>OY970779.1:6007500-6607500 GCA_963853795.1 Xestia rhomboidea | reverse complement strand
GTTATAACATACCCATGCCACAAACTTTACACGCTTTTGTAACGTTACGGGTAACAAGTATTACGAAAGTTTTTATATTACTTTTATTTATTTAAAAATCTGTAGAAGATTGACTATAATATCAGAATGAAATTGAGTCAATCAATATAAAATGTTCTGCCACGTATCATTTACCTGTACTAAATTATGATTTATTTTATGATATAGGTAATACAAATATCAAGATTAAGCTTGTCAGAGGGACATACTTGCATATATTATAATCAGCCTATAGTGTTCCTACTGCTGGGATACAAGCCTCCTCTCTATGAGAGGGAATGTTGGTAGATGTCACATTTCTTCGAATTGTTGGTTCTAGGACATGCCGATTTCCTCACGATGTTTTACTTCACCGTTTTGAGAGTACTTGAATTACATTTTCTCCAAATCCTTTCTGAGTGCACTTAGGGTCATGATACTTACCAAATTTGATGAGATATTAGGTTTGTATGTTTTTTTTTTTAAGTTTAATGTTGTTGTAAATAAATTGATTAAAAAGTCATACTATACTTTTCTTAATAACTGGAATTTTTGACACGCAAATTTACACTGGTGACGAATCGGGAATTCAATTCGAAGTCAAAAAGTAATTTGTTTTCTTATGGCGACGAGTCGGAACTCCTAGTTTGGAAAAAGTTTTTGGTGACCAATCGGAACAGTGACGAGTCAGGCATAACTCTCTATTTTCAGCAGATTCGTGCGTTTTCAGTCAGTATGTCGTATTAATACAAGGAGTAAACGAACCCTTCACGAAGCCTGCAACCAAGCAAACTGTTCATCAAACTAAATAACCTTTCAGATTAAAAAAAAAGATTGAAATGACGAGGACAACAAGTGCTTTTCGGCTTCGCTAAGGGTCTATATTTACACCCATTATAATATACACAAATAGAGAAAAGGCTATCGTTTTTGAGATAGCGATAGTTTCTACATAATAACTGTACTTCTGTCTCATTTACTCTTACTCCTGGTTCTAATAAATGTGTTATTTTCTCATTGCTTTATTTTTTTGTATTATCTTTACATATTGTTATAATTGTACAGGCATCAACCTTTGTTTTGCTTCCATTATTACTGAGATAAAAATTATAGGTACTTTACCAATTTTTTTTTTAATTTAATATTTATTTGTATTATATTATTTATAGCCCTGTACGGGATTTTATCATTTAATTCAATATTAAGCGAAAATTGTTGCATAAACAATTTGCGTTTGTTTTATTGAATTCAATTTATTTCCTTCACGGTTAATATTTTATGGTTTACATGAGAATTTTACTCATATAAAAACACGTCACTTTCATTTCATGTTTTTTACATTGATTTCGTCTGAGAAAATTAATTTCGTGACGATCGTTGATCGAATCAGTCCTACTCCATCCAAAACGATAGATAGTGATACAAACTTTGGATGGAGTGTTATTGAGTCGTCTAGTAATTCCTTAATAATGTAATAACAGTATAATTCCTTGCAGCGTATTGCCAAAGTTAAGATTACGTCGATCGACAAAATCTGTATGATAATTTCTAATATATAGAGTTTCTGTTACAGTCATTACAGGTAATCGGAAGCCTAAAGTCTGACAACCAGTCTTACCAAAAGGCATCGTATTACCCAGTACTAACTGGGTTGTGGAGGTTAAATTGGCAGTCGCTCCATGTAAAATACTGGTATTCAGCTACATCCGGTTAGACTGGAAGATGTTGGGGTCAACATAGTTGTACTCAGATACCTATTATATTATGTTACATCTGAGTTACTTACTTTACAGCTGTGTAACTTAATTCAACTTGAAATCACTTTTCATCAACATCTTGGTCTTTTGGTACGATAGTTTTTTTACTAAGTTTAAACACATTATAGATACATGTCGATTAAAATTAAAATTTCTAATTGGCCATTTATTTCTTCTTAAACCTACATACATACATCAATGAAATCACGCCTGTTATCCCCGAAGGGTCAGACAGAGGTGTACCTAATAGTACACCCACATTTCGCCAGTTATGTTAAAGCCCCATGCGTAATTGCTTAATAGGCGGCGAGCCTTTTCCCATTAACTGGGCATAGATCCAGACTCCGTGGCTGCTACTGAGAAATACCTGATGATTCTAAATAACACTTTGGCCGACCCGGGAATTGAGCCTAGGAACTAATGCTCAGGAGTCTCGCTTGCGACCACTCGACCAATGAGGCAGTCCATGGAAAGTTGTTACCAAAAATTAAATACAAAAAAAAAATACCAATCGAATTGAGAACCTCCTCCTTTTTGAAGTCGGTTAAAAATACACGCAAACAAAGTCACAGGCAACAGCTAGTATCATAAATCAAATGAAAATTTCGTCCCAAGACACGTGTCAAGATACAAATGGTATCGTCAGATCATAATGATCATGAGTCCTTTTTCATCAGTTTAGTTTGAGGAGCAAAAATTCTTAGAATTTCTGTCAGTCCCTAAGTTTAGAGTGTATAACTAAATAAGGCGTTGCTATTTTGTTAATTATTGTTTTGATAAACGAGAAGTTGTCAACGCCATCTAGCGGGCGTGAGTATTAATGATTGAGGAAGCTTATGTTACCAAGCAGTCGGTCGTTTTTTCCCGGATTTCTTTAAATGTTTGTGGGTGGAATTTTGTATAATCAATTTAAAAATAAAAGCACAGAGAAATCTATACTTACCTACACCAAGTACTTACTGTGAGTTATTTTGTTTTTCAAAAACAGACTTGTAGCGCTTTTCTGTATCTCAGAGTTATACTGCTGGAAAGCATTGAAATAAAATATCAAGAAAGAATTTGAGACAGCATCAATAATCATTATTGGTTTTTTTTTTTTTATTTCAAATAATTCATCAAGTTGATCTAAACATTAAAAAATTAGCCCCCTATATAAGAGCGGTTTCAGACAGTATTATTTTTGTTTTTTTTGTTCGTATAAGTTCGTGTCAGCTTACGCGCTTACACGCGCGTTGAAAATTGAATGTTATTCCAGCGCTTATTCGCTAGAACTAGTGGGTTCAGCTAGTAGCAATATGTTAGTATTTCTCACGGCTCACGCTGATACGAGCTTATAAGCGCGTAAACGCTGGTTTGAGTTGCGTGTGTGGTAAGAAGCGCGCGAACACACGCAACTCACAGCTCAACACAGCTTATAGTTTAGTCTATGTTACTACGTTACGTTACTACGTACGTAGTTAGTTTAGCGTACGCGCCGAAAATACGCTAACCTGAAACCGCACTAAGAGTCTATTTTCCACAACGTTCAGGATCGTTTGCGCAGTAAAGAAAAGGCACAAGAGACACGACGTCCAAGTTTTAAAAAGAACACATGGTGTTCCTACATTCGTTTGACAAACGTCATCGATGCGCAAGAGCGTGCGCTAACGATGACTTGTGACTTGAGCAATAAAAAAAAAAATATAAGTGTATTTCATAAAGATATGAAGTTGGAAACACTTTTTAAAGTTAAGGTAGTAGTGGTAGCATATTTTGTGCGAAGGTGATTCTTTGTAGTGTTGCCATATGTGATTTGAAAAATGAACTCTACAATAGTAATAAATATATATCAAGGTAAGGCCCTAAGGTAGACTGGTAGAAAATGCCCAAGCATTAAGGTCGCCTTTGTACAGTTTTTACTTGTGCATAAAGTTTTAATAAATAAATATCAATATATGCAATAGTAATATATATATATAGGTACAAGTATCAAAAAGGGTTACAGGGCGTCAAAAAATTCGTCCACATCGCTGTCAACAGGAAAAGTGCCCAGAAGACTGGCAGCATTGCCACGTTGGATGGCAATGCTGATTCTTTGGCCAAAAAATAGGCCCGCTCTCTGGTCACGTGAAGAGTCTCTTAATTTATTTTTATACCTACATATACAGATGAGTAATAGATCAGTATGGAAGAAGATATGCTGCGCCGTTGGCCGGAAAATGTTGATGATGGTGGCCTACATATAATTAGCGAAAACGATATTTTGGCACACTTACCTATTTATCTTTACACCATGCTTTACTATATGGAGTCCTGTCCACCCACGAAACAGTATTTTCCCAATTGTCGCTCCAAGTAGTTGTGTTAAGCTAGGCGCGTAGGCTCTGAGGCCCAATGGCATGGATTATTAAGAAGTTCCTCTAACAGAGGAAGCCAGAAAATTGCAGGCTGATTATAATAGGCAAAATTAAAGGTCATGTACGAAAAGCAGTGCAGCAGTAGTTTGCATCAATCATTGTTAGGTCATTTGGGTCTACATTTAAATACCAGATTTTTAGGAACAATAAGGTTAACAAAACTTCTCAAGGTAAGCTAGTTTTGATCAAAAACTGGCACTTTATAAGCAAATGCATATTGATTTGAATACAAAGCATCATTTGTGGCGATTTATTTACTCTTGCATTGCGCCGTTTACCAAGCCGGTAGTGTTTAATTTACAGGTATTTAGGGTTCTTATCTACCCTACAAAAATAATGCACATCATTTCTTGTTGGAGCCGCCTTCCAGTCTGACTGGATGCAGCTGCATTTTGCATGGGGCGCCGTGTAAGTAAGTACAGTCGTGGTCTTTTCCGCCTGATCAGTTAATAGTTATTTGTTATACAAGAGTGCAAAGTTGCTTTTTAACCGCGTGCTCAATTTTGATAACCGAGCAAGCGAAGGATTCTAAAATTGAGTCACGAGCGCAGCGAGTGATTAAAAAATTTGAATCCTGAGCGTTAGCGAGGGAATCAAAAGAGCACAAGGTGAAAAATCTTTGCACTCGAGTGCAACACGTAACTTTTCATCCCACCTCAGCGAGGAAATTACTAAATGCAAAAAAAAACATTTACAATCACAAGATACTTTTATTTCAGTTTAGGTGTTAACTACTACATTATGATAGGTAAGTATTACAGAATAATCTTACAATTATAACAAATAATACTTAGGTACAATTAAGAAAAATTTAAAGTAACGTTGCTACAGTTAGTTAAGTTGAGTGTAATATTTATTTATTTATTTATTAAAACTTTATGCACAAGTAAAAACTGTACAAAGGCGGACTTAATGCCTTGGGCATTTTCTACCTATTTTTTTTTCAATTTTTTTAATATCGTACTGTTTCAAATCCTTCTCGCGTGATTGTTGAGGGAGAAAGCTCATTTGCGCATTATTAACAGTTTCAGTCAATTCTGTTGGCGTCAAATAAAGTTCTTCGTCGCCAAAACCACTTATTTTACGTTTTTCACTTGTTTTTAACCTAAGGTTTTAACAATTGACCTGACAAGAAAATGGCGCGCGCAAAGCAAATTATAAAAGTACACCAAGAAGGTTCCGAGTCAGAGTTTTTAACAAATTAAAAAAGGTTGTACCTATGATAAATTAGGCACCATGGAGGTAGAAGTAAATAGGTTTAATGATGTTTTGAATTCACAAACTTAGTGCACACGATGTTCTAAATTCAATTTACTTTATCCTCTAGAGGATAAAAACGACTTTTGCACTCAGATATCGAAGAGCAAAAATACTCTTTCCGAGATGGGGGGATGAAAAATTTTTTTCGCTTAAATCATGCGGAGGCGCCGAGCCACTCCACCTTAAACTTTAGGCCTATATTAGGAAAGCGTCAACTTTGGCGCGCAAAATAACAATAACTCTCGTTTGGCATGTGTCGCCGATCGGTATTTTTTTCATTAATTATTTATTATAAAGTCAACAGGGTGGGGATAGAGAGCGTTTCTATGTTTTAAGTGCAAGCAAAAATAAGCTTAGTGGTGATCAGGCGGGAGTGTCTTCGATAGTACGTACTGGATAATACGATAGATACCCTGTATGGTAAGACTGGTTGCTTCTTTCGAGCCACTGACTACCTTAACGACTGCCAACGACACCGTTAATTTTAGGTAGTTCTGGAACCACTAACTAAAAAAAGTGACTAAAAAAAATGAAATTTATTATTTTAATTTTTCGTGATTTTTATATATATATTTTTTAAATCACGAAACATTTAAATTTTTTTTAATAGGGCAGGAGAATGACGATAATAAAAAAAATATATTCGATTTTTTTTTGCAAATAAACTTACAAGCCATAAAATATGAGAACAGATTTAGCAATAGTCATTGCACCTAATTAATACGGTAGTTATTATTCTAACCAGGAAATTAAAAATCAATTGTTATGAGCTAGATATTACATATTCATGAAACACAAATCATTTGAATTCTTTCACGACCATTACTTAACCATTAGTTTGAGGTTTTTAAAATCTTTGTTCAGACATTTTTTAGGGTCCCGCAGTCCTGACAAGGGACTCTTATAGTTTTCCCATGTTCATCTGTCTGTCTGTCTGTCTGTCCGAGGTTTTGCTAAGAGACCGTTAATACTAGAAAGCTGTAATTTTGTAGAGGTTTGTATATCAATAACGCCGACAAAGAGGTAAAATAAAATTTTGGAAAATATTTTTTTTTTAGGGTAGCTAGTAATGCTCCATTTACGAAATATTAAACTTTAAAGTGCAAATTTTTGTTCCAGTAGGGTGTCTTCCCCCCTCTAAAAGCTAAATTGCTGGCTTGAAAAATCTGGAAAAATTCATGACAATAGTGCATTTCATGAACTTTAAAAGAAATTAATAGCGGTTAAGATAACTTTATTAGTTTAGCAGTAATAGTCGTTGAACTAGGGTGTTGGATAATTTTATACCAAATACAATTCTTAGAATAAATCCTTTGAAGTGACTAAGATGAAGTCGTTGCTTGTTTATAACGGGTGAAGACTTGCATTGAAAAACAAAATCTATAATATAACGGGTTACTACGCACGGAACCCTACACTGCGCGTGGCCCGACACGCACTTGGCCGGTTTTTTCATCTTGCCACTACTAATATTTGTCTGTAATGTAAAAAAGATAGAAAATAATTATGTGGAAAAATATTTTTGTATTGGCATTTGGCATAGGGATTGAAAAATAAATATGCAAAGTTACCTACAGGTAAGTTGATCTATCTTTCTTGTCTGTTTCTAGTTTTATTGTTTCTTTTTTTCATGTATGTTGAGTGTGTTTTGTTTGTATAGTCATCCAAATCCATATTTCTTATTAGAATTCGTAACAAATATAACTCTATCTGTCCGTCTATCTGCCATAGAGTACCTTGAAAACTATAAAAGTTGGATTTTTCATAGAATAAATGAAGTAGATACGCGATAAGCGCCTATAGCTACCTATAGCCGCTTTCAAGACAAACAATTCTACAAAGGAACGGCTCATTCAAATATTTAAAAAAAATAACTTTTTGACGTTTTTTTGTGTGAAAATACGTAACGGAACCCTTGGTGGGCCAATCAAATTCGCTCTTTACGGTTTGGTTTTCCACTATTAATCAAAAAATTAGTAGTTGGACCTTGACACTTTAGTTCAAATTCAAATTAAGTTTAAAAATAACTTCAGGCAATTTATTTACATTTTCAATGTTGTTACTTATTTAAGTGTTTAAAACGTAAGTTTGTTAACGATATTTATTACGTGTAGTTTGTTTCTTTTTCTTCTAGATTTGAGGAAGTTTTTAGCTAATCTGACTGAGTCTTACTAAGGAGTGTCGTGTTATATCCAACCCAGTAACTGGCTAAAAAACAGAAATATGACTATGGAACTTCCATATAAAAAACTGGTATTCAGCAGCACCCGGTTAGACTGGAAGCCAACACCAACATTTGTTGGGGAAAGGCTAGTCAGATAATGAGAGGACGGAGTTAGAAAACATGGAATGGGTTGCAGCAAGATTTTTGCAAAGTCAAAATAAAGGGTGTAAAAACGTCCTAACGAAGCCGAAAGGACAAGCTCCTTTCGGCTTCAATCTCAATATTTGTTGGGCCGAAATGCCGAATATAGTGAAACCTTTAGATATTAAGAACTTATGTTAACAACGTATATTCTTGCAAATAAATGTATCATTCATTGATTCATTGATTCATTCATTCATTCTCCGCGTCATTGCGATCATTTTTTTGTTCTACACCATACCTACATATATTGGGGGTCTAAGTTCCAACTTTTTGAAGATTTTTTTTGAATACAAGTTTTAATGTAAGATTTTTACATTAGAACACCTCTACGACCCCCGTACTATATAATCCATCCACCAGCACAATGTTTTGAGTGCGTTACATTGAGTTCTACCACAAAACATGATATTTCACCCCAAAAAAAAGTCGTTTCCTAGCAATACATTTTGCGTTAAGTTACTTATTATGATGAACAGAATGCTTGGTCTGACTTGCTTGCTTTGTGATAAGTCTATTTACTCCATGTATAGTATACCTAGGTAATATAGAAAGGTACCTCTAAACAACATTAGTATGGGAAAAGCAGGCAGAAAATCGGCCCGAGTGGAGACGTCGTCGTGTACATCGGCAGGTCAAGGCCTTTGAAGAGAGAAGAAGGTCGCTGGACTTAAAGCGTGATGACCTTAAAGCTAGACCACCCACAGATATACCCTACAATTTCGTCAATGGTGTTCTGACATGTCCTCATTGTGCTCGGAGTTTTTCGGCCAAAGATGGATATGCTAGCCACTTTAGAGCACATGAAAGAGCAGCTCACCAAAACTCTCGACAACCACCCTAGAAAGCCATCGAATGCAGTCGCTGTAGCCGAAATCGGCTAGATAGCATCATCAATTTATATATCACTAGCTGATGCCCGCGGCTTCGCCCGCCCGCAAATTATATACTAAAACCTTCCTCTTGAATCACTCTATCTATTAAAAAAACCCGCATCAAAATCCGTTGTGTAGTTTTAAAGATTTAAGCATACATAGGGATATAGGGACAGAAAGCGACTTTGTTTTATACTTTGTAGTGATAATATAAGTACCTGCTAAGGTAGTACCATCTACTTATTGCGAATTCTGTGTTTTGCAATGAAGTCAGATATTTACATACCTATTTGATTTATGTATTTAAGGATTAGCAATGAATGATGCATTGTATAGACATTTTCGCTTTCTCATGCTAATTTCTATTCTAAGTAAATATAGTTTTGTGGTTTTCCTTACCACTATTTGTAACTGTCTTTTTTTGGTGTCATCGTGTAAAATAAACTTAATATTTATTAAAATCATATTAAACAGTTCCGTTCGGAGCTGGACTGGCCACGTTTGGGCCAAAATTGTCACTTTCTGGAGCCCTAACACATCCAGAAGGCGTCGCGGCAGACCTCGTAGAGGCTGGCGGGACGAGCTGGACAAAGCCACAACGACCATGTGGTACACATTAGCTCTAGATTGAAACAACTAGAAGTCATGGGGAGAGGCCTTTGCCCAGCTATGGGATGACGCAGGCTAACAGTATCAATTATACATATTATATGCATTGGTATTTATTTAAATTCAATTTAATTATTGTTCAATTCTCAACATGTTCATCGATCAATCATTCATTCTAATAACAATATTTATGTATCATTCATTCATTATTTAAATGGTTGGGTGTAAATAAATTCTATTATAATGACCATAAGTTAAGCTAATTGCTTTAGTAACTTATCCTTGCATAGTTTAATAAATGAGTTCGTTATTAATATTCTATGTAATAGTATGTTTTTATAAATGTGTTATTTGTTTATTCAATTTGTTTCCCAAATTTTATAAAAATTTAGGTACTTGTACTATTTATAAATGAAATAAAATTATTCAATGTATAGAAAAGGAGAAACTATTAAAGGGCTATTCGTTCACATCGCTGCCAGTAGGAATAGTGCCCAGAAGGCTGGTAGCATCGCCACCTTGACTGACAATGCTGATTATTTGACCAAAAAATAGGCCAGCCCTTAGTTGTTACGTTTTGTTACTATTCAATGGCAATTTATTATCACTTGCTTCGGCGAAGGAAAACATCGTGAGGAAACCAGCATGCCTGAGAGCTATTTCTCGACGGCATGTAAAGACAAGTCAGGCCAATGGGCGGCTTAAAAACGTTGACACTAGATTAGGCACTAACCACACGATAAATAAGAATGACAACTAAACGACATTCATTGCTTATGCTGTGGAGTTATAGACGATTAGCTATTTCCTTCAAAAATCTTCAGATTGAGGGTGAAACGCTGTGCTACGCTATTATTATAATTGTTTTTCTTCTCTATTTAGTTACAATACGAACAACGTGAGAATAGCTCATAATTTGATAAAAATCTTACTCTTACTAAGTAGGTACTAATATAATCATGCGAAAGTTTTCGAAGAATTCTCAACATGAAAGATGTAACCAAGATTTTGTAACAATATTTTGATTTAAAAGAGTGTCCATGGAGTTTCTTACCCGTTGTTCTCCATAGAGATCTACGCTAGGGAATGGGCAACTACAGTACTTTCTCAAGTTATTATGCCTTGTGACTGGGACTGTAGCTTTGCTTTATTTGTATTTTTGACATTCAAAAGTGCCGTAATGGTCTTATTGAAATAAATGCTTTGAGTTAGAGTTTAAGTTAAGTTTGAATTGATGGATTTTAGTTACTCCTTCACGCAGTAACCAGTAATCGGATACCTATAGATTAAATTTGTCACATGATGGTTTATAACCTGAATTACCACATAGGATAGACTTTTTTTATCTTGGTAGTTCGATCCCGAAGGACAATTATCGGGCAAAGCCGAAAACATAAGTTAGTAGGTATAAAATAAAGTTTCTTCTCGTGTTAGTCTATGTGGCCGTTTAGTTTTTATAAATTCCACTATGGGTTATGATGCGGTTATCATCAGTTAGAGAATATGTTTCGAATGTTATACTAAAGTGTTAGGTTTTGAGTACAGAAATCTCAACATATTGTCATAGCGCCAAAGTACCAAACTGAACGCATACGAGAAAAGGGCGGATCACTAGTTTATTCATAAACTAGCTTTTACACGTGGCTTCGCTCCCGTTATGTACGGAAATAAACCCACGGGAACGTTTTAAATGTAGTCTATGACACTCGGGGATAATGTAGCTTCCCGTTAGTCAAAGAATTTTCGGAATCGGATCACTAGTTCCGAAGATTACTTCTACATACAAACTGACAATCTTTGTAATAAATGTATTAATAAGGATATAAAATTAGTTCGTGCCAATACTAGGGAATAATTAATAGATTATTATGTATACCCGATGTCATAGATAAGTGGAAGTTATCTGTGTCCCGATGTTAATCATTCTGTTAATTAATGAATTCATTGTAATAGTTGATGCCGTGTTTATAACCTACATAAAGCTACGTAACCGTAGGTATCCACAGTTAATATATCGTAAATGAAAATATTGTTACTTATTTTCGAATAAGATTCTAACGGGATTTTTTGTAGAGTTTTCTTTTGGCATAAAAACTTAGTATATCTGCCTATTTTTGCATATATTATACTAAACTCACAAAAGTCAAAGAAAGGATTTAGAATAGATTCTGGCCGGTTATAATATCTAAATCAATTATCAAAAACAATCTGGGGTTGAAACCGGCTTACGTCATGATGGTTCCTAATCGGCAATTGATCACAAATTGCAGATAGGCGAGGTGATCAAATGTAGTTCTTCCTTTAAATTATGAAATAATTTAGAAAGATGCTTTCATCCTACATAATTATTACTACTTTATGTGAAGTATAAAGGGTGTAAAACACCTCTTAACGAAGCCGAAAGGCACTTGTTTTCCCCGTCATTGCGATCATTTTTTTGTTCTACACCATGCCTGTGAACCTTCTAGTTACGGAGATATTGGGGGTCAAAGTTCCAACTTTTTGACAAGTTTTTTTTTTAATTACAAGTTTTTAATGCAAGATTTTTACTTTAAACACCTCCACGACCCCCGTACTATTCAATCCATGCATCAGCACAATGTTTTGAGTGCGTTACATTGAGTTCTACCACAAAACATGATTTTTCACTCCAAAAATAAAGTCGTTTCCCAGCAATAATTTTTGCACAAAGTTACTTAGTTTGATGTACAGAATGCTTGGTTGACGGCTCTGTGATGAGGTGGTTTACACCCTGTAGGTATATTCTTGGAGCGTTCTCTTTATAAATAATCATTGTTTCAGAAGACTTCCTGGCTACTTATTTTTTTAAAGACTATCCAAATCCTATTTTTAAAACGACTTGTTTTTATCAGTAACAAAAGCTGACATCACACAATAGTACGCAAGTCGCGACTATTTAGCGCGCTATCCGTTTAGCGCATTTACCTGTGAGGAAGTGGACGATAAAATAAAGCCGGAAAAGAGGAAGTACATAGTCCCTTCGATGTCGTTATAACAGATTTTAACTGTATATTTAAACCCAATATTTTCGGTTGTAGACCAAAAATAGCTCTCATTTCAGGCTTTTGTTTCCTTTCCATTCGGAAATCTTTATCAAACAGTGCACTTACTGTTAGGGGATCCTCCTCTGAACATAGGGTTGGGTGCCATCCAGGGAAAGGCTCCAAACGGCCAGGAGTGCGGCGGCGGGCCCTGGTACAGCCGCGGAAGCAGCGGCTGTGGCACCACCACCCCGCCTCTAGTCTCCAACTCTTCGTCATGCCCGTTCTCCCTCTCCTCCCGATCGTCAACGTTGGAGTCAACGTCCTCGATGTCAACGTCACTTTCGTCGCTCTCCGGAGCCGCGTCAGTGCTCTCAGCGTCATTGCTGTTAGTGTCAGCTACTGTGTCCTTCACCGGCGCGTCCTGCTTGCCTCCCAGCAGTGAGTCCACGCTAAACGATATCCTGCCTTTCCCGCCACTGTCGGCGGTCTCGGCACGCTCGCATTCGAGCGAAGTCTTCATTTCATCTGCTCGATGACATTTCAATTAAATTCGCGCGCCAACCCCGACGGCTTATCTCGCCATTTTTTTTTCAATTTATCCAGTCCAATCGGAATTTGTTTGTTTTAAAGAATACGTTTATTTAAATGCGCACTATATAGAGTGTCATTGAGTTCATCATGTGTCCCATTGTAATCGACAATTACTCATGTAAGTAATTTGTACTTATTTGTAAATTCGTCCCATTGTTAACGAGTGAAGTTTACAAAGTTCGCTAATTAGTTTCGCGTCGCTGTATTATTTTGCAAGTATCTGTCGAATCTTTTAGAGTTCATATGCACATGGTCTTATATTACACTATCCACGTAAACGAGCGTTCTGATTGAATAGTCAAGTCAGTACATCACTATTGTGAAAACAGTCGAATTAGCACAATTGGCAGCACTAGTAAAAAAAAGAAAATTAAAATTGGAATATGGAGCGTGGATTTGAAATGGGAACGTGTGTTCGCGGCGCGCGGCGCGGAAACTTGCGAATGTGTTCGGAAACGAGCGATATCTCCGTGTAATGATTCGCGTGGAAGCGCGGTGAAAATCGCGCCAGCATTGGGGCGCTTGGCGCGGCCGCGGACCGCCTCTCCCGCCCGACAGAGATGCAGCTACCGACCGAGGAATTTTAATAAGCGGCGCGGAGCGAACGAGACGACGATACAATCCGACATGTGTGTAAACGCGATATTGAGTAGGCGGGGTCCGTCGCGCTCAAATTAATAGTCTCTACGGAATACGCCTTATAGAATTATCTGAGTGTAGGCAAATTGGATCGCTATTGACAGTATTTAAGGTTGAGTTTAGTATGTGGCACACTACAATAAAGTGACGTAACGGAGCCGAGCGTGTTGGATTGCAGTGGCTATTGTGTTGAATGAAAAAGGAGTAAATAGACGGGCGCTGTAGGCGGCGTAGAGGGGACTTTACGATTTAATTATTCGCGAATGCAGAGGCATTTTGTAGCGAGCTAATGTCTCATTGTCTCATTAATATCTCGGGCGGGCCGGCCATGTTTGATTTGTTTATGACGAAGGAGGTGTGCAGACGTTGAGCTGAATGTTTTGTTAAGCGACAGTTGGGAGTTCCGAAGCGGAGATTCAAGCGCCACCGCCCGACACTACTAAATTAGTTGTTAGTAACATGTCTTGTTTAATTTGTGGGGTTCACTCGAGTTCGAGTCGAGTTTATGACGTTTTTGTGTTCGAGATAGGTTGTTGATGATATTTTTAGGGTTTGTAGACGTAATATGATACTATTGACATTTAGATACGAGATTTTGGTCGTCATTTTTAAAATACAACCTGTATAATGGTTTTGATGTTAACTTTTTAACTTCCATATTTAAAAGCCTCGTTAAAAATCAAGAAAAAACACGATAAGCGACCATCAAAAGAGACATTTAACAAAATCAATTTAAACACGATCGCAAAAAGAAATCCCGAATCAAATCATTAGCGCCATGTCACTTAACAGTTAATCGTATTACACAGATATCTACAATCTCATTGTGCATCGTTGGAAAAGATTTTCTTTCCCCCTGACCACCAATCTAAACTCTATCCCAACGAAATAAGATTGAAAAAACCTTGGCACGTCAAATTGACGTTGTCAATTCGCAAATATTAACAAAAGACGATGTGTCTCCTAATTTTGTTGGGGAAAATTAAACTTTGTGTAGTTGTGATAGAGTCGATTTGTGTTTGTATAATTAGTGGCGTACGTCCCCTACCCAATTAATGTAATTTAATAGCACAGAGAGATTAACGTTCATTTTAATTGAAAGAGTATAGGCGAGAACATTTTTAGGTTATGCTATGCCATTTTTGAAATGGACAAAGAGAGTTTTAACATGGGCGACTATGTTTTCCGTAGCGCGTAGCCGTAGCGTAGCGCAAAATGGACGTGTGATTTTCGTAGCAATTAGGTAGGCGATTCTCATCAACTATGATCAGAACAAGTACAGTTTCTCTTTGTCTTTTTGTTATAACAGAATATTTATTGTATTAGAAAGCATGCAACGCCTTATTTTCACGTTTCTGCAGACACTTGTCCCATAAAACTAATTTCTCCCGCCTCAATGGCTAATCTAGGCTATAATTTACTGCCATGATAATAAAACCGCCTGGAGGACTATACTTACTTATTGCAAATTCAACTTAATAAAAAAACAATTCTAACCATCCCCTAACGTAACCAAAACATATACTGGCATAACAGACGCATTTAATCCTAAGCTTAGCGCCATAAACGTCCAAAACATGATTATTTTTGAGCTATTTACGTTCCATAATGAGCTGTAAGACGATTGTGTACTCACTTGTTACTTAGCTACTCAACAACTCACTGAGATCAAACGATCGGACTGTCTGGGTGCTTGCAACGTAAGGGATGCCACACTGCTTTAAAAGCAAGGGTGGCTTTTGGCCAAGGTAATGGCCACGACTTATGGGTTGTAGTTGAAGATCTTGTGTGTCATAAATTGTTAGTTCCAAAGACGGGTGAAGACACGACTCCTGTAACAGAAGTCCCACCTAGCCCAGGAGGTCAGGTGTCAGGATTTCAAATGGAAATAAATAGAAATGTATAACCTTTTTTATGTCAATAAAATATGTTGCTATAAATAAAATGTTGTATCTAAGCCGGACACCTTTCTCTATCAAAGATTGTGTTGTGTATATACCCGCGAATGTTTATTTTTTCTCATCAAGAAAAAATAAAATAAAGATTTAACGTGTAGGTATGGGTGTAAATCGGCAGGCATGGTACTTTGATTACAGCCCACTCCCTCATATATAGAGAGGATGACTGTCCAGCAGTGGGTGCAAAAATGATCATTTTGCTACACACACAAATGTTCGAATCGCCATAATATGATACTAACAGTCGGGTAGGAAAATCTCAGATATACGTTCGGGAAAAAGCTTCGGTTTAGCTCCAATTGTCCCGAGCCGAATCGAACTTGATTCCAAAGGTGGAGAGACGAAGAAAGTTTTCTAATTGGGAAGAACTGGATAAAGCAGAATAAGAGTAAAAATAAAAACTTAAAAAAAAAATAGAATCGACTGCAAAAAACACAAAAAAGTGAAATATAACTTTAGCTTCAGAAGTCGGTTACAAAAAAACTAAATCAATCTAACAAAGGTCACCGACTTCTGGTCAAAGTCAGGATCTGATGATGGGATCCTGGAGAAACAGAGAGATCTATTTCTGATGATGATCATGGGACCAACTGGGAAGTATATCCCCTTTCAAACAAAAAACAAATATCCAAATCGGTCCAGCCATCTCCGAGTAATCGGGGAAAATTAAAAAGGTCTGACGAATTGAGAACCTCCTCCTTTTTGAAGTCGATTTATAAGGGAAAAGAGCACATGAAAAGAATTGGGGGAGGCCTTTACCCGGCAGAGAAAAAGTAAAGGCCAAAAATTTTTTTTTTGAAATTGCTTCGGTTCGGCTTTTAAATTAAGTAAAACAAATGCTGCTGAATCTTACGTGCCGAACCAACAAGTGTGGGACAGCCCTGACATGTTAGATACAGATAAGATGTTTGAAAGATTAAGCAGAAAAGGTAACAGGGTAAGTACATGCATCCGCCGCGGGAGACGCCCCGGGTGTCGGGGGCCACGTGGTGGCTTCCGGCCACCGTAGGCGCGGGCCTGTGGACGGGGAGCTATGGGCTAGCTCGCCGTCCGTACGTCTCATGACGACAGGCCGTGTCGACGGCGCGTTCGTGTTCCACGCGCGCCTCAAAGAGAGTCAGCATCAGTGAAGGGGTCCGCAAGGGCCGAAGCCTGCCGGGGCTGCGGGACTATTCGAAAGAGATACCGTGGCCCCGGAACATAAAGGGCGATGAAGGAACATGGATGGGTTTTAGTCAGTAAAAGTCTGACACTCCCTCCTGCTCCGCCCAGAGCGGGAGAAGTCATTTGATGATATCCCATCCGAAAAAAAAAAAAAATAATAAAAAAGTACATGCTTAATTGGTTACACAGTATTTTGTTTATGGGACTTGCTTCCAGATGATCAATCGATTTGTTCTCGTAGATAAATAGATGTAGATTTTCTGTCTTACACGTGCAGCTGAGATTAGGAGATCTAGTTAAGAAGGATGCTGAAGCAGCCCACAAAATTAAAATCGTAAAACGTTTATTGGAAGTTAGAATTGGTCCCAAATGTCATAATTTCATAAAATTTTGATTAAAAAGGGTAATTTAGTTTTCTATCCGATTTGTATTAAATGACAATACAGACAATGCATGGTTAGAAATAGAAATCAGTTTTATTAGCCAATAATGTAGAATTCTAAGTCCAAAAACTCCCAAAAATGGCTTAGTTGTTTTTTGTTTTCATTGACATAAGGAAACGAACAATTTACGTAAGTCCTGTTAAAAGTGAAGTATTACGAAACGCTTTGAAAGTAATGGCCACTTCAATAATAGGCCCTCTGTAAGGGGCCTGGCCTTGTCTTAGTAGAAATATTTAATAAAACGGCAGTTACACATTATAACCAAACATACTTATTTTGTCAAATACCCTTGTATAAATAGACACAGCATTGTTGTCGTACCCCTCAGTTGACTGCCATTAGGAGTCAATGGGATAGGGCGCTCCCTATCTCCGTTTATCAGGCAATTTGGGGCTATGGCTGCAATTCTTTATAACAGTCAAATTCAATTATAAGTTGGTGTTGTCCTGTGAATAGGCTAGTATCCACCATCAATAAATTGCAAATCTATTTAGTCCGTCAGTATTGGAAAATAATGGACACGATTTTTTTGTTTTTGTAAATCAATGAATTTTGACATCAAAACTCGGGAGTAGGGGCTCGTGACGTCACAACGCACTAATAATTATAGCGTGGAATTTTAAAAGCGTTGTATCTTCGCCAATTTTAGATTTTGTTTGAATATTGGTCTACTTTTGGAGGTTATTCACATGAATACTCAGGCAATTGAATATTATTTAAGGACTTCATGAGCTGATTTCAACATAGAACTAATCGAGAGGCTAGAGATTGACGATGATATTTCAGTACATTTTTGTCGGGTACTACTATAAACTTAGTAGTCCCCGACAAAAATGTCCCGATTCATTTGGGATCGGCGCAGCATGTCTTCTTCTTCCATATTTCTCTATTACTCGTCATCTCATCAGACACTTTCGCCTTTCGCGCTATACCAGGTGGAGTATTTGATCTTCCTCTAGTCTTTTAAATCCATCCACATTCATACTCAAAACTTTCCTCACCACATTGTATTGAAATACTGGTACATTCAGAACTGTGAATTAAAACAATTATGAAGTCACCATTATGAAGTTTATACAATCACCGTAGAATCTCGAATAAAATAACCCTCACAAAAAAACAAAAAAAAATACCTCCACCAGAATAATTTAAGACGTTCTTAATTAACGTTTCTATTAGCATAAATAAGTCGAAACCGCAAACCTACGGGGTACGTAATAAAATTTTGATATTCAGTCAGTTTCCCGTACTCAAGGAGAGCGGGCTTAAGTTAAATTTACACAGAAATAATACGCGAAAAGAAGCAATCTTTTTAAATAATGACTTTCATATTCCCGAGAGGAGTGGACAATTTAGAGATGAGGGAATCTGGGCGTTTTTTTTATTAAAAAGTCGACGATGACAACGATAGTAAGTAGGGGACCGGCCATTACTCCGCGAAATGAGTTTTCAGTTAGCTGCTTTTTCTGTGTGATACAGGAGGTTGTTTTTTTCAGGTAAGTATAGATTTTATTCGAGAGTTATTTTAGTATTGTTAGATATGATAGGCTAGTGGTGTGACCGTCGGAATGTCAAGTCAAGAGTCTCGATTTCGAACCCAAGACACGCACTTCTGATTTTTCGGATTCATGTGCGTAAGAGTTTATAATTATCACTTGCTTCGGTGAAGGAAAACATCGTGAGGAAACCAGCATGCTTGAGAGATATTTCTCCCAAGTCAGAGGCCTATGGACGGCATAGAATCTCTGACACCACGTTAAGCACTAAGCAATAGAAAAACACAAAATGTTAAATGTGCTTACGCAATTCGCTACTCTATGTTTCTCTGCTCATAACACATCTGAATAACGAAACCACGAAGGTAAAGCTCGAGGTTTACAGCAGGTAGCTTCCTAATAAGCATGTAAGATATATCCATTATCTTCATCAGCCTATTAATGTTCCCACTGCTGGGACACAGGCCTCCTCTCTATGAGAGGGAATAAAATATATCTAATAGATAAATATTCAACTATACTAAAATTAAAGGTTCAACTTGCTAGAGCGAATATAATAATAATAAGTAAAAACTACGAAGAAAATCGTCTTATCTTTGGTACTAGACTCGACTAGAGATATACAAAATAATAGACAAAAGGCACATGAATTCGGCTTTAGATTCAGCATAATATTTTATCGGTTTATCCTTGCAGATTGTTTAAAGATCAACATAACGACAGGAAAATCATTCTTAAAGACGGTAACAGGTTTTTACAAAAACTATTGTTTGGTCTTCGCAATTCATTATTGACTTTACTAAATATAAGTTTGTTTGCTGTGTCGTGGGTCTTGTTAATTAAATTAAGGAGTTATTTGAGATTGTTCGGTCATTAGCGAGTCTTTAATGTTGCAATGTGTTCAGTGTGCAAACTCGCAAAGTGAATGGTGGATTGAGTGCACTGTGTTACATACGGATGTGGAATTTATCAACTAGTGTCCTGTGCATACAGGACAAGAAGGTCATCATCATAATCATCATCATGATTGATGACTGCGAACTAGATCTGGACGGGGAGTGCTGTCCAGATTTGGTTTGTGTAACCTTTCAGGTTTATAAGCTTTTTTTATTTTCTTACTGTCCCTTTCCGTATACGTCCGTTTCCTTATTTCTTTTAAATCGATATGATTCCGTGGACAATAGTGTGGGTTATGCGTTTGTTTACTATTAGATATAAGCTAACTATTAATATTGCAACGTGTAACTGTTTTTTGTCCCAAATAAATAAAATAAAAAATAAAATCATCATTATCTTCCTCCAACACGTTTTCAATCTCCCCGCTGTCAGCCGTTACGGTATCACTTCTTTTATCATGTGATAATTTGATGGAAGCGACACACACACACATACTCACACGCACATACACACTCCTAGATTTAAGTTTAATTTCTTTTGTTTGTATGTATGTAAGTACACTCCTACATTATTATTGTTACTAGTTTTAGAAGAGCCGGGTCTCCTAGCACAGGTATTTATCATACTTAAAAGGAGGCCTCTATGTAAGATTATATATTGTAGAAGTGTGTAAAGTTAACTGAAAACAAATTTATTTATTATTATTTTTCTTTCAGAAGATTTCCTTTAAGTCTCAAATAATAAGGTTTGTTTTAAGCAACTGAAATCTAGTCGCAAATACATCTTAGCGATAATAATTGGTACGAATATTGTTAATTGCCTCGTTGGTCTATAGTAAGTGCCAGTTAAGATCGCAATAGCGGTCATTGAACCCACCTACATTCATTAAAGTTCTTAACTTTGAAATCCAAAAATAAGCCTGTTCAAGTCTTGAATCGTCATCTATCGTGATCTTCAACATTGTTTCTAATGAAAAACGATACATGGTTCATTTGATTTGGTTCGTACGAAGAGATATTAGGGAAAGGGCAATGACCGCTATTGCGATCTTAACTGGCATTTACTATAGTGGTCGCAATCACAACTGAGGATGAGCATGAGGTCCTGGGTTCGATTCCCAAGTTGGGCAAAGACTTATCAAACGACTGAAACGACGAGAGAACTCCATCCATCCATGGACCGACCCCGGCAAACACCGCTTAACCCTGGAGATCGAACCGTGCGGAATTTAGTTCCTAAAAATATCGGAAAAGCCCGTAGATGTAAATTAGGTCACGGTTTTACCTTTGAACGTGTTTATATTGGTATTATTTAGTTTGGTGGTACCGAATTATTATTTTGTAAATAATTTATATCGTTAAAATAATCGCCCGATTTTAATGACGAGTATTTTCCGATATTATTGTTCCCTGTGACTGCTCAGGTGATAAATAAAAAAAACCGGCTAAGTGCGAGTCGGACTCGCGCATGAAGGGTTCCGTACCATCGTAGTAGGTCCTTTAATTTTTAATAAATCTTTATTTTAATTATTTGTTGTCATAGCATTTCACAGAAATACATCATCTATGAAAATTTCAACTGTCTAGCTAATACGGTTCATGAGATACAGCCTGGTGACAGACAGACAGACGGACAGTGGGAGTCTTAGTAATAGGGTCCCGTTTTTACCTTTTTTTTTTTTTTTTAGGATGGGAAATCATCAAATGACTTATCCCGCTCTGGGCAAAGCAGGAGGAGGTGTCACACTTTTACTGACTAAAACCCATCCATGTTCCTTCCTCGCCCTTTGTGTTCCGGGGCCACGGTATCGCTTTCGAATACTCCCGCAGCCCCGGAATAGTCCCGCAGCCCCGGTCCTGTTTTTACCCTTTGGCTACGGAACCCTAAAAACCTATAAGGTAACACTATGAGAAAAATAAGTTGTTAGTGTACCTAATCAAGAGGAAACTTTGTTTGTTTTGTTGGGAAATTACGTAAAATTAATTTTTGTATTTATATGTTATCGATCTATAAAGCGAAACTTCCACTATTAGTAGTCTTTGGTTAAATTAATAATTATTTCTGCATAACAATAGGGGGAATATGTTTTAATCAACTCTTCGGCGCAACTAATTGTTAATTAGGTATATTGTACTTACTGTTTTAGCAATACCGTCATCTTTTCATGATCGGTAACTTGTCATACCAAAGAGTCACTCACAATCAGGGTCATCATTTCATAATAGCGAATATGCATGGAATATAAAAGTCTTTTTATTTATGCCTTGTATTGGCGCATAAAAACATTGTGGTAAACTTGTTGAAGTTTCTAATACATCACTTATTTTACAATTTACAGTTTTATGTTGCATGTTTTTGGTGAAACGGAACGCACTGTCAAAACACACCGTCCTCGATAACGGCGTATTGACGTCAAAGTTCATTGTGGCAAAAAAAACACTTTTATTTGAAAAGTGCTAAAATTTTATTATAATATTGTTATTGCAATTTTTACTTGAATAAAGCACATACAATTGGTAAAATTATTTTATTAAGGCCAAAAAAATTAGATGTAAACAAGGCAGATTGTGGATAATGACGTCACATAATGGTCGCGACAGCTACGGACGATTGATATCGTAGAAAATTGCAGGAGTTTAATATTATTTTTGTGCGACAAGCAGTTATAACAAGCAGTTATGAACTTAAATTTTAATACTTTTCTTGGGTTGATAGTACTGTATTTTATTGATTTAAGTGAAGAAAAAATTACATGCATATTCCCTATTCTCCTGCCCTTATCCCAATTTATTTAGTGCCGGCGCAGCATGTCTTCTTTTTCCATACTTCTCTATTCCATACATCTCATCAGACACCTCCTCTGTTGCCATATCAGCCTTCACACAGTCTATCCATCGTTAGCTAACCAAACTATCTCAGCTAGCTAATCTAACTACTTACTGTCATCCGAACTTAACATGGGTGCAAAATTTCAGCTCAATCAGAAAACGGGAACTGTGTCAAAAACATGTAAGATCGTTTACATTGGTTTACAGGTGAAGCTATTAAAAACTCGTAGGAGCCGACTTGTTGGTGTAACGTGTCAAACTTGACTGACTATAGGCCGTTTTGTATAACTTACTTACCTTTTGAACGCCAGAGCATAAACGCATGCGCGTGCCCTCCACGCCAAGCCAAATTTCACCTACCATTTTGTCACATATTCGTGTCGTTTGGCGTACGAGGCACGAACTTGCTTGTCACGTATATGTGACAATGGCGTTCAAAAGGTTAAAACTGTCAGTTAATATGCCTACTCTCGTAGCTATCGGTGCGTCACCTACCTGTCACTTTATTCATAGAAAAATCAAAGAAAGCTTTGCTGTGACGTTTGTTTCTAACGGTCCGTAAGCTAAATGTCAAACAGACAGAGATAGCAACCTACCGATACCTGTTGGTAGGTTATTGAAAATTGCCGTTAGTCATTTTGCTTTAAGGTGTCACTGATACATCAGTTCTCATTTTTTTCGTGACCTTTGGTTACCAGTTTTTTGCGGTGATGTTTATACTCGACGACATCTCGACGATATTATTAAACACGGTACAGTGTAAATACTATTGTCGAGTATATCGCCAATGAGACGACGTTTAATAAAGTCGACATCAGCTGTCATCATCAGCCTGGCCTTTTCTCAACGATGCAGCTTTGTTGGGATCGATTTCCAGTCAAACCGGCTGCAGTTCTATTTTACATGGAGCGACTGTCTATCTGACCTCCACAACCCAGTTAGCACCGGGTAATCCGATGCCTCTTGGTAAGACTGGTTAGGCTTGACATCAGTATCTTATATAATAAAATCAGTTGTAATTTCCTGGTGCCACAACAGCCTGTAGCTTTGGTCCCATAGAAAAGCGGTAACGTAATAAAACGTGCGTTGCGTCCTACCGCTAACAGTGGGCATATTCTAACACTGCGTGGACAAAATTTAGTTTATTTATTAATATAGGTTCACCAACAGCTTCTGTGTATAACGTTTAGGTATACATAGGTTTTACAGTCTTGGACTTACACAGTTGCCAATTACTCGCCGCGTCGCTTATTTTTGTGAATGGTGATTCACAAAATTAAGTGATAACATAAGAGAAAAAGAAATTAAAAATGTAAACGAGTGGTTCTAGACATGAAATACAATAGTAAACCTTCATTTAAGAGTTTACTTAGCTTACGAAACATAATACAAAGAAAAATTGTATCTTCCAGTATTTGATTTCTGAATAGATTTTAAATTGCAAAAGGCTGTGATATGGCTGAAAATTCAATTTTTTTTTTTTTTGGTATTTTACCGCTGATTTTGTTGACTTTTATAAGGTTACGTCAGCTGGAACGTAACACAACTACGAAATGACTGCAGATCACAGCAGGGATGCACAATGTTATTGAAAGAAAGTTCGGTGTAGAGGTTACCGATTTCTAACAAAAACTGTGATATTGTGAATATCGGCTTGCTCTTAAAAAAGCGAAAAAATTGAATATCCTAAAATTCCTGGATTCCTATACCTATATAAACAAACCGATTTGGCGGCTACAAATTAATACTCACAACCAAAATGTCTTTCAAATAATTTTGTCTACGCTACTCTAAAAAGCCCCACAGTGCGTTGTCATCGTAAAAACATTATTTGGCTTAATATTCCACAATTGCGTCTTCTGTAAGTGCACGGAAGCTGCGGTGTTGTACTTAACGATGCAAGGATAACTGTGCTTTAAATATGGGATAGATTTGACTAGGATGCTTAAGGGCACATGAACTTAAGACGTGTCAATAACACAAACTATGCAGACGATAATAAATGGTGTTGCTCAGTCCATCGATAGGTGGGTTGAAAGCGTTGATTTCGACCTGTGAGGCCTATGTGGAGGAGCAGGACTTGAAATACAGCTCTATGGAAAGAGAGATTTTTGTTTTTAAAGCCACTAAGCAGCAGTTAGGCTGTGTTCCGCCCATACGTCTAAACGGGGTAGCAGTTAAAATTGACAATAGTTTTAGGTATCTCGTATCTCACATTATCTCGAGCGATCTAAGGGATGACATTGAGAGGGAGCGCAGGGCGTTGTCTGTGAGGAGCAGTCTGCTTGTTACTAACACAACACAATATTATCATTGTTACTAACAATAAAATACTAACAAAACTTGTCTGAAAATAAAGTTTAATTAATTTATTTATTTACACAGTGTTGCCATACAACGTGGCAACGCCGCCTGTCTCCTAGGCACATTACCAGCTGACAGCGTTGAGGAGGAGTTTTTCAATGCCCTGTTATTGTTTGTTGTTAGTTTATATCTAGATAGTTAATCACTTTATAGTCCGGTCAATTTAGACATTCGAAGTTACACAAAGTCCCAACAAGCTGAATTTCAGTGAAATTGTTCAAAACATAATTATAAACAATGTCTAGAAATTCCCCATCATTTCCCTGTAAGGAAAAAATTTTATTCAAGGTCAAAGGTCAAAAAAATGAGTTTTACGCGATTTTCAGCAAAACAGTAAGTTTTATCATAAAAGTACCCCAGACAAAAATTGTAGATCATAAAATTATCTATAAAAAATGTATCAATACTTTTTTTCTTACGAGCCACCGTTTCTGAGATATAACGATTCAAAAACTTATAAAAGTTGTTATCGTCATAATATGCACACGTTTCAACGCCACCTATGAGGTAGTGTACTTAGCGCGTTTTTTTAACGTGGGTAGGTCCAGTAGGCCTACTCCAGTAGGCCTACTCCAGTAGGCCTACTCCACGGGTCAGTTGTGATCCTGTTTAATGTAAAACTATTGCATAATAACGGAAATTTTCAAAGATTGGGAAAGATAAAAGCGATGTAAATTAAAAAAAAGTGTTGAAGTTTATTCGTCTTATTCGTAAGTTTCAAATTCTTGTTCTTCTTCTTGATATTCTTCTTGTTCTTCTTCTCCTGCTTCTTCTTCATCTTCATTTTGGATGCAAGTAAATTGCGTCAATAGCGATGTATCGCATGATACTTCGTCGGAGTCAAACGAATCCTCCATTGTTTGTGATTCAATATTAGAGCACGACCGGCCTTGACAATTTGTGCATGCCAAAGAACAAGACAGTCCGACTTTTTTGCAACCACATTTAGCACTGCATCCCTTTTTGCAGTTGCAAAAAATAGTGTTCAGCAGTTTTTCCGGCGCAGGTGGAATTAAAGTTTGAACTGGCTCTAATATATTGTTGACCAACTTCCAACCCCAGTCTGTAGGGTCTAGCTGATAACCAAGCCACACTTGAACTTGGTAATATACTCGAAAAAGATGTTGGTGAGCAGCAACTGAGGTTGGAGGAAGACAAGCTAATTGAACTTGTTTTTTATTTTTAGTATTTTTAACGAAACATGCATATCGATGCTTATCTAAACAGGTAGTTAATTTAGGAGCTTCGTACATAGAAAGAAGAAAGCGGATGCCGTTGGTAATAACTTCTTGTTGAGTTGAATTACTCTTTTGAAAAACTTCAGCACATTAAATTAAATCTTGTTTTTCAAACATTTTGAAAACTGCTGTTTTACCCCTCCTGTAAAATGCAGATGTCGTATCACAGCCAGTTATTGCGTGTAAAAATAGTACATAATCTTGACACTTTACAAAAGTAAATAAACTTTTTGATGAATATATATCTGATTGATGCTGAGCTTTTCCTGGTTTTAAGAAAAAAAACAGTTTTTTCAGTTGGCGTTCGAGCAGTGAGTAATACAAGTAAGTCAACATCTTCACCAACAACAATAGTTGTATTTGTCAAATTGAATTGCTCTATTGCTGTTTCAATAATCAATACATCAGCATCATTATTAGCTTGTTTTACCAATATATTTTCAGCCGTAAACTTTTCTTTTTGAATCGTTATATCTCAGAAACGGTGGCTCGTAAGAAAAAAAGTATTGATACATTTTTTATAGATAATTTTATGATCTACAATTTTTGTCTGAGGTACTTTTATGATAAAACTTACCGTTTTGCTGAAAATCGCGAAAAACTCATTTTTTTGACCTTTGACCTTGAATAATTTTTTTTCCTTACAGGGGAATGATGGGGAACTTCTAGACATTGTTTATAATTATATTTTGAACAATTTCACTGAAATTCAGCTTGTTGGGACTTTATGTAACTTCACTCTCATTTTTTGGTCTAAATTAAAAATAAATAATTAAATTAAAATAAAATAAATATTTGAGCTATATATTGGATAGGTTGGAATATTCCACTATTGCGACATTTGCACGTGCACGGAAACTTAGGTGTTTTAAATATGGTTAGATTATGATAGGGATGCTAACGAACATAAGGACTAATTAACTCTAAATTGGGTAAATGATGTAACCTGGGCTTTAATTAGGTTACCTAATAGGTAGGTAACTAAATACGAGCTTTATTATATTTATATCGGAATATTCCACTATTACGACATGTCTAAGTGCATACGTAAACTGCGGTGTTTTAAATATGAAATAGGATTTGGATGCCAACAACAAACAACAACTCAACACAACTCAACAACGCAACAACGCAACAACGAAACTCTAAATTGGGTAAATGACTAAATCTAGGCTATGTTTGATGGCCTCAAGGTCTAGATAAATTGCTATTCTAATAACGGTACCGATGATGGAAAGTCGAACATGCACGTTTCCCATCCTTACAGAATCAATTCTGAAAATACAAGGTGTAAACGACCCCATCACGAAGCTGTCAACCAAGCATTCTGTACATCAAATTAAGTGGCTCTACGCAAAAAATATTTATATGAATCACGTTACGGTAGGACTCAATGTAACGCACTCAAAACATTGTGCTGATTGACTGGCATTGATTTATTCATTGTTGTACGGGGCCGTGGAGGTTTTTAAAGTAAAGTAATAACATTAAAAAC
The DNA here is from genome assembly GCA_963853795.1 of Xestia rhomboidea. Classification (NCBI taxonomy): domain Eukaryota; kingdom Metazoa; phylum Arthropoda; class Insecta; order Lepidoptera; family Noctuidae; genus Xestia; species Xestia rhomboidea. The sequence continues at coordinate 6,580,102 of OY970779.1, read as the reverse complement.
TTGTATTGAAAAGGAAAACTCGTGAAATGTTGGAACTTTGACCAAATATCTCCGTAATAAGAAGGTTCTAAGATATGTTCCAGAACAAAAAGATTGTAATGACGCGGACGGGAAGAACAAGAACATTTTACCACTCATTAGAGGTATCAAATTCCATTCTAATGCTCCTAAATGGTTTTCATTTTCAGTTTAATAGCTCTTTTCCTTTGGCACTTTTTCATACACGGAAATGTATGCAGCATGAAGAACAATCTAATCTTCAATCGGTATTATGAAGGATCTGGCATACTCTTTGTTAGCTAGTCAGTTCCATACTGCGAAAGCTGAATACCCTAAGAAATGACACCAGTATCCGTCTGTCTCGATACTAATGGTTTTCTACAAAAACTGCGTATGGTTGTATTGTTGGTCTCAGAAGATAATTTCTATAGTTTGAAGAAATTGTTGAATGTTGCATTTTGCATTGCCACGAGACAACGCTGTTGGTGAAGTTTTGTGCATTTTTGTGACATTGTGAGTAAAAGACCACAGTACAACTATATTTTTGTTCGTCGAACCAAAACTGGAGGTACTACCGAGTTCACTGACGATCTGCCACTTTTCACCCATAGGCACTAAGTAATAAGGTTGAAATGTAGTCAACGATTAATGAAGTCTTGATTTCTTTGAATGCAATGCCAAAAGATCAAATGTTTAACTGCCGTTTTCTATAACTTACTTACGTATAACGGTTGGTTAATGCGCCTTCTTCCGTAGCTATCGGTGTTTCTATAAACAAAGAATATCCTATCCGTGTCACCTACCTGTCACTTGATTCAAAGAAAAATCAAAGAAATCTTTTCTGTGATGTTTTGTTTCTAACCGTCCAGTAAGCAAAATGGCAAACAGACAGAGATAGCAACCTACCGGTTGCTATCTCTGTCTGTTTGCCATTTACGAAACCATTACACACATACACCATTACACACCATTACATTACAGCCATTTTTTCCATTTAGAACCCGGCTAGTAAGTTATTGAAAATGGCCGTTAAACGGCAACACAGAATGACAACTGCTCATTCTGGGTTGCCGTCTAACGGCCATTTTGGCCAATGACAACTGCTGAGAGGATCCGGCAACTGGGTCTCGAGGTGGCATTGCACAAGTCCGAGGCCATGTGCTTTCATGGGCCTCGGAATGCACCACCTCCGGGATCAGCAGTGACGGCGGGAGGGGTATCCATCGGCGTCGAGTCGACGTTGAAGTACCTAGGTCTCGTCCTCGACAGCCGGTGGAACTTCGCGGAGCATTTCCGACGTTTGGCTCCCAAACTGGAGCTGACGGGGGCTGCCTTCAGTCGGCTCCTGCCCAACCTGGGGGGGCCAAACGCCTCCTGCCGGAGGCTCTACGCGGGAGTCGTGCGGTGCATGGCCCTTTACGGGGCCCCGGTGTGGGCGCGTTCATTGAGGCAGCGAGCTGCCAACCATTTGAACGCGCCCCAAAAGGTGGTGGCCGTGAGGCTGATCCGGGGGTACCGCACGATCTCCCGCGAGGCGGCGAGCCTCCTTGCCGGATTGCCGCCATGGGATCTGGAGGCGATAGTCCTCGCGCGCCTACATAAGAGGCGCGCGGAGGCGCTACGCCGGGGGGAAACTCCGCTGCCGCGGCAAATTGTCGCTCAGCGGACGGACTTCCGGCGTGATCTCATGGCGACATGGAGAGAGCGACTGTCGCAACCCCGTGCAGGGCACGCCACAATAGTGGCGGTAAGTCCCCTCTTTGAGGAGTGGCTGGAGAGACGCCACGGCGTCCTCACCTTCCGCCTGACGCAGGTTCTTACCGGACACGGATGTTTCGGTAAGTTCCTGCACCGAATCGGGCGGGAGGAGACGCCCGGGTGTTTCCATTGTGAGGATCGAACGGAGGACACGGTGGAGCACACGGTGGAGGTGTGCCCAGCCTGGGCGGAGCACCGCCGTGTCCTCGAAGCGGCGATCGGCGGCGGCGACCTCTCGCTTCCGGCCCTGGTTCGTGCCATGGTCCGGAGCGAGACGGAATGGGACGCCGTCACCTCCTTCTGCGAAGCAGTCATGCTAGCGAAGGAGGTGGCGGAACGTGAGAGGGAGAGATCCTCACGTCCCGGCCGCCGCGGGAGACGCCCCGGGCGTCGGGGGCCACGTGGTGGCTTCCGGCCACCGTAGGTGCGGGCCTGTGGACGGGGAGCTATGGGCTAGCTCGCCGTCCGTACGTCTCATGACGACAGGCCGTGTCGACGGCGCGTTCGTGTTCCACGCGTGCCTCAAAGAGAGTCAGCAACAGTGAAGGGGCCCGTAAGGGCCGAAGCCTGCCGGGGCTGCGGGACTATTCGAAAGAGATACCGTGGCCCCGGAACACAAAGGGCGAGGAAGGAAGATGGATGGGTTTTAGTCAGTAAAAGTCTGACACTCCCTCCTGCTCCGCCCAGAGCGGGAGGAGTTATTTGATGATTTCCCATCCTAAAAAAAGAATGACAACTGCTGAAGTTTAGCCTAGCTCAACTTCCGAGCCATGACAAGAAAATTTTAAAATGTTATATCTATAGTTAGAAGTAATTATACTTTTTATATCCACAGACCACAGTAATAAAAAACTTGCTTTTGCCTACGGCTTCGACACATTCTGGGTCAGGGAATACCCCAAGAAAAATTACCGTCATGGTGTTTTGAAATTAAGATATTTTGAGAATATGATATTGAGAGACGGAGCGTAAATAATTTTATGTCTTAAATCCTAAGCCTAACCCATCTCGATCTATCCGTGTGCCAAGTCTCATCGAAATCCGTTAATCCGATAACGTAAAAAGGTTACAGACAGAGTTACGTTTAGTTAGTTCATTTCGTATTAATGCTATATTTTAAAAGAGTGTCCATGGAGTTTCTTGCCCGTTCTTCTCCATAGAGATCTACGCTAGGGAATGGGCAACTACAGTACCTTCTTAAGTTATTATGCCTTGTGACTGGGACTGTAGATTTGTTTTTTTTTTGTATTTTTGACATTCAAAAGTGCCGTAATGGTCAAATTGAAATAAATGCTTTGAGTTTGAGTTTGCAATGGTCATAATTGTACACGATCAATATTTTTGAACTCGAGTCTAATTTAGAATTTCCATCGCCATTCATTTGATTGTTGCCAAAAATAATCGTTACACAATATCATTGCAAATATGAAGTGATTCTATTAAATAAACATTATTACTATTGCCGAGTTTATTATGATTAATGCGAGCAATAAATCCGTACTCATTGAATTATTGTGGCATTTTTATGCCGTGGGGAATATTCGTACCCCACAGTCGCAATATTCGTTTCTCTTTTAATTTATTGTATTCCTTCGTTTTGCTACTCACATTTTATGAACTTTGCGAGTTATTTAAATAATTCTGGTAATTTTTAGACAACACTGAGAAATGTTGACTACTGTGTACATTAGCTTTTTAAATCTGAAGATTCTAATCAAATGATTAAAAAAATGAATGAATGAATTGTGTAGACATAGACAATTTATTCATAATTTTTTTTAATTAATTCATTTTTGTAGTGTAAAATAAAGTGTTAAGTTAGAACTTAACATTTTATTTTACACTACAAAAATGGATCTCTTTAACTTAAGTGTATATTCTAATGCGCTATTGACACGAGAATAAAACTGAGAGTGTTTTCCCAAAGCTTGAATTATGGCAACACTAAGAATAAGGTAATACGTATGTACCTTTAGCATTAAGGAGGTAGACAGGTCCCAAAGACAAAAAAGAATCTGCTACCACAGTCTCTTTGTTGTGGAACAGATAAAAATAAACCCTACCTTGTTAAGACGAGTCGTGTTTAAAGCCCGAAAACAAACAGCGCCCTAAAACAACCAAACATCAAGTCTCCACTTAACCACATCACTTAACCGAACCATTTTTAGAAGACACTTCCATTTAGTTAATTTTAAAGACCCCTTTAAAACAAGGGAGGGTCTTTTAAATATGGCCGCATTATGCGCTCAACAAATATTGTCTGAACAAAGAACGTGTAACAATTTTTGAATAGGGAAGTGTAACAAGTTCGATTTTCAAATAGTCGGGGCGCCGCGCGCCGCCAGGTAAAGGAGATTATGGCGTTTTAAGCGCCATGTTTATTTTTACGAAAATGGAACGTGTTGTGTTTTGGAATTAGCACCTTTTACTGTATGTTTCGTTTTTCGTCGTGTGTGGTCCGGGCCTTATGATTGCAGAGTGAAGTGCTTTCCGATTGCCTCCTCAGACGATTGAGTAATTTTTTGTGTGTTCATTTATGATTTTATGAATTAAGATGTTTTTATTTACCTACCTATATATACACATTTATCGGTAACTGCTAAATGATTGTAAATTATCAGATTGCGAAAAATATCCCTTTTTACTTCGCAGTTTTAAATTTTTTAATAATGATTTTATATGAGAAGATTTTATAACTTGCGAAAAAAAAAAAATGTTCAGTTTCTCAATAAAAAATAATGTACCTATGAGAACATTAAAACACCGACAAAAATTTTTTTTTTTAATAAAAATTATACATAAAAAAACATCAATTCCATAAATATTTGTACAATAGAGAACAAGATAATCCAGACAGTTTTTAAAATCGCATTGATCGAGTCAATTATCAACGCGTGCTTCTGAGATGAGTGTAAAAATATTTTTTTCACAACAAAAGACGTCTTTACACCTTTTGATAAACGAATTCTCTTTTGAAAACGCAAAAAAATGTCATTGATCCAACAACCTTACACTATTTCCTCAATTTCCTATTTCGCTCTTATTTCTAGAGCTATAAGAGCGAACGTTCTGCGGATTTTCGAATTCTAAAAGCAAAAAGTTTTGGTAAAAAAGATTTCATATGACATCTCCTTTCTCGAGAAGATGTCTAGATAACATTAGTGGCTTATAAACGGTTGTTCATTTCAATGGGGTCCCATAGACCCCATATAAAAGTCTTTAGAGGTCATGAATGGGTGACATTTTTCCATGAAGATGGTCCTTAGTTGATAAATACGCAACTAATCAAATTATTTATGGCATTAAATCGTTAATAAAATGTTGTGAACATCTGCACGGCGACGTTTCAACGCTTTTGTCAAAGATTTGTTTGAAAAAAGTATAAAGGGTTGGTGTTTTTTGTGTGTGACGGTTTAATACCATACTTATAATGGTTTAGTTATTCTATGCTATCTGAGTGATACGGGTACTTGAACACGGTTTGAATTTAGAAGATAGAAAATAATAAACTCGTTGCGTGACTCTAGATGAATTGTAAGTGCGAACCGTACTTAATGTTTCACGTCTTTTGTAATTAAATCGTCCATTGTAAGTAGTTGATGAAGGTAGTACAGTGTTTTTAAGTACTTTCCTAATTAAATTAACACCTGGGTCGTTTATTACGAAAAAAAACAATACCGCGAGCAGCTTGCCCAGAATTCATGGAATGTAATTTTACTTTGTTCTCGAGCTCATTGTAAAGCCGTTTCCATTAATTAACCTTCTCAATTCGTTAATCTACTCGCATCTCGATTACCCTTAAACTTAACTTCTCGATACTAACATTGTCTATTCGAATAATCGATTTGAAATATCACGCGAATTGCCAAATGCTCTATATTTGGCACATTGAACGATTGAACGAACATTAACGCGGTACCAACAGGGTAAACGGTCCCGTTTTCACCTCATTAAGCCCAAGTTAAGGACCCTATTATGTACTTTATGTATTCCTAAATTACCCATCACTTAATAGGGTAGCCAACAACGGGGGAGCTTACCCTTCGGCCGTTTTAAAATGACCTTCCTGCCCCTTCTTGTGGGGTAATTATTTATTTATAAAGGGGGGTAAATAATGATCTTTTGGGGGGTCTAGATATAGTGGATAATTACTAGAGGTGGGGTGTTTTAAAGTGTTTGTATGATTACTGGCCTGTTCAAATTTAATGCCCGTTTCTCGTTAAGCGAGTTTATGTTGTACAAGTTTGGAAATTGGGTGATAAGTAGGTGTATCGATGTTATTCTTGTTACGTTATTTATGATACTGTAAAACGCTGAACAAAATGGAACTTAGTTATTTAATTTTATAGGTCTTGAGATAATTATCTATTTTGAGATTTGGTAATTTTCCAAGGAGATATTTATTTAAGTCTAGTTTTAGGGACCGTGCCATTTTTTCAAAGTCTTTGTTAATATTCATATTGTGCTAAGCCAAAACCACACATTAATTATATGTTTTATGTGCATGAATCAAAATCTTTATAATATATATCAATCAATCAGGAACATTTCATAATTTAATCACAACACAAAATGAAAAATCGTCTCTAATTTGTTTTAAGTACTTTTTCCATTCACCCATTCAATGAACGAATGAATGATAAATTCGTTGAAGACCACATTCTTAAGTCGCGAAATGACGTAGCTAAAAATAGAATAGCTAGGGTGTCCACGCTGTATGGGTCGATATTAGAGACCCCAGATGTCCAAACAACAATCGTTGGGAGCCTGTGAGTGCTATTGTGTGAGATGACAAACGCACACCTATTGTTAAACTGTCCCATTATTAAGAGTACTTAATATACTACTGGTTGGGGTGACAATACGTGAAGCGAATATAACTTCAAGCTTTGATTTAAAAATATTGTGATAAATGAAGATTAAAAACATACCTATGTGTTGGAAAATTTAAAGAAACATTAAATTAAAAGATATTAGTAATTATGTTAGTATTGGAACGAAGTTCCTTATCGCGCGTTGCGAAAGGGGGGCTAGACGGAAAAAATTAAGACGAAAAGTTGTAACGACACTTTTTGCTATAGTAAGCTCTTGTAAACGGTGCGGCGTGCGCATGTTTCTCTGTCTGTCTCTCTTTCTCTTATAGAAAGCAAGCCAGATATTTTCGCCAGTTCTTTTTCTTTTCTATAACTTAAAAAAAAATACAATTCATTCACTAATTAATCGAAAGGAACTTCGTTCCATCCGGGTGTCCCTTGACACCTCTCAAGTTTTTTTTTAATTTTTAGTTTTACACCATACGCCTTGTTTTTTTCCTTGTGGCAAAGTAAATTTAGGTAGTAAGTAGATTTTGCGGGATAGTATATTCAAACGTAAAACAGGTTGAAATCACTTAGATTATTTATTACGTCTACAGTCAATATGTACCGATAGCCTTTTATAATGTTCATAATTGGTGTCGCATCATCTAAACACACAAATAAAAAGCAGTGGATACATAATATTATTCGTGAATGTGCCAAGTTGATTTAGTTTTTAGGTTTACTGTATTTAATTATGATGTATTTTACAGTTATTATAAAAAGACCTACCTGTATAAAAACATGTTAGGTAATAAAAAAATTAGCTAACAATATTATCATTTAGTCACCCGTCTATAACTCTCAAAGTTTAAGTAAATTCAAAACTGGTTTATAATACTGTCATTATGCTTACTGTTGTGAAATTCAAAAAATCCTTGTCACCCTACATCAACCCGGCCGTGACGTACCATCAGCGTCATTCACAGTGGTATAATGACCGGCTGATAGCCGTTTAAAAACGAATTTGCTCACTTCTGGTACATTAAACAATCGTTCACCAACGCTATGGGAGATATGTTCCGATTTTGAATTAGCTGTGTTAGTTATATTTATTATGTGTGTGCTAGGGACGATTTGATTTGTATTGTTATGTTGGTAGCACAGGATGGTGCTTAAGTACTTACTTATAGCGGAAAAGTCGGTATTTAATGTTTCTAAAGTCATTATAGATAATAAGACAGAAATGCCTGTTTTCGCCAACATTAGTTTTGGCGAAAAAAAGCATTAGGCATTGGGGTTCTATGACATTTCTGTATATACCTAAGTAAGTACTTAAGCACTATCGTATGCGACATCTAACTCGTAGAAAATCTACATCACTTGCAACTTTCCCGTTGCTATGGAAATAATTTCTAAGTCTTTGTCTTCGTAGAAAGTCGAGTCTACAGCTCGCCCCATGCTCGGGCAGAAGAGATGTCGAGTTGTGTAGAAAGTGCTTTGTCTATTCTTGCATAGAATACTTAGGTCATGCTACGCGTGTTGATAGGTATGTAAAAGGGTGATTCTTTGAATACGTGCATATTTACGCGGCCCTCCCCAAATAACTACATAGGGAGATAAAAAGTTAGAGTATTTTTTTTAATTTCTCGTAAAACATAGTTCCGGCACTACATACAGCTGTATGTAACAGTCATATTCCTATTGTTATAAACAACAAAATTATATTTATAAACATTTCTCAAATCTCATCACTATTCGTGTCCCAATTCCCTAAATTGAGCAGTTGATGCTCGAAAAGTTATAAATATACTTAAAGATCGTATTTTTTGGAGTTTAGATACACGACATGTTTTACCAATAATAATTAGCAAAACTATACACAACTATATAAAGGTAAACGCACACAAATCTGAGCCGAAGGAAGCGAAAGAGCCGAAAGAATCGAATTTTAGAATTACTTGTATGAAATCCTATAAAACCTCGCACACTTATCCGCGTCGAATCGGACGAATGGATAACGTTATACGGATGAGAAAATGTTTCTTTCGGCGCGGATAAGTGTGCGTTCACCTTAAAGAACCCTTTTAAGTAATTTGTAACGACTTTGGAAATAGTCCCAACACTTTTACTCACTACCTTTTGTGAACAGTCGCGGGATTAATTTTTCGCGAGCGTATTGGTATCTCAAAGAGAGCTCGTGACTAAATAATAACAGCCGCTCGGGTCGATCTTCAGGTTAAGCCGTACTTGCCTAGGTTGGTCTATGGATGGGTGACCACCCATTACATATCGAGTTTCCTCCCTGCCTCGGAAAGCACGTTAAGCCGTCGGTTCCGGCTGTCATTTATAGATCTTTGACAGTCGTTAGGTAGTCAGTGGCCCGAAAATCTGACAACCTCTCTTACCAAGGGATATCGTATAAACCAGTACTAACTGGGTTGTTGAGGTCTGATAGGCAGTCGCTCCATATAGAATACTGATACCTAGCTGCATCTGGTTGGACTGGAAGCCAACCCCAACATAGTATTGGTATCTCAAAGGGCAACTCAGCGGTCGCGCTCAGCCTCACGTTACAGCTCGTGAGGCTTACAAGTCCAAGAGTGTTTTGGCGCCAACTGTGGCCTACGTAAATCGCACAGAAATTGTGTTTGTCAAACACCGTCTCCTTACCGTTCCAGTTTCCCGTGGTAAGGCTAATACTCTATTTTGTCATTTAAATGCAGTGTAATGGTCGCCATAAGATACTCTTTGCTTTAATAATAACTTCTAGTTTTTTAAAGAACGTATAATATGAGAAAGTGTACAAATATCTAATTACCGTTCATATACTATTTTTCCCGTTCGTTTTTTGGCGAACTACCAGTGTAAACTGGCCTCTTATATTGTATCGAAATTCCTTACCCCGCTAGGCCAGTTTAGATATGAATTACCGTTCGTTCATATTCATGACCATTAAACGAAAATTTTCAGCTTCAGATTCAGGCCTTTATAGCAGTTCAAATACTGTGCGTTTGTTTATTTCGTTAACCTGCACTATAAACTTTACGATAAATCCATAAAAGTTTTAATTGGAAGCAGTTTTAGGGTTCTGTACCTCTAAAGGAAAAAACGGAACCCTTATAATATGATCACTTTCACTTTCTTTTTTCACTTTACTTTCTTTCTTGTCCGTCTGTCACCACCGATTTTCTCAGGAACGGGTGGACCTAGAAAGTTGAAATTTATACCATATAGGTACTGGTTTTAACTTACTTTTCGTATCCTGAAAATGTCTATACAGGGTATAAACAACCTCATCACAAAGCCGTCAACCAAGCATTCTGTACATCAAAATAAGTAACTTTATGCAAAAATTATTGCTAGGAAACGACTTTTTTTTGGGGTGAAAAATCATGTTTGATGGTAAAACTCAATGTAATGTACTAAAAAAAAAACTTCTCAAAAAGTTGGAACTTTGACCCCCAATATCTCAGTAACTAGAAGGTTCCCAGGTATGGTGTAGAACAAAAAAATGATTGCATTGACGGGGAGAACAAGTGCCGCTTCGTTAAGAGGTTTTTTACACCCGTTATAATCAAATAATCACCCAAAAAAAAAATCCGGAAAATTCCAGGTAGAAAGAAATATCCAGTAGGTAAGTAGGCTTACACTCCTGTGCAGGCGGGAAAACACAGAACTAAATATAAATGTACCGACATTTCGTTGTAAATTTTCTTGACAAGCAAGCCACCTCGAACTGCATAGGTACGGCCATACTTTACCTATTAATAGTTTTAATAAAACTGATGAAATTAGTATTAATTAATGATTATCTCATTTTTTTTCGGTTGTTCCAGAAACTAAACAGGAAACTACGTATTTAGTCGCTTAGTCCAACATCCATTAAGCAGTATTTTACAATAAAATCCAAAGTTTCGAATTTAGGAATGTTATCAAAACAGGATATTAGTTAGTTATTACGTACTTCGCGATAAAAAAATAATTGGTATGAATTAATTAGAGGAAAAAATTCAAATAATTACGTAAATAACTGTTGGAGTAATTAATAGTAGGTAATTATATTTGTTCCATTTTGTTTTAATATCTGTTTTTAATGTTGTCGCCATGTTGGTCTGACTAATGGTCCAATGCAATGGCGGGAGAACTAACGAATATTTAAATGATTTTCCTGCTTTTGATAATTCTTATTACTCTGATAGAAAGATTGATTATGGTTAATTAGATGTTTTTTTTAGCTTTAGTCTACTCTGAAAAACTTACAGACAATATAATTTGCAATATTATCTGCAATATTATATTATATTGCAATATTATATTGCAATGCTTATCAGTTATAGAATCGACAAATAAAATGGTCAAGACAAAATTGCTTGTAATACCTATATCTACTTATGATACAGGCTACATTAATGTTAAGATGAACAGCTGTCCACATGAAGAATGAAACGCTTTATAGCTTCCAAAGAAAGAAAAAAAAAATCTTCCAATTAAAAAAACAACATGCGGGCAGTCTTTGGGGTCTGCCGATAGAAGTGAAAACTAAGTAACTTGTGAATTGTGTCGTCGAGCTATTATATTATTATTTTTGAATTATTTTTCAATTTAAACTTTAATAAGCGATAATCCGAGTAATGTCGATTCAAAACCCTTAATTTCGCTACTTACACCTTCTGATCAGGAGGGCTTTAATTCGTGTGGACCCGAGTCTACCGTACCGAAGGGACGAACGTCAAATATTTGGCAGGAAAGTAGGTAGAACTGTACAGTTTATATGGGAAAATGAAATTGTTGTTTTTACTATCTTCCTAGCAGTTTTTTTCCATATTTTCTCACTGTTTAAACCTTTCCTGGACTACGACAAACATTTCAAAACCAAAATCAGCTAAATCGGCACAGCCGTTCTCGAGTATTAGCGAGACAAACGAATGACGCGAGTTCCAAAGTGCTCACCAAACGCGTAAATTTTCACTTCAAAAAATAAAAATAAGCCAGAAGCCCGATTCGTCGGCTTGGCAACTAATCTACCCAAATGCAGCTGAGTCCAGTATTTTGCATGGAGCGACTGCCCGTCTGACTCCACAACCCAGTAACTGGGAAATAGGGACTCGTAAGTATGAGATTAGAGTCTTACCGACTAACAGGCTTCTGACTATGTAACGACTGTCTAATCAAAGACAGCCGGGACCAACGGCTTTACATGCTTTCCGAGGCATGGAGGGGCTCGGCCCGAGTCGATTCGAAATGAATGGTCACCCATCCACCCGACCGACCGCGTCAGGCGCAGCTTGACCGTATTTTATCAGTCGGATGTCGCTGCTACGGCTGTACCATGAGCCCCTCGAAAGAGAGGGTTGAATTTTAGAGCCATATTATAAAATAAAGTGAAATCTTCATAGGTTTGTAGACTTTTATAATTATGAGTAAATACAAATAGCCTATATGGTAAGAAATTAGAGACGTGCTTTTGATTGGAGAACTTATAACTTAAAAAAATTGATTTGATTCTCTTTTTGATTTAAGTAGTTATTTTTTGCACTATTTTGCGTTTTATTTTTGGAAGCCAACTTGTTTTTTTTTTTACTTTTGACGGTAGAACGTTAAAATTTACACGTTATGCAAGATTCACATAAAAGTCCAGTAATCTCGAAGAAAGCGGTGTACAAACACATGAAAAAAAAACAAAAGTAAAAAAACGGTGTAAAAAACTAAATCAGTAACCGCACTAGGAAAACATAATAAATTAGTTACACAGTAAAAAAGCTTTTCACTTAACTCTTTTAAGAAGATCAAAAAGAACTATTATTAAAAAGCCCTTTCGATCGGAAATAAAAGGGAAAGTTCCCAAAATAAACGTAATAAAGAAACCCTATAGTGTTGTATCGAGTCAAATGCGATGATCATTCGTTTAAACACATTATGTCGGGGCTATTATAGGCCACTTTGGCACCCCTATACTATTGAGCGGTAATAGGGTTGTCGATATTCGAGGGACATTCGCGGTTTTAAAAGTTGCTTGAGGGAATCAATAAATACGGGTTAAAGCGTGCATGTTCCTTTGGGCACTTTAGCGACAGTGTACAGAGGGCGCTGTTGCCAACAGGCAACAGGCTGTTGGTAACAGCGCCCTCTTTAAACTGTCACAAAACATTTTGCGATATTGTCTCTGGTAATTGTATTTAATATCAAAATGGCGCTCGAAGTTCCAATTAAAGACATGTTGACTACAATTTATTTGTGCCAATCGCACAGCAAATCAAAACGTTTAGTAGTTTTGTAAAAAAAAGGTATTTTGGTGTATTTTTTTTTTTACAATGTTCTAATTTCAAATTAATTAAACGATTTGTTATTTCTGTAAATAGTAGAAACATAAGCCACCGAAATACCGGAAATGAAAACGGATTTTTGTACCATTCTTTTGTTATAAAAATTGTGATGCTAATATTTTATTCAAAGGGTTAATTTCTTTGACATTTTTTTTTATCCTGGTACACACGGTGACCAATCATGCAAATCCAAATGGAATGGAAATGAATGAATGGAATGGTGGAATGGTTTATGGGAAGCTCATACAAAGCGAGGTCTGGTTTTACTGGATTTGTTTATCTTGATTTGTCACCGTGTGGATAATACAAAAAAATAAAGAAAGGAATAATTTGATGTAAAAGTTATTTTAAACTTACTTAATGACACTTAATTATTTTTAGAAATAATGTCAAACACGACCCAAAAACGAAAATCAAACAGTTATTTCTGGCAACCCTATTTCCATAATGCCCGCAGTACACTGATTGTGTAATATTAAACTATCTCATAAATAACTAGGGTAGCGCGACAAATGCACACTCAATGATTCGACAATTAAATTGTGAATTTATTGAATAAATTGTTTTCTATGCATTTCGGTTCACTGTTTATGGGTTAGGGTTGCTAGTTTTGAATATTGTTAGATTAAAATTGATTGTGATGATGATGCTTACTTACCAAGAAGTTAAAGTAGCGGTTCGTAGCACATAGCCGTAGTTTTTAAAGGAGTTTATGTTAATTCACAATAATGATGCTTGCGAGTAAAGCAAGTCTCTGCATCCAAGATGCGTTTCTCGCAAGCATCATCACTGCAACCGAATTTATTCGTTAGTAATTAGCAATCGAAAGTTAGCGATTTTGTCGTTTACTCTGTCGAGAGTGCCCTGTTTTTTTATGTGACTCTATGAAAATGGTTCCGTAGTTCATGAATACCACGTGTCTCCACTATGATTTAAAAAGGATAATACCCGATTAACTTTGCCAGTAACAAAATCGTTGGCACTACTTAGCTAGTACAGACAGTGACACATCAAGCTATATATTTCCAACTAGTTTGCTTGGGTGCGCGAGCTGCGCGCAGCTCGCGTGTTTGGTGTTTCTGAGAAGTATTACTTACCCTTAGAAAATTTTGAGAATATATGGGCATCCTTAAATGAATTAGAAATTCCGTTAGAATTACCCCTAAAACAGTATTAAAAACCCCTACGAACCCCTAATAAAATCTAAAACCTTATTTATTTTGAGAAGTATTACTTACCCTTATAACATTTTGAGAATCTATAGGCACCCCTAAATGAATTGGAAAATCCGTTAGAATTACCCCAAAAACAGTATGAAAACCCCCTACGGACCCCTAATAAAACCTTATTTAAAAACTGAGACCTTTTCCCATAAAAAACATTACCCTAAAGTTTGCTGAGTTACGCTTCACCAATTCAACCATCGTTACGCTAAGAACCTACCTACCACCGGACAGGTTTTGACGCCTACTATAATATTTGTTCTAACACCTGATGGCTATCTCTAACCGTTATGAAGTTACAGCCTTTTCAATTATAGGGGAGGTTGGGGAGGGGAGCTTCACCCACTCAACCTTCGTTACGCTACGGAGGTCGCCGGCTCGCTTCGCTCGCCACCTCCCCCCTTCGCTCCACTCGGTCTCGTAGGTTCGCTCCACTCAGGACCTACCTATCACCGGAAAGGGGAGGTTGGGGAGGGGAGGGTATGAAAATTTCAACGCCTATAAATAATAAATGATAATAAAAATCAAAATGCCGCTACGTGTCCTAGTTTCCGAGATACGATAGGGGGAGGGGTGAAGGGGGGGAGAGTGGGGAGTTTTGAAAAATGATTTCGACTAACAATCAGTCCCTTTATACAAATCTGAAAAAAAAAATGTTCCAAGTCTCTTAACTTCCGAGATCCGCCTAAAGGGGGGGAGAAGGGGAGAATGGGGGACCACTTTGAAAACTGGTTTTTACTTTTCCGAACCTCCTCTATACGAATCCGTAAAAAAAAAAAATACGGGTGCCTTAGTTTCCGAGATACGATAGGGAGGGGGAGGAAGGGGAGCAAAAAGGGGAGGTTTGGCACTTTTCCCATACTCGCGGGAGTTACTTGTTTACGAATCTGTCAAAAAATACCCACCTCCCCATCCACCATCTGGGAGAACAATTATGTCAATGAGTCAGTGAGTCAGTGGTAATTCAGCTTTATATAATATAACTAGTTCGCTTGGGTGCGCGAGCTGCGCGCAGCTCGCGTGTTTGGTGTTTTTGAGAAGTATTACTCACCCTTATAAAATTTTGAGAATCTATAGGCACCCCTAAATGAATTGGAAAATCCGTTAGAATTACACCTAAAACAGTATGAAAACCCCTACGGACTCCTAATAAAACCTTATTTAAAAACTCACACCTTTTCCATAAAAAAAATAACTCTAAAGTTTGCTGAGTTACGCTTCACCCATTCAATCATCGTTACGCTACGGAGGTCGCCGGCTCGCTTCGCTCGCCACCTCTCCCCTACCTACCTACCACCGGACAGGTTTCGACACCTACAATAATATTTGTTCAAACACCTGATAGCTATCTCTAACCGTTATTAAGTTACAGCCCTTTTCAATTTTAGGGGAGGTTGGGGAGGGGAGCTTCACCCACTCAACCTTCATTACGCTACGGAGGTCGCCGGCTCGCTTCGCTCGCCACCTCCCCCCATCGCTCCACTCGGTATCGCAGGTTCGCTCCGCTCAGGACTTTTAGGCCGCTCAGGACTTTTAGGGGAGGTTGGGGAGCGGAGGGTATACAAATTTCAACGCCCCTCAATAATAAAGAAAAGTAAAAATCAAAATGCCGCTACGTGTCCTAGTTTCCGAGTTACGATGGGGGGAGGGGTGAAGGGGGGGAGAGTGGGGAGTTTTGAAAAATGAGTTCGACTAACAATCGGCCCCTTTATACAAATCTGAAAAAAAAAATGTTCCAAGTCTCTTAACTTCCGAGATCCGCCTAAAGGGGGGGAGAAGGGGAGAAAGGGGGACAACTTTGAAAACTGGTTTTTACTTTTCCGAGCCTCCTCTATACGAATCTGAAAAAAAAAATGTTCCAAGTCTCTTGGTTTCTGAGATACGATAGGGAGGGGTGAGAAGGGGGGCGAAAAGGGGAGGTTTGGCACTTTTCCCATAAGTTTCAGAGTTAAAACCCTTATAAAATTTTGAGAATCTATAGGCACCCCTAAATGAATTGGAAAACCTACCTACCACCGGACAGGTTTCGACACCTACTATAATATTTGTTCAAACACCTGATGGCTATCTCTAACCGTTATGAAGTTACAGCCCTTTCAATTTTAGGGGAGGTTGGGGAGGGGAGGGTATAAAAATTCAACGCTCCTCAATAATAAAGTACAGTCAAAATCAAAATACCGCTACGTGTCCTAGTTTCCGAGATACGATGGGGGAGGGGTGAAGGGGGGGAGAGTGGGGAGTTTTGAAAAATGATTTCGACTAATGCGTTGACCCATTATACGAATCTGAAAAAAAAAATGTGCCAAGTCTCTTGACTTCCGAGATCCGCCTAAAGGGGGGAGAAGGGGGGTAAGGGGGACAAATTTTGAAAACTGGTTTTTACTTTTCCGAGCCTCCTCTATACGAATCTGAAAAAAAAAATGTTCCAAGTCTCATGGTTTCCGAGATACGATAGGGAGGGGGGTGAAGGGGGGCGAAAAGGGGAGGTTTAGCACTTTTCCCATAGGTTTTAGAGTTAGTTGTTTACGAATCTGCAAAAATATACCCCCCTCCCCATCCACCATCAGGGAGAACAATTCTGTCTGTGAGTGAGTGAGTGGTAATCGAGCTTTATATAATATAACTAGTTTGCTTGGGTGCGCGAGCTGCGCGCAGCTCGCGTTTTTGTGTTTTTGAGAAGTATTACTTACCCATAAAATTTTGAGAATCTATAGGCACCCCTAAATGAATTGGAAAAATCCGTTAGAATTACTCCTAAAACAGTATGAAAACCCCTACGGACCCCTAATAAAACCTTATTTAAAAACTCAGAACTTTTCCCATAAAAAACATTATCCTAAAGTTTGCTGAGTTAAGCTTCACCCACTCAATCATCGTTACGCTACGGAGGTCGCCGGCTCGCTTCGCTCGCCACCTCTCGCCTTCGCTCCACTCAGGACCTACCTACCACCGGACAGGTTTCGACACCTACGGTAATATTTGTTCAAACACCTGATAACTATCTCTAACCGTTATGAAGTTACAGCCCTTGTCAATTATAGGGGAGGTTGGGGAGGGGAGCTTCACCCACTCAACCTTCGTTACGCTACGGAGGTCGCCGGCTCGCTTCGCTCGCCACCTCCCCCCTTTGCTCCACTCGGTCTCGCAAGTTCGCTCCACTCAGGACCTATCTACCACCGGAAAGGGGAGGTTGGGGAGGGGAGGGTATAAAAATTTTAACGCTCCTCAACAATAAAGTACAGTCAAAATCAAAATGCCGCTAAGTGTCCTAGTTTCCGAGATACGATGGGGGGAGGGGTGAAGGGGTGGAGAGGGGGGAGTTTTGAAAAATGATTTTGACCAATTTTTTGCCCCTTCTTACGAATCTGAAAAAAAAAAATTTCCAAGTCTCTTAACTTCCGAGATCCGCCTAAAGGGGGGGAGAAAGGGGGAAAGGGGGCCAACTCTGAAAAGTGGTTTTTACTTTTCCGAGCCTCCTCTATACCAATCCGTAAAAAACAAAAAATACGGGTCCCTTAGTTTCCCAGATACGATAGGGAGGGGGAGGAAGGGGAGCAAAAAGGGGAGGTTTGGGACTTTTCCCATACTCACGGGAGTTACTTGTTTTCGAATCTGTCAAAAAATACCCCCCTCCCCATCCACCATCTGGGAGAACAATTATGTCAATGAGTCAGTGAGTGAGTCAGTGGTAATTCAGCTTTATATAATATAAGAAGTATTACTTACCCTTATAAAATTTTGAGAATCAATGGGCACCCCAAAATGAATTGAAAAATCCGTTAGAATTACCCCTAAAACAGTATGAAAACCCCTACGGACCCCTAATAAAACCTTATTTAAAAAACTCTTCCTCCCTTTTCCCATAAAAATCATTACCCTAAAGTTTGCTGAGTTACGCTTCACCCACTCAATCATCGTTACGCTACGGAGGTCGCCACCTCCCGCCTTCGCTCCACTCAGGACCTAGCTACCACCGGACAGGTTTCGACACCTACTATAATATTTGTTCAAACACCTGATGGCTAGCTCTAACCGTTATGAAGTTACAGCCCTTTCAATTTTAGGGGAGGTTGGGGAGGGGAGCTTCACCCACTCAACCTTCGTTACGCTACGGAGGTCGCCGGCTCGCTTCGCTCGCCACCTCCCCCCTTCGCTCCACTCGGTCTCGCAGGTTCGCTCCACTCAGGACCTATCTACCACCGGAAAGGGGAGGTTGGGGAAGGGAGGTTATAAAAATTGTAACGCTCCTCAATAATAAAGTACAGTCAAAATCAAAATGCCGCTACGTGTCCTAGTTTCCGAGATACGATGGGGGGAGGGGTGAAGGCGGGGAGAGGGGGGAGTTTTGAAAAATGATTTTGACCAACTCTTTGCCCCTTCTTACGAATCTGAAAAAAAAAATGTTCCAAGTCTCTTAACTTCCGAGATCTGCCTAAAGGGGGGGAGAAGGGGGGAAAGTGGAGCAACTTTTAAAACCGGTTTTTACTTTTCCTAGCCTCCTCTATACGAATCCGTAAAAAACACAAAATACGGGTCTCTTAGTTTCCGAGATACGATGGGGGGAGGGGTGAAGGGGGGGAGAGTGGGGAGTTTTGAAAAATGATTTCGACTAATGCATTGCCCCTTTATACGAATCTGAAAAAAAAAATGTTCCAAGTCTCTTAACTTCCGAGATCCGCCTAAAGGGGGGGAGAAGGGGGACAAGGGGGACAACTCTGAAAAGTGGTTTTTACTTTTCCCAGCCTCCTCTATACGAATCTGAAAAAAAAAATGTTCCAAGTCTTTTGGTTACCGAGATACGATAGGGAGGGGTGAGAAGGGGGGCGAAAAGGGGAGGTTTGGGATTTTTCCCATAGGTTTCAGAGTTAGTTGTTTACGAATCTGTCAAAATATACCCACCTCCCCATCCACCATCTGGGAGAACAATTCTGTCAGTGAGTCAGTGGTAATTCAGCTTTATATAGTATAATAACTAGTTTGCTTGGGTGCGCGAGCTGCGCGCAGCTCGCGTGTTTGGTGTTTTTGAGAAGTATTACTTACCCTTATAAAATTTTGAGAATATATGGGCATCCTTAAATGAATTGGAAAATCCGTTAGAATTACCCCTAAAACAGTATGAAAACCTCTACGAACCCCTAATAAAATCTAAAACCTTATTTAAAAACTCAGAATTGGAAAATCCGTTAGAATTACCCCTAAATCAGTATGAGAACCCTGAAGAACCCCTAAAACATTTGAGAAGTATAAAAAAAAACATTACCCTAAGGTTTGCTTGTCGTCGTCCCTGAGTTACGCTTCACCCACTCAACCTTCGTTACGCTACGGAGGTCGGCGCCTCGCTTCGCTCGCCACCTCCCCCCTTCGCTCCACTCGGTCTCGCAGGTTCGCTCCGCTCAGGACCTACCTACCACCGGACAGGTTTCGACGCCTACTATAATATTGGTTCAAACACCTGATGGCTATCTCTAACCGTTATGAAGTTACAGCCCTTTCAATTTTAGGGGAGGTTGGGGAGGGGAGCTTCACCCACTCAACCTTCGTTACGCTACGGAGGTCGCCGGCTCGCTTCGCTCGCCACCTCCCCCCTTCGCTCTACTCGGTCTCGCTGGTTCGCTCTACTCAGGACCTACCTACCACCGGAAAGCGGAGGGGAGCAAAGGGGAGGTTGGGGAGGGGAGGGTATACAAATTTCAACGCCCCTCAATAATAAAGTATAGTAAATATCAAACTTCCGCTACGTGTCCTAGTTTCCGAGATACGATGGGGGGAGGGTTGAAGGGGGGGAGAGTGGGGAGTTTTGAAAAATGATTTCGACTAATGCATTGCCCCTTTATACGAATCTGAAAAAAAAAATGTTCCAAGTCTCTTAACTTCCGAGATCCGCCTAAAGGGGGGGAGAAGGGGGGAAAGGGGGTCAACTTTGAAAACTGGTTTTTTTCTTTTCCAAGCCTCCTCTATACGAATCTGAAAAAAAAAATGTTTCAAGTCTCTTGGTTTCTGAGATACGATAGGGAGGGGTGAGAAGGGGGGCGAAAAGGGGAGGTTTGGCACTTTTCCCATAGGTTTCAGAGTTATATGTTTACGAATCTGTCAAAATATACCCACCTCCCCATCCACCAACAGGGAGAACAATTCTGTCAGTGAGTGAGTCAGTGGTAATTCAGCTTTATATAATATAATATAACATGGCCTCGCTTTGTATAAAGGGTGTAAATGGACCCTCAACGAAGCAGAAAGGCACTTGTTATCCCCGTCATTACGATAATTTTTTTGATCTAGACCATACCTGAGAACCTACTAATTACGGAGATTTTGGAGGTCAAAGTTCCAACTTTTTCAAATAGGTCACAAGTTTTTTTTCAGATAAGTACTGGTTTTTAAGTCATAACTTAACGTTAAATACTTCCATAACACATTTACTATTAAATGCGTCCATAAGCACAGTGTTTTGAGTGCGTTCCATTGAGTTTTACCGTAAAACGTGATTTTTCACCTGAAAAAAAGTCGTTTCCCAGCAATAATTTTTGTTCAGAGTTACTTAGTTTGATGTACAGAATGCTTGGTTGACGGCTTCGTCAAGGGTCTGTTTACACCCTGTATATTTCCCGTACAATGAGAGATCTGTATAAACTGGTTTTGTATACCTTGATTTAGTGGTCGTGCGTACACAAAGACCCTTATTACACCATGAAATCCGATCCGTCATACTCGGTTTAGTGGCGAGCATATGTAAATACGTCTAGCCCAGCATATTTTAATAAAGCACCCTCATGGCTCACGGTTCGACTCCCCGTTTAGTTAGTTATTAAATATGATATTTTTCCATATCATTGTGCGGGGACAGCGTTTGGGGAGATTTGGATTGTGTTATGTGAGAGTGAAGAATTTTTGTACTTTTTTAACACTGTTTTATTAAGCTTTCACGGTTTTATATTAAACTTATACTGTCATTTACGAGATATTTTCCGTGAGTTTTCATTATATTGAACTCCCGATATTTCGACGCTGTTACAAGTGCCATAAGTAATCCCGTAAGTAAACCATCTCAAAAGTGACAGAACACGTTTAGTTTTAAACCGTGATAGCTAAAAACAGTGTTTTGTTATTATTTTTAATTATCCTTTCAGCATTTTAAATACTCATGAGTCCCACGATCATGGCACTTGTAACAGCGTCGAAATATCGGGAGCTCAAAATAACGAATGATCTCGGAAAATATCCCTTAGGTGACTGTAAAAGTTTAGATTAAAACCGTGAAAGCTTAAAACAGTGTAGTGAAAGCTTGTTGTTTTTGGGGTCAAAGATACACTATTTTGTATTTAGTTTTATGAGCGCGTATCCAAAAAGTTGGCAACGGCAACGTCGCAAATAGCTGTCAAATATTTACCTATTTTAATTAATTTGGCAATATTACTGTATGGAAATAAGAAATATGGCTAACTATCTAGAATATTAATAGTGAATTGCAATTAAAACACTGAATTTGATGTTGTAATCGTTTTAGGTGTAGAAAAGGCATTTGAAAAGTTTCCAAATAGTTTTTTCTCATCTAAAACTGATTATTCGGTGTTACGATATTAATTATTGCATTTCATAATCAATATTCTAGATAGTTAGCCATATGTCTTATTTCCATACAGTAATTTTGCGAAATTAATTAAAACAGGTCAATATTTGACAGATATTTTCGAGGTTGCCAACTTTCTGAAAGTGCCCTCTTAAAATGTGTAGATAACTTCTGTCTAGGACATGCAATGGGCCGGTGTAATGGTTCATGGACCAGACTCCCTCATAGAGAGAAGGGCTATTTCCCAACTGTGGGAGTGTTACATTAGCCTGTAACACTCTCACAGTTGGGAAACAGCCCTTCTATATATTTTCTAGCAAGTAAATATTTATTTGTATTCTGAAATACCCTATCACGTGTCACGGCAGCGATAAGGTTATAATAAATACCAAATCTTGCCTCTTTCCTGTTTTTTTCCCTTTCGCATGACGCAAATTATTTCACAAGATTCGGCAAAATTATTTAAATTAGGTAAAGCTAACTATCAAAATTCAGATAAAAATAATTAACCACTAGTACCGATAGGGACAGGATAATAATATCCTTTTTTGTCACTAAATTGTGGTCAATTAAAATATTGACAAAATATTAGGGAAAACTATTTTTAAAAATCAAGTAATTTTAATTTGTGATTAATTTGCTAGTTACCATGGTAATTTATGTCACCTTATCTAACGGCTTAAGTTTTAGACCACAATTCAGTAACTCAATTCATCATATCCAAAAGTTAAGTCTGCTTATTTATTTAAAACTGTCACCTTTAAACAAACAGGAACATGGACAACGACTATACATCATGTTTATGGAAGGTGTGCTCATATGAAAGAGGGTGGTACAGATCATAAAACTAAACAATTTTTTCCATGAGACGTACATCGTAACGCGAAAAAATAATCAGTCCCATACAAAACTTCAGTTTCTACACGAGCCTAACGCTAACGCATTTCTTCATTCGTGTAATAAATCATGATCTGTCGAATGACCGATTTGGTCAAGACGTCATTGTTTAACTATTGTGTCTACTTCGTCATGGGTTAAGGACTTAGTAATTCTTACTCAAATAGTCATTATGCATGATTATTATTAAGTATTAGCTCTAACTTTCCGCTTGCGAATACGCTGCGGTCTACGAAATAGAAAGTATTTTATATTTTACAGGAAAACCACAAGTAAGCTTAATAAAAATATTCCATGCGTAAAAAGGGGAAATCGTTGTAAAAACTATTCCATAATATTATAGTACTTATAGGTAAAATAATTGTCCATGGAGTTTTTTGCCGTTTCTTCTCCATAGGAAACGACCCTCCAAACCATGCACTATCTTTTGACATTTTATGAAGTGCCTATGTAAGTTTGTGTGAAATAATCGTGCTCAAGTTGGCCGCTGCCGACCCAATTTGTCTAGATGGGGTATAATCGACTCATCTCGGACACAACGCGAGTGTGGAGCCCCGACACCGGATATGCCACACCTTTTCTCCTTCTATCTTTATCTTGTGGTTAGTGTCTAACCTGGTGTCAGAGTTTTTATACCGCCTATGGGCCTCTGACTTGGCTTTTCATGCCGTCGAGAAATATCTCTCATACATGCTGGTTTCCTCACGGTGTTTTCCTTCACCAAAGTAAGTGATAATTATACTCATACAATACGCTCATGAATCCGAAAAATCAGAGGTGCGTGTCTTGGTCCCTCGTGTCTGTCATGCACAAATAATTGAACCCTCCAGGACTTGAATAAGGCAAACGACAAAGCTGTCCAGGTCGCTAAGTACTGGTCGGACTAAATCTGAGACATCGATTCGAGAAGAAGAATAAAATATGTTGACTTGTTGACTCCTGCATGAAACCATCCCCTAAAGCGGATAACACCAAAAGCTTAACTAGGTTTAACGGAGTCAGGAGCACAATAAACACAGCTCCCTCGTTTAAATTCATTAATGCATTTGTCATAAAACTCATATCGTTATTACGTTATATGGAGGGTGGGACGTAGTGATTTTTTCTTAATTTCCGTCGCCGATTTATTCCGGGGACGAAATTTGATTTCGGATGATAAGTCTGTATGGTATAAATGGACGCGGGGGTCTGATTGCCTAATGTATTTTGGAAGCCAATGTTTTGCTAAAATGTTGTTGGGTAGGTTTCTTTTTACTAAATTATGTCTTTAGAAACGTTAAAATCACATTAAAGAGAACCTATTTCTATCAACATAAGTTTCGTTTGCCCTAAAATGTAATAAAAATACTTTTTTCCTTTTTAATTTGAGCCGAACAGTTGCCTAAGTTCACTAATAGCTCCACTCTTAAATCTATTATCGCACAATCTACAAATCATTAATAACGGGTTATGAATGACCGCTTAAAATTCTATAGAACACCCAAACATCAGACGGCTGTAGAGAAATGCGTGCAACACATGCGCCCGCGGTCTTTTCAACGCTTCCAATATCATTTATCATTCATTCTATCTCTGTCTATCATTAATCATTGGAATGAGACTTAGAGAGAGAGAAAATGAAGTGATGGTACGTCACAAGAGTAAATACGATACGGCTAAATGATACAATTAATGATTAATTATATTTCGAATTTTACACTCTATGAATGGATCGTGAATAGCGAATCCTTTAACGAAGGTTCAATCAATAAAGTCGAAATTTGGTCGATTTTTGGCGTCGGCCTGTCTGATAGTCTGTAATGACGGTGTTCGGGTATTTTAAAAACGTTTAACGCGAATAATGACGTTGTAAAATTCATTGAAGTTTTAAGGGTTGGATGTCGTCTCTAGAGAGTGCTACCATTCACAATTTTACACCATTTTTGTGACAATTATAGTACATTTTACATCTTATTTAGAACACATTTGTACAGCAAGAATTTCTTTGAAGTAATTCCAATGAAGTTAGTATGAATTACTTTGAGTATTTTCAATTATTTGTATTGAATTGACATTTTTGTTACAAATACCGTAACTGTTAGTATTAATATCGTATACAAAATTAATGTATTTTCCCATAACTTTTACAGTGGAAGATTATAATAATGTTCTTAAAAATATAACAGGCAATAGTCGAATGAATGATAGCTAGATTTTATTCCCAGAAAAGAATAAAAATCTTTAACAGTGATAACATTCTTAATAAATTAGGATTAGGAGACAACATTATAGGCTAGGCCTATAAGAAATAAGACGTAGGTGGTCTTAACAAAACCAGTACATCACACCATCAACATTCAAAAACATAAACTTGTAACATTTAATAAAATTCGTAAAAATGCCATCTATCGGTATAAAAATCGAAATAAATCTACAGGAATCCCATTAAAAATTACCCAATATATTTAAAAAAGTCAGAAGCATGAATGGCCGTACGAAGGTGAATGGTGCATCATTAAAATCAAATCCTATAACAAATGTACACTGAAGTTGCTTTGTTACGCATTTTATACTGGTTTGATGTTATTTGTAATAAATTATAGAATAATTCGTAAGTACCAACAAATAAATCCTTAATAAGGTGTCGTTAAAGTTTATTATTTAGTAACTGACTCCACTTAGGGCTATTGTTGAGCTTTTTTTGAACGCATCTGTTGTTGTGGTGTAGTATATGTGGGGATTTCAGACAAAAGATTGTTGTATAAAGGGACTTAATAACTGTACTTGTGGTAGATGTTTTTTGTTAAAGAGAGTTTTTGATAAAAAAAAAATGTTTAAAAATTCAACTATACAAGCACATCAAGCTGAAAATATCTTAAATAGATTTTAAACTTTGTCGCTAAGCATTAGGTTCGAGGTTATTATTTATTATAAGCCTATATTGTAACACTGCAAGGCAAAGGCCTCCCTTCCTCCTTCCACATTTCGCGATCTAGTGCGATTGTAGGCCAATCCTTTGAGAAAGAGTCAAGCTCATCCCGCCATCTCCTTATGGCCCTGCCGCGTTGTGGTTTCCTGCTATCTGGTATCCACTGAGTGGTAATTTTTGCCCATTGCTCCTCCGACATACGGCAGATGTGACCAGCCCAGTTCCACTTTAACCTAGTAGCTGTAAGGCCAGCATCAGCTATTTGGGCTTTGGAGGTTAGTATGGAGTTTCTAATGCGGTCCGTAAGTTTGACACCCTGTATACTCCGCTCCATAGCTCGTTGGCAGATCCCAAGTGCGGACTTGTGCGGTTTTGTGAGTGACCATGTTTGCGCTCCATAGGTGAGGGTGGGGAGAATGCACAGTACATTAGCTTTGGTTTGAGTGAGAGTTTCCTTTATTAAATGTTTCAGCGACCAGTAGCTCTTCTAGGATTTCTCGGTGCGTCAAGCAACTTCTTTATCTTGTCTTGCCTGGAAAGAGACTATCTGGCCGAGGTAAACGTACTCATGGACATATTCAATCGAAAAAAAAAGGTTCGAGGTTGATTGAGAAAATTTTACAGTTTCTCAACACAAATTGTATTTTCACCTTAGCTAACATAGTAATATGGAAAAGAGAGAAAATAAGTAACTTGAACTTGTTTTGTTTATTCTTTCTGTATTATTTAGTTCGTCTGACAACCTTACGTATACTGTTCCCAGTGACAATATTTTATAGTTTATAGAGCATCAGGC
This sequence comes from Xestia rhomboidea, assembly GCA_963853795.1. NCBI lineage: Eukaryota > Metazoa > Arthropoda > Insecta > Lepidoptera > Noctuidae > Xestia > Xestia rhomboidea. Next base: position 6,553,831 of record OY970779.1, on the reverse strand, counting down.
ATTGTGCTACCGTTGAGCCGAGCTAGTTTATTATTTGAAGCTCCGCAGAACCAGTGGCTGTCAAACTTAGCTTGAATGACGAGGTTGAGGATCGTTGGCTTCCGTCTGCGGTTTGTTGATAATTCTGGTGATATTTTCAAGTTTTGAAAATGATTGTATGAAAATGTTGCGATTTGGATAAATGTTTTATTGTAGAGATTTCATTTCAACTCGATGCAATTATTCTAATTGTAGTATTTGCAGTTTTTGTGGCGTAATGAACACACGCAGACAAGAAGACTTTGAACTTAATATTTTAATATTAATATACTTTTATTTAATTATTTTTGTTTGAAAGTTCAACAAAGGTTTTAAAAAACTTTTGTGTCACACAAAAGTTTTTCCTAAAAAAAAAACGTTATCGTGAAGGAAGTGCCACAGCAAAAACTAAAATAAAACCGTAATTTAACCATTTTACACTACATTAAAATCGATTTACGATCGCCAAAAATTTTAAACTTTCAAACAAAATTGTGGCAATAAATTAAAAACACCCGATAAAAAATAAGGTCTCCTCAAACTGCACCCTAATTATGGAAATGTGTTCTGTCGTTAATCACGCGTTTCTGTAGCTTGACACCTTCCGCTAATTTATATCAAAAAGAAGACGGAAAAAACAAAAATACATCAAAGACAAAAATGTAATAAAAGAAACAAGTGAGCGAAAGTATTTTTTTTTTTAATTAAGCTGTGAATCATAATTTAACATTTTGAAAATCGAATTCCGTAAGTTCCAAAACGGTCGTCTTTCACCATTTCAAAGTGTTCTAGCTAGGAAGAAGACATAGCACAAGAAACAATACAGCTAATAGGCATGACGACTGTATCAAAAAATTGAAAATCTATTTAGTCCGTCAGTTAGAGTATTGGAAATTAATGGACACGTATTTTTTGTTTTTGTAAATCAATGAATATTAACAAAGATAAAACACATCAAAACTCGGGAGTGGGGGCTCGTGACGTCAGGACTAGCTAAAAATTATACCTAGGCGTGACGTATTGAGATTTTTAACTACTACTATTACTTTTTAATTTTTTTCGTCAATTTTGGTTTACGTAACAAAAGAAAAAACACGGGTCAAATATTTTTTGATAATCTAAGTGACGGACTAATTAGATTTTTTTGTCGTCTCGCCTATACAATGAGAGTAGGATAAAATAATTAATTCAAACTGTAAATTAAACTTATGGCATGTTTCACAAATGAAAGCATGATGTAATAAGGAAAAACTTTCACAATGACAATGAGTATTTTTTCACATTAGTATGCCACAATGCCTAACAGCCCGAACAATTGAATTCCTATAATTACATACTCAATGACCTGCAAATTCTTCGTCATACCAATACAGGGTAACCACTACAAACAATAGCATAATTATCAAATAAAAACAAACAAAAATATGACAATTAGACTACTCTAATTGTCATATTTTAGTTTATTTTTATTTAATAATTTATTTTGATATTGATTGTAGTTGTTACCCTGTTGATTTGAAATAGGAACTCTACAGTTCCTATTTCAAACCAATTTAAAAAAAACCCGTGTAACAATAATTAGCAACCACCAAAACTAGCGAGCTAACAAAAATCCAAAATTCTCCTAATCAATTAAGAGTCAGACGCCGAAAAAAGTTGGCGCCATGTGTCACAGGTCAGTGCCAACGCCCCTCGACCCACAGTAGTCAATGGAACCGCCCTAATGAACCATGGCTAGGCCACATCCTGCTAAACTTGATAAATAACATATTTCGGGAGTATGTTCCTTGCGGGATGCCGTTTGAAGTTGGAGGCTGATAATAGCGTCCAGCGTCTAATTGGGGTCATTGAATTTGTGGGTATAATTACGTATCATGCTGGCCACGCTTGCTGCATGCTAAAAAAGCCACTATGTGGAGCCCTAAGATAAATAACCAGAGGGCGGCGGGGCAGACGTTGCAGAAGATCATGGGACGAGGTGGTTAGAACCAACAACCAGTGGCCCACATTGGCCCTGGATCGGAACACCTGGAAGTGGGCCTTTTTGTCAGCAGTAGAATGACGCAGTTTTTGGGCCATGACTACTGTAACGACTGTCAAAGGTCTACAAATGAGAGCCGGGACAACGGCTTAAAGTACTTTCCAAGGCATGGAGGAAACTCGGTATTTATTAGGTGGTCACCAATCCACTGACCATTATAGGCAAGCGCGGCTTAACCTAAAGACCAGCCCGAGCGGCTGTTAAAAACTAGCCACGAGCTTGGCTCTTGGGTTTGGCTTTGACCTGAATAAACCTCAGTATCTGGTATAAATTTCAACTTGCTCGGTCCACTTGTTCCTGATAAAATCGGTGGTGACACACGGACAGACGGACAGACAGACAGACGGACAAGAAAGTGATCTTATAAGGGTTCCTTTTTTGAGGTACGGAACCCTAAAAACGGCTTAAAAAACACAAAAGCTTAAGTTAAAAACCATTCACATTGCATAGCATGAGATCACCATAAAACCACGTGAAAGTCGTTCAAGAAAAGCGTTAGCAACTACAAGTAATATAGTTACCTTGTGTTACATATATATGAGTAATAAGCCCGACTGCTGGACGCCAAATCGAGCCTTTATCAGCTACGCTCACAATTACAATAGCGACCGCACTAACCGCAGTCAACATAATATTATTATCATGGGAATTTACGCAAAGTACCGTAAACAAATTATTTACCTAGGGCTGGTCACCTCACACCTAATTATAGTGGAGCACCAGGACGTCGCTTTACCTCGGTCTAATGAAGAAAAGTTAGAGGCAAATACAGTAACTAACAACATAATATCTGTATTGCGGCAAAAGTGATCTCTGCAATGTTAAGAAGACCTCTTTTTCAAATCATCAAAAATGACTCCTCCCGCTCTGAGTGGAGCAGGAGGGAGTGTCAGACTTTTACTGACTAAAACCCATCCATGTTCCTTCATCGCCCTTTATGTTCCGGGGCCACGGTATCTCAAGAAGACCTCTCGCCCTTTCTTTTCCAAATATTGTTTATTTTATTGAATTGTTAAGGTTGATCCGTAGATATCTACCGAGTTTCTTCCGTGCCTCGTTGTTCCCAGCTGTCAGTTGCAGATCATTGACAGTCGTTACAAGTCAGAGGCCCGTAAGTCTGACAACCAGTCTTACCAAGGGGTATCGTAGTACCCAGCTGGCTATCTGACCTCCGACTGGCCAGTCGCTCCATGTAAAATACTGGTATTCAGCTGCATCTGGTTAGACTGGAGGCCGACCCCAACATAGTTGGGAAAAAACTAGTCAGAGGAAAATGGCGATTGACACAAATTTAGCTAATAACTTAAACTGCCAGGAGACAGGCCTTTTCTCGGCCAGAGGCCGTAATCCACCGCGTGGGCCCAGTGCAGGTCGGTGTTTGTCATATATGTCTTCGAATGTTCGCCACAAAGCTCGACTGTTTTACTTTTTTTGAAACCGAAAATGATTAGCAGGTAACAAAGAAACGAGGTCTTCTACTTGTATTCTTTCTTACCTCTCGAATCATTTTCATAAAAGACAAGACAAGACATTTATTCGTAGAAACATGAGTATACATACAAGATATGCAGGTTTGTTCATAAACAAAAAGATCCATCATGTTCAAGAGGTGAGATTATTTTTGTTATAAAAATCATGTTTGTTATATGTGGGCCTTCATGTGGGCGCAATAATTATTTTTGACCGCACACTACTTTTGGCTTGAGTTTTTACTGGAAGTTAGCGGTGCGATACCCGCGTGCCTAGAGAAACTTAACTATTGATTCTGCGAAGTGTAGTCATGTTTTTCGCGAGCACCTTGTTCATCTAAATGGAGAAAGTGATTCACTTTGATGATCTCTAAAATGATTACAAGTTTCTGGTACAGGCTGTACCTATATCTAGTTCTGTCTTATCTGTTATGAGTATTAATTCTTGGCTCGTTCTTGTCCAGGCAGCCCTACATCGTCTTAATATCCCTGTTTCGATAATCGGTAGGCAAAACAATGGAATTGGGCGTTGTTGCACACGGCAGCGATATACATGGGAATGTACGCCTTTATTAGTACAAAGTTATTATAGTAATAAATACACGGTGTATAATAATATTTATTCTCATTAAAAACCGTGTTTTACCAAACATAATGTGAATTTCCGTTTATTGTATTTTTAGTAGTAACATCACTTGTTTTGTTTTATTATTAACAGTCAATTTATTTATAAAATAGGTAATAATTAATAGTCAGGTAATAACAGTTTTTAAGAAAAATTAAATATGGGACAGGATAAACTTTCACTAAAAATCTTATTAATAAATTATGTTGAGGAAAAAGTGCATTAGTTTGTGAACACGATATTGAATCCAATTAGTTTGCGTTAATTAATGAGCTAGTTAACGATATTTTTTTCAGGAAATCCTCATCAGTGCATGTTTTGATAGTGTTTATTATTGAGTGAATGTTTCAAGTGGGCTTTGATGGTCAAATCCGAAATCACGAGGAATAACGAAAAATACTCAAAAGAGTCTCAGGCCCGATTTTATGATTACTTCTTCTTCTTTCTCATTTGTTTAGTGCCTAACACTTTTTTTTTTTTTTTTTGCAGTAAATATAAAATATAAATTCATTTATTTCAGGTAAATAACACCCATTGCCATTTGCCCGTTGCTTCTGATGACGTAAAGTTTTTTGTAAACTGGTTTTATGTTTTTGACATGTTTTAATATTTTATTTGAATAAATTTACTTATTTAATTATTGTAAGTGTATAAGTTCAGAAACATTAAAAAAGTTTAAACGTTACTTTTACTTTATTGCCAAATAAAAATTAATAAAAGATAAAAGCATATCATTACAAAATAAAATAATAGTAGTGTGTGTGTGTGTGTGGTAGTTTATATAGTTTTATTTTCATAAAAAATTGGTAACGAGACACCGCTATTCCTCATATTTTCGGATTAGGCCAGCCACGCCAGTTTGAAGACTTCACGCCGACGGCTGGTGGCTGACTAATTAACGACCTTAATGGATGCGAAAGGTCATCGCTTTTCCCTGTTTTACGACAGCAATTACAGCAACAGCGGCGACAATTTATGCACACACTAAATATAAAAAAAGTGGAAAGGAACAGAAAATAGTACAAAGGTGATGCTTATTTCTAAAGAAATCCCTTCCAGCATTCCTGCGAAAGGAGATACTTACAAAAAAAAAGAGATGTAGACATAGTGTGTAAAAAAAAGAAAATGGAATGCATAAAACAGATAACTACATATTTTAAATATCATATACAATACATACCGTGCTGTGGTACAGATCTGGAGAAGCTTATGCCTTGTATATATTAATATATTGTGTTGATTTAACACTACACGCAGAAATAAAAGTTAGAAAAGTTGTCACCGCCTTTTTTTTTCGGATGGGAAATCATCAAATGACTCCTCCCGCACTGGGCGGAGCAGGAGGGAGTGTCAGACTTTTACTGACTAAAACCCATCCATGTTCCTTCATCGCCCTTTGTGTTCCGAGGCCACGGTATCTCTTTCGAACAGTCCCGCAGCCCTGGTAGGCGGACCCCTTCATTTTTGTTGACTCTTCGAGGCGCGCGTGGAACACGAACGCGCCGTCGACACGGCCTGTCGTCATAAGACGGACGGACGGCGAGCTAGCCCATAGCTCACCGTGCACAGGCCCGCGCCTACGGTGGCCCCCGACGCCCGGGGCGTAGTTGCCACTGCCATAAAGGAAGTTTATCGACATTGCTTCTAAACAGACAGAGGATCTAGGATAGGCGCCATTTAATCGCACTTTCCCCTGTAAATAGAATTCCCAGTTCCGCATAATATTTCATCTTTGTGCTCCTAACCGCCGCATTCCAACAACCAATTACCGAAAGCAACCGAATATAACCAGGAGGTGGGCAATAACTCAAACTTGGTAACCGACGCGCAAATCCAATAACGAACCGTGGGCATCGCGTGCGAGCGCGCATGCTACCTGTAATCAATGCGCGGGCGACGATGGCCGGGAAGGCTTTGTGAGCCTTTTGAGCTGGTAATTTTTTTTAAGAATATTTGAATTTGGTCAAAACTATGTAGTAAGCAATTTTAATATTGAAAAAATAAAATAAAAAAACGCGACTGAAAAGCAAAAAACAATTCCATTGAATTATAAAATTATTAAAACATGGAACGGAGGGAAGGTACCGACGACGCATAAAAAACAAAGTAATGTAGGTATGTTCTATGAGTTAACGATGGATGACTGTGTGAAGGATAATAAATCTGGAAACTAAAGACATGCTGCGCCGACCTCAAACAAATTGGTTTAAGGGCAGGTCAGTGATAATGATGATATTCCGAGTTATGTGTCTTAACTCAAAGGGAAGTTAAAACCCAAAACTAGGATAATTTACCATTATACTGTTCTAGGACGAAAATGATAATTACATGAAAATATTTCAAGTTCAAGTCGTGATTAATCTGGGTAAAATCGAAAAAACCACGTAAGTTAAAGAATAAAATAAACATGATTAAAAATAAACTAACTCGGTAGACACGTGATTGGTTTTTACTGTTATTTTAAATATATAAATATCGTTCGATATAAGGATAACCGATAAGGTGTAACGTGTTTCTAATATCATAACAATTATTATTGTAATTCTGTAATTAATCTACACGTGAACAAAAGGAAAAATATTAGATTTTCATTGCAAAGATAAAATCATCGTTACAAAAATAAGTAAGTATTATTATAACATTGCTTTGTTAAAGTTTCATTGGTATATTATTGCTGGGTATAATCTACCATGTAAAGTATATTCCTAATATAATATTAATAATTGAATAATTGGTCTTTGACGGAGGCTCAGAAGTTCAAACTCAAGGTTTGCCAAAGAGCGATGGAGCGTAGCATTTTAAACATCAAAATCACCGATCGAATACGCAACACCACAATACGCTCCAAGACAGGCATCGCCGATGTTGGCGATAAGTCTGCGAGGTTGAAATGGGACTGGGCAGGTCACATTTCCAGAATGGGTCAGGACAGATGGGCCAGAATCGTTACACAGTGGGTGCTTGGAGACGGTCGTCGTCACCGAGGCAGGCCCAAAAAACGCTGGCGTGACGATTCGGACTCGTTCCTGACTGATTGGCCAGAGGAGGCAAAACACCGGGAGAGATGGAAGGAAATGGGGGAGGCCTTTGCCCAGCAGTGGGATAGAACAGGCTAATTAAAAAAACAGAAAATAATATGTCGAATGTAAAAGTATTCATTGAATTAAAAACACCTTTAAAACAAGTATTTTAAAACGTTTTAATAAATCTGAAGGAAATAATTATAAAAACATCAAGACCATATTTTTTAGGACTTTTTCTTAGGACGGACGGACGGATTTTGTTAGGACTTTTATTTTTACCTAAATGGCTTCTCGCGGGTCACCTATGGGGTAGCTTCTGCTTTACCGGACTATCATGTGGGTGCCTTGAGTGTAAGGCCTCCAGCCAGGGGCATAAAACTTTAAACTAAGCGACAGCGCGCTAAGGGCACCCCCTCGTCTGCGTTTCGGGGGGGGGGGGGGGAGGGCAGCAAAGGGACACACTGGATCTGAGTGAGATCATTATTTAGAGGCTGATTTATAACTACTGCCTCAGCATCGCGAGCTGGCTCTAGCAGGGGTCGGGGACTCGGAGTAATTTTAGGACAGTTTCAAGGCGACAAACACACACTACCAACCTAATATTTACAGAAAAAATAACAATGTATACAGTTATTACACCGGTAAAAATTCTCTAATTTAGGTACTAGTTAGGCCCAACCAAATAAAACGATTACAAAATCCACAAAACCCGACCTTTCCAGTAAAAATCACACCCTATTAATCCTAAATCGACAGTATTGCCAGATAACAAATTGTCGTTGACACGTAAACTTTATATCGGTCGGGCCGTGAATAGGATCTCTTATTAATATTTGCTATAAGGCTGTAGGCTCATTTTTCACCCATTCACAAGGCGATCGCGACAAAGGGTTAGTCGGTCGGATCGGCGACTCTGCCTCAATATTTAACGTGTTCAGCGATATTTATGAGTTATAGGGTAAGTGCTACTAGCAGCGGGAAGAGAGTAAAAAATGTTGTTGAAATACCCCGACACTTGGTCGCGTCGCGAAAGACCATAGTGCTTGATAGAATAATTAGTGTAAGACAAGTCGTTCGTTGCTATGCAGCAATCCCCATTATGTAGTAAAAACAAGACATTATCTTACTCTCTTGCATATATTTTCAACTATTGAGTTTGAGATTATGCCTTTCTTTTGGGTTGCAAATACTACAGTGCTTGGTGCACTGTAATTAAATTCATAAACGGACCCATTTGCAGCCTCTCAGATCTACTCACGACACGGTCTACTTCTACTACTTCTACGTCTTAAAATGTACCCCAAAACGGGCACCCAAATAACAAGCTGACTCCGCTTACGGCTATGCCCTTATTCGCCCTCGCTAACACTCAGACCCTACCTCATAATATTTAATTTTCGCCCACAAAAGGGTTGCCGCGTTCCGCTAACGACCCAAATACTTTTTTTATTACATTTTTGGCAAAGGAAGCTAATCCTTGAGGCTCGTTAAGTGATTCCCGAGATTAATGGCCAGTTAATGAGACTGTATGGCACCGTGACCGTTGCCAATGCGATTTTAGTTGTTAATCATTAAAAGTTAAAATTGTTGACTTTGGTCAGCTTGATTTTTTAAGTTTTTTTTTTTAAGACATTACCTACCAACTAAGAAGAATTTCTTCTTGTGTATGGATGTCCTATCTCGAGAATATGCGTATTTACGATGTCTTCTAGTCGCAGCTTCCATTTATTTAGTTGTTATTTAGTTGCTTTGAGTGCTTCAGACTAGCGGTCGTACAAAGGTTTTATCACCTTTTGTTTCGTGACGAAATAAAAGGTGATAATTCATTCTTGTCTATGTTCAATAACATAGACAAGCATGAATTATTTGAATGCAAATCAGCGATACTAGATACGTTACAAACTACTCTAACTGTATTACCTACAGTCGACGTCTACAAATGTATCAATCTGCCTAGCCTTTTCTCAACTATGTTGTAGTCGGCTTCCAGTCTAACCGGAAGCAGCTGAATACCAGTATTTTACATGGAGCAACTGTCTATCTGCCCTCCACAACCCAGTTATTACTGGGTAATACGATACACCTTTTTTTTTTTTTTTCGGATGGGAAATCATCAAATGACTCCTCCCGCTTTGGGCGGAGCAGGAGGGAGTGTCAGACTATTACTGACTTTAGTCACCGCCAGCCGGTTTTAACCCACAGCAAGCCGGGTTTTAACCCATCCATGTTCCTTCATCGCCCTTTGTGTTCCGGGGCCACGGTATCTCTTTCGAATAGTCCCGCAGCCCCGGCAGACTTCGGCCCTTGCGGACCCCTTCCTTATTGCTGACTCTCTTTGAGGCGCGCGTGGAACACGAATGCCCCGTCGACACGGCCTGTCGTCATGAGACGGACGGACGGCGAGCTAGCCCATAGCTCCCCGTCCACAGGCCCGAGAATACGATACCCCTTGGTTAGATTGGCTGTCAGACTTTCGGGCACTGCCTGTAACGACTGTCAAAGGTCTACAAATTACAGCCGGAACCAACGGCTTAACGTGCTTTCTGAGGCGTGAAGGAAACTCGATTTGTAATGGGTGGTCACCCACCAACAGACCAACCTAGGCAAGCGTGGCTTAACCTTTAGATTGATTCGAGTGGCTGTTATTATTTAGCCACGAGCTCCTCCTACCAAATCTATAACGTTACTAAATAAAATCATCACGAAAGAGACGAGAGTAGGTCTTCCCCACCAATTATTTATACAATATACAACTTTATAACTAACATTTCAATAAGAAGCTAATCAACGCTTCGTTAGAGCAAACACGATTAATGAATCTTTTTAATTTTAACATTATTATTTCATCTCTTTGAATACAACGATACCTGTGGAATGATATGCGCGTGTTTTGAAATGTGGTTCCGCACGTGAAACTAGACTTTTTTTTATTTATTTTTATCATTTGATTGTTTATTTAACGGGTTTTTAATGTTTAAGCCAAGTCAGAGGCCCATGGGTGGCATAAAAACTCGGACACCAGGTTAGGCACTAACCATACGATAAAGAAAAGTGTTTAATAAATAATACAATAGCACCGATGGAATGTCACGATAAACGTTGGCTAAATAGACAATAGTTTATTGCTTTAAAAAAATAAGAATGTTTGATTGGATTGAAAAAAATCACGATTGTTTTTCACGTGTTTGAACGCGGGGTTTATACAATACCTATAGTAAAAATTAAAATTTAACCAGGCAATCTCGTAGCGTGTTTAATAAAGCCCTCGTTGTATGCAGTAATCAATATTTTGACGATTTTATATTTCCATCAAAAAATAAAAATAAGAAAAGAACAAACCCAAAAAAAAATATTTTCAGAACTTAGACAATCAAAATTATCGTATATTGTGACACTCAACGATATATCCCTATCCTCAAACAAATCAATATCTCACAAAGAACCTCCAACACTCACGGTACCCTAAACCATCCTGACTTGACAATGCTTAACTAACGATTATCGAGACCACACCGCATCGATTCGACTCGATTTATTGTGCGCCGCCGAGCGAGCTCAATCGATTGATTTACTCGAGTATAAACAAACTCTTTTACGCTGTTTATGGCATGATCTTTGCCTCTATGGAAGTGTTGAGGAACAAATAATGGTCTAACGAGTTATTGTGCACCTATGGATTAGGTGCATATCATAATCAGTTAATCAGCCTATAATTTTCCCAATTCTGGGACACAGGCCTCCTCTTTGTGAGAGGGAATGGGCTATACTTAAACCATCACGCGGGCCCAGGGCGGGTTGGTAGATGTCGCATGATTTCGAATTTTTGGTTCTAGAACATGCCGGTTTCCTCACGATGTTTTCCTTCACCGTTTTTAGAGCAGTGGTGATGAAATAAATTACACAAAGTAATGCGCCTGGGCTCGAACCCACGACTTACTGTTCGTAAGTTGGGGCCGCCACCACTGGGCCACCGCTGCTCTCCAGATTTACTGACTACTCCTGGGCAAAGGCCTCCCCCCACTCTTTCCACTTCTCGCGAACCTGCGTCCTCCTTCCAGTTCTAACGGAATGTGTCCAGTTCGTCCCGCCATCTCCTTCGTGGCCTGCCGCGACTCCGCCTCACTGTGTCAGGGCACCAGTTACCTGCTATTTTGGCCCATAGTTTGTCCGGCATGCGGCAGACATGTCCTGCCCAATCCCATTTGAGTTGGGCAGCCTTTTGAGCCACGTCAGCTATATTTGTTTTGGAGGGGATTTCGAATTTTGGATTGTGTTTCGAACACGATCCGGTAATTTAACACCTAGTATACTGCGCTCCATTGCTCGTTGGCAAACCTTGAGTATGGATGGACTTCTGGCAGGCGCATTACTTTGTGTAATTTATTTAATTACCACTGCTTTCAAAACGGTAAAGGAATACATCGTAGGGAAACCGGCATGTCCTAGAACCAAAAATTCGGAGACATGTGGCATCTACCAATCCGCACTGGGCCCGCGTGGTGGATTTAAGCCCATTCCGTCTAATTGAGAGGAGGCCTGTGTCCCAGCAGTGGCAACATTATAGACTGATTATGCAGTAAATCTAACATTGATCAAAGCCGAAGAAGAAACCATTATTCCGTTGTGTTCTGTGTTAACAGTTATTTAAATTTAGTTTACCGGATACTAATTGGACCTTATTAACAACAACAATGGCGACATTTTAAGTAGTAGGTAAGAGGAAATTAGAAAAAATATGTATGTTTTTTTTCCTGTACAAATCCCAGTTAAATGTTATAAAAAAACACACACATCGATTGCGTCGTAGCGTTGATAATTTACATAGTACCACTATCAGTCCTCATTACTACGTAAAAACCTATGTCTAATTACATGAAATTCTCTTAATTAAGTCTAAAGAAGTCTGCAGTGTAAAACCTCCTTTCAAACTAGAGACAATTACTGGAATCATCAACATGTTCGTTACCCATTGACTGCTAACCACGTAGTCTTTTGTCAATAGCTCTAAGAAAACGAGCAAAGGAATTATGACAGTATTTTTTGGTCGCTTATGTTGTCGTAGTTTGTCGTCAGGTGTAACGGGGTAACTAATGTTGGTAACTTTGTGAGGATACTTGATAGATATATCAGCAGGTTCAGTCAGGGAAAACAAATACAGGGTGTAAACCACCTCATCACAAAGCCGTCAACCAAGCATTCTGTACATCAAACTAAGTAACTTTACGCAAAAAATATTGCTGGGAAACGACTTTTTTTTTTTGGGGTGAAAAATCATGTTTTGTGGTAGAACTCAATGTAAGTAACGCAATCAAAATCTTACTTCCATTAAAAACTTGTATTAAAAAAAAAACTTGTCAAAAAGTTGGAACTTTGACCCCTAATATCTCCGTAACTAGGTTCCCAGGTATGGTGTAGAACAAAAAAACGATCGTAATGATGAGGAGAACAAATGCCTTTCGGCTTCGTTGAGAGGTGTCTTACACCCTTTATGTGTAACAAAAACCAAATATCTGGGGGGCGAGTCTACTATTACAATGGTGTCACAATGATCTATCATTGATTTCATAATAGTTGATTTTGACAAGTTTCGTAATCTACTAATATAGTGGCGTCATTATGACTTTCCAATGACTTTCCAATGATCAACCACTGACACTCCATTGAAAGAAATGGCATAGAATGGTAATCTCGTACACAATGACAAATGAATGACTGACTTACGCGGTAATCTGCTAAAATTTTGACAGTTCCAGCCGAAATTTGTTCAATTTGCACCATTTTGTATTGCTATAAATATAGGCTTCTATATTAAAGATAATTTAAAACACTTAAATGAAAATAAATCAAAACACCGACCGCTGGAAATAAAAACAGATAAAACGTCCGTAGGCAGTAATGTCACATTTGACTTTGACAGCTAAACAGATAAATGTTATTGAATTGAATAGTTTCACATTAATCCGCGTTACACATAACTTAATATTTTTTGCTATTTACGAACTTCTTACTACTTCAGATTGCATAGAACACTAATAAATAATATGTAGAAACATATATAAATGAAATCTGACATGATTATATGTTCAAATTTAATTCTAGTATTTCGAAAATCATTTCTATTAAGGTTTAATAATGGCAATACAACAATGTCATTTTATCACAATTCTATTACGAGACCATTGACCGAACAATGATCGACCATTATGAATTTAGCAGATTACGAATTTTTAGCAAAATTACCATTGTCATTGATCAACTATTATGAAATCAATGATAGATCATTGTGACACTATTGTAATAGCAGACTCGACACCCTGGGCCATGGTATCAATATGATCTTATCACGACTGCTTCCTTCCTTTTACCAACTCCAAATTTTTCCTGTTACCAATAATCTGTGCGAACATAGCCAGTTAATACGACCCGAATGGCGCAGCGGTAGTGAGGCTGCCTTGCGTTCTTAGGGTTCCGGATTCGAATCCCGGTAGGAGCAAATGTTTGTGTGATGAGCATGGACATTTGTTTCCCGAGTCATGGATGTTTACATGTATAATAAGTATGTATTTACAAACAACAAGTATCTATGTAGTACATCAACTATCTGCAGGTGTCCACGACACAAGCCTCGTTGCTTAGTGTGGCACTAGATGGCGCTGTGTGTAATGTCAAGGGATATTTATTTTATTTATTTATTGCACAGGATAGCGAGGTTTGGAAGGAGAAAGGGGGGTAATAGGCTAACAAAAAAAAGAGGAAATAACAATTTATTTAAATCAGAGAGCACCTTTTTACTTTCTAGTGTGGAAGCTTCCTGGCCAAAATTACCAACCAATTTAGACAAAGTTATTTTAGGTTGTTCTGGAACCGAAAGTCATAGACTCGATCATCGAACTCGAGAATCGAAAGATAGAAGAAGAATATATCACTATCACTACATAATTATAAAACAAAGTCATCTGCCGCATCTGTCTGTCTGTCTGTCCCCGATAAACTCAAAAACTACTCCACCGATTTTCATGCCGTTTTCACGAATGGTTCTCGAGGAAGATTTTAGTATACAATTTGTACGCGGGCGAAGCCACGAGCATCAGCTAGTATATTATAACTTAAAATTTTTCGTGATTCTTTTTATATAACGTACTAAAATTATAGTATTGTGCTGCTTAAATTGGTAAAGGGTCAAGGTAAAGTGGCTAAGGTTAACAAGGGCACACCTGGCCCCTTATTCACAACGCTTCGATTCGATTTTCAATTCGGAAAGTCGTATGTCAATTTTTTTTGACGTTAAGAAATCGAGCGAGATAGACATACGACTTTCCGAATCTATGCTAGAGACTAGTCTGGCATGCACTACTACCCCTGTGGTTGCCAGTCACCCAGTCACCGACAAATACAGTAGTACTTCTGCCTTTTCTTACTCTGTAAAGAGTTATAAGGCAAGCTACAGGCAGATGTGTGAGGCACTCGTTAGCGAACATGCGCCGTTCTGCCTACCTACATCTTAATTAAGGGAACGGAGTACGGTACCCGGCATGGCTGCGAGTAAGTACTGCCTTGCTTTTGTTAAAGATATTTCGTTCTGTTTTTTTCTTTAAATGTTTTTATAAAAGTAGAGTTTATGTAGATAGTAATTAGCCCTAAAAATAATAACTATGGGTATATAGGGATTTACTATATATTTTTGCCCGTTAGAGGACAATTAAAAAAATAAGCGGAAGGAATTGAGAGCATTGCCTAATTTCGACACAATACATATTTTTAGGTAATTAGTCAGAAACCCAGGAAAACCCATTTGTAACATACGTGTTAGTAATTAGCGTAAATTAAAATCCGTTATTATAAACAATATCCTTTTGTTACTGACGTCAATCGTTAATCAAATACTAATTTAAATTGTTCTGTTCTAATTAAGCTAATTTAGAGAAGTACAGAGTTGTAAACAAGAAGTATTTAATTAGGTAAATATATTTGTTTACAATTACAACGTCAATATATAACGTCTATAGAAACAATCTGCTCTTATCTCAACAAATCATTTTTTCATCCCCCCATCTCGGAAAGAGTATTTTTGCTCTTCGATATCTGAGTGCAAAAGTCGTTTTTATCCTCTAGAGGATAAAGTAAATTGAATTTAGAATATCGTGTGCACTAAGTTTGTGAATTCAAAACATCATTAAACCTATTTACTTCTACCTCCATGGTGCCGAATTTATCATAGGTACAACCTTTTTTAATTTGTTAAAAACTCAGACTCGGAACCTTCTTGGTGTACTTTTATAATTTGCTTTGCGCGCGCCATTTTCTTGTCAGGTCAATTGTTAAAACCTTAGGTTAAAAACAAGTGAAAAACGTAAAATAAGTGGTTTTGGCGACGAAGAAGTTTATTTGACGCCAACAGAATTGACTGAAACAGTTAAAAATGCGCAAATGAGCTTTCTCCCTCAACAATCACGCGAGAAGGATTTGAAACAGTACGATATTAAAAAAATAGAAAAAAAAATAGGTAGAAAATGCCCAAGGCATTAAGTCCGCCTTTGTACAGTTTTTACTTGTGCATAAAGTTTTAATAAATAAATATTACACTCAACTTAACTAACTGTAGCAACGTTACTTTAAATTTTTCTTAATTGTACCTAAGTATTATTTGTTATAATTTAAAGATTATTCTGTAATACTTACCTATCATAATGTAATATGTAACACCTAAACTGAAATAAAAGTATCTTGTGATTGTAAATGTTTTTTTTTTGCATTTAGTAATTTCCTCGCTGAGGTGGGATGAAAAGTTACGTGTTGCACTCGAGTGCAAAGATTTTTCACCTCGTGCTCTTTTGATTCCCTCGCTAACGCTCAGGATTCTAATTTTTGAATCACTCGCTGCGCTCGTGACTCAATTAATTTCTCGTAACTCAAAAAATTGAGCACGCGGTTAAAAAGCAACTTTGCACTCTTGTATAACAAATAACTATTTTTTGATTATTTTATTTAGATACAACGTCTGTAGAGTTTATTTAATTTTACGTACGTCATAAGTTAAAGTCTCGCCCTATTAGAGTTATCGTTCTACCCTCTCACTCTCTTTTCTGTGATAAGGAACGAAAAAACCGGCCAAGAGCGAGTCGGACTCGCGCACCGAGGGTTCCGTACAAACTTTTTAAAGGACAAACTTAACTTTGCTATTCGATCCCTAGAAACGGCTATTGCTCCAACCGCAAATAATAAGTTTGTAAAAGTAAAATCGCTTTTTTTTTTGTTATTAAACTTTTTTCGTGATTCTAGGTCAACGGGAACTAGGTACCATATAGATTTTCGACCCAGAACCTATAGGGTACTTCCGGTTGACCTACAATTGTCAATTTTAGTTAAAAGCAAGTACAAGTAAAGGGAAAAATCCGAAAAATTAAAAAAGTTTAAAATAAAGGTAAATTTTGGTACTTGCAAGTTTTCGCGAAAATCGAAATTTGCCCATATCTTTTTATCGTGTTGACTCAGGACCTTGATTTTTATACACTTAATAGGGACTATAGACCTCAGTATATGGTATAATTTTTCAACTTGAAAATCGGTGGTGACAGACGGACAGACAGACGGACAAACGGACAAGAAAGTGATCTTATAAGGGTTCCGTTTTTTCCTTTTGAGGTACCCTAAAAACGAGGAGAGAAGAATAGACCTTTTTTAAATATCGAAAAATATATCTTGGTTTCAGAAGATTTACATACTTAAATAATTAAGTATTAAAATATACATTTACGCAAAACCGATTTTTACCAAAGGATGCACTACATAACAAGCGATTTTAACGAAGGTAGGTATTCATGTTCACCTACGTGCCGTAGGTGTGTACGTCAATAACATTATGTATTATAATCAATTAGGTATATACCCATTAAGTTGAAATAATTGTACAAATTATAATTATTCCAATAACAAGGAAAGTGTAGATAATCACTACCTATAATTATGTGATATCAATATGGAACAAAGTTTAATTAACTTTGTGAACTGTTTGTTTGGTTTTGGTGAATTTTTCTCTGAAATTAATAACTATTATTACTATTTTTTTTCCTTGTTTTGTGGTTTGGCCTTGAGTAGTTCGGTTTCATCGACATGCTTATACACAGTTAGGTAAGTACTTATGTTTTATTATAAAGGGTGTAAAACACCTCTTAACGAAGCCGAAAGGCACTTGTTCTCCTCATCATTGCGATATATTTTTTGTTCTACACCATACCTGGAAACTTTCTAGTTACGGAGATATTGGAGGTCAAAGTTCCAACTTTTTGGCAACTTTTTTTTTAAATACAAGTTTTTAATGTAAGATTTTACTTTAAACACCACGACCCCCGTACTATTCAATCCATCCATCAGCACAATGTTTTGAGGGCGTTACATTGAGTGTATCACAAAACATGTTTTTTTCACCCAAAAAAAAAAGTCGTTTCCCAGCAATAATTTTTGCGTAAAGTTACTTAGTTTGATGTACTATCGAGGACACTCCCGCCTGATCACCACTAAGCTAATTTTTGCTTGCACTTTAAACATAGAAACGCTCTCTATCCCCGCCCCGTTGACTTTATAATAAATAATTAATGAAAAAAATACCGATCGGCGACACATGCCAAACGAGAGTTATTATTATTTTGCGCGCCAAAGTTGACGCTTTCCTAATAGGCCTAAAGTTTAAGGTGGAGTGGCTCGGCGCCTCCGCATGATTTAAGCGAAAATAATTTTAACTGATCAGGCGGAAAAGACCACGACTGTACAGAATGCTTGGTTGACGGCTTCGTGATGAGGTGGTTTACATCCTGTATACATTCTGTTTCCACTTATTGTTTGGTCATAAAGATCGATAAATATTTAGTAAAAAAATAAATAATATGGGTCAATTAACGAGATAATTGTCATAAAACAGTAATTTAAAGTGTTCATCATTTCAAGAAAAACCTGTAATAACTATCTAACATAGTGAGAACACCACCATGATGAATACAAGGTTTGGTTGATAACTGTACCGGTAGGCAATTACATTATGCGATAACCTACCGTTTGTTTATAAATAATTATTTTCCTTATTATTTTTTTCTACTGTTAACCTTTAAACTCACCTAATCTATAATACCTCTCACTAACTCACTCACTTTACCTACACCGTAATAAAATTACGCAGTAATTTTATTTTATTCGCATGACAATATTTCATGAGTTTTTTTATTTTATTTACTTAAACGATTTTTTTTTGTCCTAACGCCCGTACTTTCTGTCATCCATACCAACTTATTAGGTCGAATATTGATGAGCAATTAAGGTCGGTGTTCAAAGCAATCTCGGAGACGGCGATAAGCACATTTGTTGTCCCCGACGCAACACTTATGCTAATCACCCGGCATTGCTCGCCATCGCCTCTCTTAGTAAGAGCAACTCAGCAATCGGTGGTGGTCCTGTATTTGTCACAGTAAAGGATGTAAATTAGTCAAATGAAAAATTTACCGATTTACAATTTCGTAAAGATCTGGCAAAACTACTTTTAACCGATTATAATTGCTATAACATTTCTTAAGAAACTTAGGGTCAGCGCACACCAAGAGTAGAGCAGAGCAGAGCATTATCTGAGACTACTGAAAGATGATTCTTATGACAACTCCATACGTTGCAAAACGCATACTCGAACATGCATCTTGCAAGCTCGAGCTTGGTCGAGTATCAATAAGTTTGGACATGTATTAAATTTTACAACGTAGAGTTGTCATAAGATTCATTTTTCAGTAGTCTCAAAAAATGCTCTGCTCTGTTCTGCTTTTGGTGTGAGCTGACGCTTATGGAGCAGGTTGATTTTTTTTTCGTGATTCCTTAAGATAATTTTTAGCGTTCCTTATAACAATAACGTTTTGACTGCATCCAGTTAATATTGCGTTTGACCGATTATCAGTTTTGATTGCAACATATCCAATAGACAAAAAAAATGTAGATATGTACTAATAGTAATTGAGAATGCACGTTTTGATAAGAACATAAAATAAATAGCTTGGCTTTGGAATGGAGAAAAGGATTTTGTTGCGAATTCTATTTGTTGAAGGAAGTTTTATCTAGTTTGGAGAACTAGATAAAACGAAGCTATGCGGAGATGTGCAATGTGGAGGAGGATATGTGCAACGCTCACCGCACGCCGCTCACGTCTCGGCTGGCACAAACAACTACGAGACATCTCCTCTCCTGTATGCTCAAGCGTTTCCACTAAAGCTAAGCGGGCACTAGAAGTGTAAATAACTAAATTCTACTGTTGGTTTACAACACATCTCCTCTCCTTTCGTCTCGTCTCCGCTTCGGTGTAGTCCGGCCCTAAAACGGGTATAATTTCGGAACAAAAGACTACTATCATAACATTTATATTACTACATTGATTTACCGTTAACTTTATCCATAATAACGTCCCATACGGCAGAACCTATCTCCTACCAATAGAATGGCGAACAATAATTTCTATTAGGCACAAACCATAACTCATAATTGCTACAACTGCCGCACAAACGGTTGACTGTTAGTTAGAAACGAACATATCCCATACAAAACACCTTTCTTTTACCTTTTGACTTATCGATTTCTCTCGTAAAATTTATGAAGATTACCATCTACAATCACGCCTACTCTCAAGAAATCAATGGACACTCAAGCTTTGCTTCTACCAAAGATTTATTAGTCCCTATTCGAACATAATCTCAACTAATTCACCGTAGAAAAACGTCGGGTTTATAGCTTGCAGGACAATCGCTCCTTTGTCGCTCGCCTCAATATATTTTAAATGACTGGTCGAGACGGCGCGCGGCCTCTCGTGAAGCCGATTCCATTGTGACTGACGATGGACGTTCCTTTTTCGTAATCGAATGCGGGATATTTATTTTGAATTAAGAATAATTTCTTTTTTAGCTGCCGTCTGTGGACGTGTGCCGAGCATTAGCGGCCTTTGTTGACGCTGTATTAATGAACTTTGAATATCGAATGGGGTTCTGTTTTCTTTTTTTGGTCCTTTTGAACTGGACTACCGCGTCGTTTAAGGATTTCTTTCTGGTTGCGTCACCTGTTCAACGATTTCTGGTACCTACTTGATGAAGTTTGAAACGTTTTTGGAGAAATTAATTGGTAGGTAAGTAAAGTAGGATGGGTAACGTAGTACCTCAGTCACAAAATTGGGTACCTAAAAATGTTTAATGATTCATGAATGAGTCCAAAACGTAAAAATACTAAAAATGTTTTAACACATTGACAAACAAACACTTGAAAGACAAATCGACAAATCATGACGAAAGGCTTCAGCAAACAATTAATATTTCCTTGACTTAACTTCACTCATGTTAAGTCAGTTTGCATTGTTTGACAGAAACAACATGGCGGCGAAAGCTTACATTAACACTTTGCTAATTGAAAACTGTGTCCCAAGACCAAGATGGATGATTGTGGGTTTTGTTAAGCGTCTCGTTGTTAAAATGATAATACTAGTAAACTACCTTTTGTCTTCGGCTTCGCTCGCATTTTGGTCAAAATTGAAACCCAGGAACGTTTTAAAAAGCTATAGTTTATGGCACTCGGAACTGCTCCGTTGGTCTCGTGGTGGTGGGTGGCTGCTGAGCGTGGGTCTCGGGTTCGATTCCCGGGTCGATTAAAGTGTTATTAGGTTTTTCCCGATTCGATTCAAGTGTTATGAGGAATTTCTCAGTACCAGGCCGGAGTTTAGAAGTTGGCGGTAAGATAACTCTGAAAAAAACACGTACATCAGTTGGTCCGGGCTGTTATTTATAGATCTTTGACAGTCGTTACAGGTTAGTGGTTCGGAAGTCTGACAACCAGTCTTACCAAGGCGTATCGTATTACCCAGTTACGGGGTTGTGGAGGTCAGGTAGGTAGTCGCTCCATGTTAAGTACCGGTATTCAGCTGCTCCCGACTAGACTGGAAGCCGACCTAAATATAATACAGGGTGTAACCTCATCACGAAGCCGTCAACCAAGCATTCTGTACATCAAACTAAGTAACTTTACGCAAAAAATATTGCTGGGAAACAACTTTTTCTTTTGGGATGAAAAGTCATGTTTTGTGGTAGAACTCAAAGTAACTCACTCAAAACATTGTGCTGATGGATGGATTGAATAGTACGGGGGTCGTGGAGGTGTTTAAAGTAAAAATCTTACACCAAAAACTTGTATTTAAAAAAAAGTTTAAAAAAGTTTGTTTGGTTTGTTTGAGAGTTTGAACTTTGACCCTCAATATCTCCGTAACTAGAAGGTTCCCAGGTATAGTGTAGAACAAAAAAAATATCGCAATGATGAGGAGAACAAGTGCCTTTCGGATTCGTTAAGAGGTGTTTTACACCCTTTATAGTTTGGAAAAGGCTAGGCAGATGAAGATCTTTTCTTTCGTATATGCTTGGCTACCTTGCCTGTAGAATAGAATAAGAATAATTTATTTTAGAATAATTAGAATAATTTATTTAAAAAGTATTACAAAAGTGTACATTTGTAGGTAAGTTACCATAAGTTAGTTCTCCCAGGTTATTAGCCCATTTTTCCTCACGATGTGACCGCAAAATTCCATGATAATCTAACAACATAACATAATAACATAATACCTATTCAATAATATGTATTTAACCGATGAACACCTCAAGGTCAAACTGATAATGTTCAATATTGAATGAACGGCCTCTCGCTGACGTCACATAAACGCATTTTATTTTTGCATTTACAAGCGTCATTTAAATCACACCACGATTAATTAGCAAGAAAATGACTGCATTATAATGGAATTATGGAATAGATACTATTGTATAGAAATATTAATTTATTGAGTGCGGTTTTTATCCCAAGAATTCTCAGAATTTTACTTAGTAGGTACTAAGTATTTTAACGGAAACGCGATAATTGCGGGGTAATTCACGTTGGCGTAACATTTTAATTTGTAAATATTAATTCACCTCATCATCACACTGGAATTTCATCTTTATCTGTACTGGAGTAGATTCTATGATAGTTTTGAAGTGTTCTATGATTAATCACGCGTGGTCATTGATGATCAAATCTAAATACAGCGTGTATTGGAAGGTGTGGTCATATTTACACATTTGTACACATGTTTACACTTTTGTGTGATAGAGTCCTTCAAACTGAACCACTTCCTCAATACAAAACATCGCGCAACAATTTGAATTCAATCTAACATTGCGCGGTGGAAACATGACGTAAATAACCTCGATTTCATAATTTAAAATACCTATTCGTTTCACATTATAATATCTATTTTCATGGTTTCTTGTTGCAAATAATTTAATTAAAATATTATAGGACAATTTTATTTTCGATTAAAAATTCGTTACACCACGCGCTCGTGCAAGGTCCTTTGATATTTTTTTTCGATTGCGGTGTTGGTCCCATGATCAAAGTTGTTCACTTTAATGATCTATCCTTAAACATGATACCTACAACGCTGGTCGCTACCAAACATTTGAATTCCACAATATCGCTTCTTGCAACTGTTAAATATATTCTAGTTAAGTATAGTTTAATTTTATGCACTAATTATTCCATTGTTTGAGAATTAACACTACTGCACCTAAATGTACACTTTTGTAATACTTTTCAAATAAATTATTCTTATTCTATTCTTATTCTTATGATCACCTCTTTTTGATACATGCTGTATGTAGTATAGGTGTTAGTTTTTAGCGAGTGTGTTATTGTTGTGTTTAGATGTGAGTGTTTGTGTGTGTAGGTGACGTCATCATAAAAAATAGCGGCCACGTTAAGTATGAGGAATGTTATCGAATTAACTTGAAATGCGAAGATATTCAATGAAATGTTTGTGCCTTTGCTCAATTATGTAGTATGATTTCAATGAACTGTTGTAGGATCGCATTGGGATATGAGGAAAAGTTTTCATGCAGGAAAGTGACCTATATTTAGTTAGATTTAATGTTCAGCTTATCTTTACTGTTTTCCAATTAGACGATTTCCTGCCACATTTGCTTATATACATATAAGGCAGTAGGTAGGCTGCCAAATATATAAAAGAGTAATTCCCCTAATTTGTATCACAAAATAAGGGGAATTTCTCTACAAACACCAATCTGGGTTGGATTGGGTACTTGGTAGCCCCCGACCCTACATCATCTCTGTCTTCTTCTTCTACTTTGCGTGTCGATAGACTCAAATAATAGAATAATACCCGACCAGTATGTTGCCACCTGCACAGCTCTGTCGTTGGCTTCGTTTAGATCCTGGAAGGTGCAGGTGGCTGTGCAGGATGGTGGCTGAGCAGGATGGGCAAGAAAGGAGGTGAGGTATATCCTGCAAAGGGGTTCCACACTGACGTTGTCTTTGGGACGGGTCAATGATACCCCATTTGGCCAGATTACTTCTACAGCAGCCAACCTGGGCCCGCAAACGGTTAAGTGATTTCCAGATTGGCTACTGCAGTTCCTGTCCAGGAGGAAGATGTTCTGCTGGATTGATGAAGTGAGGTGGGGATCTCGGTCGTAAGACTTCAACTGCATGCATGCATTGTCCCCTAAACATCGTATGTACTTTTTGTAGTTGATCTTGGGCATAATGACATCGGTGAAGGAAAACATCGTGAGGAAACCTGGACTTACAACCTAATTAATGTAGGTCTGAAATCGCCAACCCGTCTTGAGTTAGCGTGGTGATCAATGCTCGTGCCTTCTCTGTTTGAGAAGAGGCCTTTGCCCAGCAGTGGGACAGTAATAAGCTGGTATTATTAGACGGGGTGGAGGCGAGGAAACAGCTGATTTTAAAAAAAATGCCGACTTAGGTTGCCGATGAAAAATTTCTATGTGGATGTAGTACCTTCTATGAAGCTACATAACGTCACGCTTAATTTCTCGAATGGTAAGGCAGAGGTGACCTATAATAGATGTATTTACACCCACATGAGCATGCAGGAGAATAAGAATATATTTTTTGCTTAAAATACAGGTGTTAAAATTGGTGGTTTAGGCACAAATCATATTTTGCCTTTTTAGGGCAAATATAATTTTGCATTACTATATAATGCGTATTTATATGAAATTTAACTAGTAAGTATTTCCATTTAAACTAATTAAAAATAGTAAAACAATTATTAAATAACAAAATAGAAAAAAATTTAAACACATATTGCACATAAAAATAATACCTCTACCATCTTAAAATTATATTTTGTGTTGCAGAAGTTCTTGTAAACTGTAAATACAATTTTCTGTCAACCATTTACGCAATTTATTTCGAAAATATTTAAAAGGGAGTTGTCTAATATTTCATGGGAATTTATTAAAAATAGAAATACACATATTCGAAACACATTATTTTTAATCAATGTTGTAAGTATTGCAAAATGGTATCTTAATTTATGTTGGATCTCTTGGCCTCTCTTAGTGCAATGCGCCATCAAGTATTAAACAAATAAGTAGGTAATTGATCATTAAATAAATAGCCATTAAGCACATATGACGTAACACGTCATGTCGTGAGGAACCTTGCTTGTTTCTCATTCATTCAATAGGCGAGACGACACAAAAAATCTAATTAGTCCGTCACTTAGATTATCAAAAAATATTTGACGCGTATTTTTTCTTTTGTTACGTGTTGTTGTGTACTTATTACAAAATTGACGAAGATACGACGTTTTTAAAATTCTCAATACGTCACGCTATAGTATAATTTTTAGCTAGTTCTGACGTCACGAGCCCCCACTCCCGAGTTTTGATGCGTTTTACCTTTGTCAATATTCATTGATTTACAAAAACAAAAAAATACGTATCCATTAATTTCTAATACTCTAACTGACGGACTAAATAGATTTGCAATTTTTTGATACTGTCGTCATGCCTATTATAAATAGTATCTGCTTGTTGGACCACACCTTCGGATGTTTATATTTTACAACTAATTGACTTTGCTCTATCACGTCTCTCTTTAATGAATAATTATAGGTGGTTTAAGGTAAACGCACACTTATCAGAGCCGAAGGAAGCAAGGAGACGAAAGAATCGAGTTTTAAAATTAAGTTCTTGAAAAAACCTCGCAAATGTATCCGGGCCTAATGGGACGAAAAGATCCGAGATCGTTATACGTATGATAGAAAGTTCGTTCGACGCGTTCCATTCTTTCGGCGCGGACAAGTGTGCGTTTACCTTTACTCATATTTTTTTTTGTTTGGGTCAAGAGACAAGAGGTTAGATATTCTTAAAGACACTAATTAAAGTAGGCAGGTACTCATATTATCATAATTTTCCTGTCTTTAGCATAAGATTCAGCATAATAATAAAAAAACAGCATATTAATAGGAGGCTCTCGTTAGACAGCTGGATCAAGGACTTAATTCAAACGGTACTCCAAAGGACACGGTTCGTATTGTTAGGAGGTTCCTTTTTCTGGAGCCCTGATCAAGCTTGGACTCTGTCAACTTCGAACCCACGACCTAAAATTCGTAATCCGCGGTCATTACTACTGGGCCACATTATCTGCCGTTATCTCGGGCTTCAACGTCTTTCTACTTATGTTTTGTTTCTTTACATATAACACCTATCTCATTTTTTTATGAACTGACATACCTATCGTAAAAGGAACAGCCTTACCCCCGAATACTGAAACGTCACTCAAAATTTAAGGGCTGCTTAACATTTGAGCAGCTCCTAAACTTTAAATTTCGTATGGCCAAACGTCACTTTTGAGTATCTGTTAAATATAAGTGCCACTTAAATTTTGAGTGACGTTTCAGTATTCGGGGGTTAGCATAGCAAACCAACACGTAATACAATACCTACGTGACAAATGTCACGGCTGCGGACCAAATCCTTCAATGAAATTAATTGAGAAACACACCTACTATGACACATGTCATAGCCCATATTTAGTAATATTATTCAGGAGTTTTGAATGAATAACAATTTTGTATATCTTCCCACTCTGTATAATAACTTCCCAGAATCCTTCATCGTTATTATTTGAGAATTTATAAACAACAATTTCCTTAATTAAATTAAATCAGAAGATGCAATAGGTAGGTACCAAACAGCGTCATTCAAAACACGCACACACCAACTAACCCTAAACTGACATACTTATCCTGAGTTTACTTACAAATAATAATAATAATAATAATTGTTTATTACCACAAAGTTCATGTACATTGCACTGTTTACAGATTAAAGTTCTTAATTTAGCATTCAAAAAAACGTACAATAGGTTCAACTCTGTCCCCTAAACTAGGCTAGGCCTGTATCTTAGGGGGCAGTGTCCGGCTATGGGGTATGCTTATATAATTCTACTGTGGCAGACGTGCCAGTGGACTGTGTCAGGTGGGCGCTTATATGATGATCTTGTGGTAAATTTTCACATGCGAGTGAGAAAGTGAAGAGTGAATGATGTAAAAATTTGGGGTGTTTTGTGCTTGTCGTGAGTGGAGTGAATGAGGTGAGTGTATGTTTGTAGTGTGTTTTGAATATGGGAGAGTATAGCGTGGGTGCGAGAAATAGATGAGTGACATAATGAGTGAATGTTTATTAGGTGATGTAAGTTAGAAGTGATTCCGTATTATGGTAATCTTGTTTTAGTAGCCATTCCATTACTGTAGGTTTTAGTTTAAACCTAGGGAGACCGAGAATGTTTATCTTTTTATGAACTTGGTTATAGATGTGCGTACTTATGACGTAAAATTGGTGCCTTGCAAACTTGGTTTTATGTTGGATGCTGGGAATTATATGTTTACGTTTTTTGGGGTCGGGAGGAGCCAAACTACCATGTGTCCTGAGAATTGATTGAAGCACAAATAGCTGTCGTACAGTCAAGACCTTACAGTCTGCATAAAGTTGCGCTGTTGGATATCTGCGTGGTTTCTTTGTCATAACTTTAAGGACTGCTCTTTGTGCTCTTTCAGCCCTCAGGAGACCTGTCTTTTTGGCTCCACCCCACACATTGATGCAGTACCCTAGCACTGATTGGCACAGGGCAAAATAAACCATTTGAAGAGTATTATGATCAGCTGACCCCCTGAGTGATTTGAAGACAGAGATAAGTCGCAATGTTCGGGTGGTGAGTATGTCTAGGTGTTTGTCCCATCTTAGTCCGTTGTATATGTGGATGCCGAGGTATTTTACACTGTCATCTCTTCTTAATTTTGGACAGGAGCAATGTATTAGGGGATTTGTACATGAGTGTGCTGTTATGGAGAAAGTACTTGATGGTTTCATGTTGCAGCGGATAGCGAAAGGAACGTATAAAGTTTTAGACAGATTTAATGTCAGTAGATTGGAGTTAAACCAACGCATGATTCTACTAAGGGCAGATTCAGCGTTGCTTTTAACAGCTTCCCAAGAAGGACCGTGGACGATAATTGCTGTGTCATCTGCATAGGTGTATATGTTGCAGTTTGCGAGCGTCATGTTGCAGAGATCGTTTATATAAATTTGAAACAATGTTGGCCCTAGTATGCTACCTTGTGGTACGCCGTAAGTCACTAATTCCTCGTCACTTAAATCGGAACCAATTAGGACTTGTTGACTACGGTTATTTAGGTAGTCTGAGAAAATTTCCAGCGCCTTGCCACGAACACCCAATGATTCCAACTTTAAGATAAGCTTGGGCACAGAAACCGTGTCAAACGCCTTAGAAAGATCCATGAAAATTCCTAAGCACTTTGTCTTTTCGTCGAGTTTTTTAGCAACCAATTGCGTAAGATCTAGTACCGCGTCTTCAGTTGATACTCCTAAACGAAAGCCGTATTGGTTGTCGGCTATAAGATGAAATTTGTCTAAGAAGTTTTTAAGTTGCTTATTAAGAATTTTCTCAAAGATTTTTGAAAGCGATGTGAGGACCGATATGGGTCTATAATTGTTAACACAGTTTCTGTCCCCTCCCTTGAAAATTGGGTGCACAATAGCTTTTTTAAGAGCATTTGGGAAAACTCCTGTCTGAATGCAGAGGTTAAGGATGTAGGTTATGGGTGGAACCAGGACATGACGATTCGTTTTTAGTAGCGAAGACGTGATACCGTCCCAACCCACGGCACAGTCACTGCGTAGGTGAAGTATAGTTGCTTCAACGTCACTTTCGTCTGTTTCAGCAATGACAAGCGAATTACAAGGATTGCTTGTTGTTAAAGTTTCGGGGGAAGGACTGCTGATGGATGTAGTTTGACTTTGTAGTATCTTGGATGCCAAGTTTTTACCAACATTGGTGAAAAAAGTGCACACATTATTTATGGAAGAAATAGGCGTGTCACATAATTTCAAAAGTATGTCTGAACTATTTCGCGTTGGGCGAGTGTTCGTGATTTCTTTAATTGTTTTCCATAAGGCTTTAGGGTTGTTTTTACTTTTTTGTAGTTCATTGTGTTCATGTGCCTGTTTAAGTTTTCTAAGCAGTTGATTGCAATAATTTCTATAGCGCGTATACGTGATTTTTTGGATTAGGTTATCTGGATTTTTTTTTAATTTTAAATGCATGTTATCTCGATTCTTAATGCATTTAAGAAGACCTGCGGTGATCCATGGCTTTAAGGTTTGTTGTTTCCTCGGGATGGTGACTTGTATTGTGTGTTTTGTTATAATTGTAGAGATAATTTTTATTAGTATGTTCATAGCTTCGTTACCGTCACTACTCTTGTAGATATCTGCAAAACTTGTATTACCCAGTTCGTCCTTCAAAGCGTCATAATTTATGCGAGAAGCAGTGGCTTTTTTGTTACGTGTAGGGTTAGTGTATTTAAGTAATAGGACTATCGGTTTGTGGTCAGTAATGTGTGATTCCAGAATTATGGTGGTAGTGTCTAAAATAGTTTTTGTTAGAAGGTGGTCTAAACAGTTTTCTAATCTAGTTGGAAGTAGGTGGGTAGGTGATAGTCCATGAGAGGCGTTTAGGATGAGATAGTCAAAGCTACGGTCGTTTCTGTTATCTTGCCTGATATCGATATTCAGGTCACCAACAAGGACGACGTTCTGATAAGTAGATAGATCATTGTAGGCATCATTTAGGCTATTAAGAAAATTTTCAAATTGATCTCTGGTGTTGTACGAGGGAGACCTATAAACTGCCACAATAGCAAGTCCCGGTTCTATTTTGCATATGAGACAGTTTGCATTTACCATATTGGGTTCGTATACACTGGCGCCAGACTCAGCTTTTAGATAGATTACGACGCCTTCATTTTGATTTGAGTTATTTGAGGAAAAATGTGACTGATATCCGTTCATTATAGGTAAGTTACTGACTTTTCTCAGCCAACACTCTGTCAGCACAATAACATCAAATTCAATTTTGGTGGTATGGATAAGTGTTTGAAGACTATCAAAGTTTTTACTTATGCTGCGTATATTAATGTGCAGTATCTTAAAGTTATTATGGATTGAATATTTAACGCAGTCCTCTGGGTTAATTAAGAATGAATTTTCTAGGTGAAGCCTGTCCAGGTCATCATTAATGTTATTTATAGTAGCCATTGAAATTGAGATTAAAGTTATTTCTATGATTATTGTTGCTAGTTTCGATAAAGGTTCCTAACAGTACCACCAAAATATCCGAGATGTCACTATATGGTGTGTGTAATGGTGAAAGGCTTTTCGTTTGTAGGTGTTTGATGTATGTTATTTGTAAGTTTGTGATGGAGAAGTATTGTGGGCTAATGTGTTTAGGTTTGTGTGTGTGTGCGTTTTGCTGTTGTTTGTGTATACATTCATTAAAGGTTGAAATTAAAAACATACTGGAAAAAAATAAAAAATAAATAATAAGGAGCTTAATAACTAGTCAGATACTGGTGGTGGGTGTATCCTGTAGACATTTTTCTGAACGAATTAATATATGTTTATCTCCCTGTAACTTTCGCAAGAATATGTTCCCGTTGGCAATCCAGCAATATTTATAGTCATACTTTTTGGCAAACTCCCGAGATAGATAAAATAGTTTTTTGGTGTTGGCAGGTAATTGTTCGGTGATGTAAATAGGCTGGCATTTTCCCGGAATGCCAATAAGTGTTGTGCTCAACTTATCCTCTTTTTGTTTATCCTTGTTGTAGGATCGGACAGCTGATAGAAATGACTGCTTGGATTGGACTGTAGTAAATTCAGCAATAATAGGTCGTGGTGTTGCAGAATTGTTCGATTTCCCTGATAGGCGGTAGATATCACGAAACTCAGGTTCAGTTACATTGATTCCAATTCGCTTGCCTATGTTACATACGGTTGTAATGAGACTAGTGCTATTCTCTTCATTTTCTGTTGGAATGTTCCGAAGTTCGATGCCCGCCGAGCGTGACATCAGTTGCATGTCGTGAATTTTTCTCTCTAAATTTTCTATATACAGCTGTTGTTCCTGTCGTTCCCTTCTTAAATCCTCAACTTCTTGTTTCAAATCCTCGAAATTGTTGTTGATGAATGTTATCGATTGCATGATATCCTCGTTTGACTGTCGAATCTCGATGTTAGATGCTTGTATTTTGCTGTTTTGAGCCTTGATTTCAGCAGTATCAGAAACAAGTTTTGAAATTAAAATCGTCTGTTCCGATAGGGCCTTAGTTAATTTGGAGACGCTAGTGTCACGTTCCTTCTGCCATGCATCAAGTTTGTCTTCTAGCTCTTGCGTACTCAAGGCTGCACCGCTCTGATGTGATTTCTCTTGTCGGGCGCGTTTGTTTCTGTTTGAAGTACAGTACCTACGATAACTTTTAGGCTGGTGTATTTTACCCGTCTACGGCAAAACCAAATGGAAGGGTTATGATTTTAGCAGTCTATGTATGTATGCATTTACTTATTTTCCTCCGTAGCGCCTAAACTATTCATCCGATTTTGAATAAGGTGTCAATTGATTCGTTAATGACTCGGGAGGCTACATTTTAACCGACTTCAACAACAATACATTTAGTTTTTTCTTTCTTCATCAGCACTGCTATGTTGTTTTAAATACTTTTATAACACATTTGCTCGTAAAGGGTCTCTTATTTCACCAATTTCAATATCGTATTGTATCTCATTACGTAAGTACTTGTGCGCTATTGTAATATAAAACGCACGGTTTATCAAGATGCTCCGTCTAAAACGAACGGTACTTTTTTAAATCTTGTTTTTATTTGTTTTATTTATTTCCTCGCAAATATGTTATAAAACGTCGTATGACATACGTGCGCTTTGATAATTACAGCCTCTGCGTTCTTGTAGCCCTCGCCTACGGCTCGGGCTAGCAATATCGCTTCGGCTGTAATTTTCAACTTACCGCACTTATATCTTATTGTACTATTAAAACAACATGGCATGGAAAAACTGTCGCAATCATTCTCAATAAAAAATATAAGCCATCGCTTTTCTGCTGGTACTACTTACTGCTGGGTAAAGGCCTCCCCCAAGCTCTTCTAAGTGCTTTTTTACACATTTCTCACACAATGCATTAGAAGTACCTAAAATATACCGTTTTGAACTAAAATATTTGATTACAGGTGAAAGTTATTAGTCATAGAAAAACCAGTGTTAAGAAGATAAAAGGATAATTTTATGTTTTATATTCTTTAACCAACAAGAGTAGAGGAAGACCAAAGACACGATGGTTGTGGACAATGGCAAACATGATACGGCTAGAAAGTAGATGACTGCTGAGAAGACGAATAATAAAGAAACTCAAACTCGAAGCATTTATTTCAATTAGACCATTACGGCACTTTTTAATGTCAAAAATACAAAAAAGCAAAGCTACAGTCACAGTCACAAGGCATAATAACTTGAGAAAGTACTGTAGTAGAAGTATGGAAGAATGCTGCGCCGATCACTAACAAATTGGAATAAGGTCAGAAGAATTATGATGATTCTGTTATCTGCATTATTTTCTTAGCCAAGAATCCCTAATTACTATCACTTAGAAGTTTAATCCCAGTTTAACTTAACCTTTTATGGTGAAGTCGTGAAGTGAAGTAAGAAAACAGTATTACTTGATACTGTCCCGGCACACCGCGCAGATTAACAGGTAAACTTGTGAACCGATCGATAAGTCGCATCTTGGGGAACGTTAAACCCATTAAGGATTTCTCTTGAACGTGCGCATTCTAGGGTTAGGACCTCGGGTCATTCTGTAATGCAGTAAAGGCATTAAGTTAACGTTGGTTTTGCATCTAAAATTATTTCGTTAATGTCTCTTACATTCATTTTCACAATTTTAAAATTACAAATTTATTGTTAAGATTAAAAATATGGCCTTATCCCTTGATCTGTCCACGAAGTAGACACAATCGTTAAACAATGGTGTCTCGAACAAATTGGTCATTTGAACGATCATTATTTATTTTTGTACGGCGCAATTAATCTTATATTATTAGCTAAAACTACAAAATTTTCAAGAAAGTGGGAAGTTTCCCTGATTTTCCTCCTATTTTCTGGTTATAGCTGAAAAGCGTATTTGTGGACGTTTGTAGAATTAGCATCTATGTAAGTAAGTATTGTTAGAAAACGTCATCAATAACTAGTCCTAGCTTTTTCTCAACTAAACTGACCTGCAAAAATAAGTACTACACTTTTAAAAATTACATTTTTCCTAAACTATAGAAGTGAGAGATTTAAAATAAAAAACGTTCTAAAGCAATTTTTATCAGCTTTCTTTGAAACTATAGACAAAATTAAACTATTTTTCGAGTCCTTTTTGTTTCGAAAGTATATCTTGTGTACTTAAAAAGTTATTGCAATTTTAAAAGTGTGATACTTATTTTTGCAGGTCAGTGTATGTCGGGGTTGGCTTCCAGTCTATCGGGATGCACCTGAATACTAGTATTTTACATGGACCGACTGCCATGACCTCCAAATTCACTCCGGTCTGCCATGACCTCCACAAGTACATAAAACCAGTTACTGGGTAATATGATATTCCGAGGTTAGACTGGCTGTCTGACTTTTATTGGCACAATTGTATTGTTAAAAAAAAACCCTTTAAGAAAAACTTTGCAGAATAAATCTTGGCTATCTATAGAACAATCTGTGTGCGCTGGGTGCTGGCGCGCGCTTCATCTAATTTGTAATTACCGCCGCCAGAGGGCGCTTATTAAGTTATTACGTCGCGACAATGCGCCAACATCGCTTGGGACAACTTGAAGTGTTTCTCAGAAAGTTTTTTAGATAACATTGTTTTTTGATGTTTAAAATGGACTGGTAACTTAGTTAATGGACTTAGTTGATGGAAAGCAGTACATTTTTGTACAACGTATACGTTGCGCTCACCAGACGTTAACGCTGCGTCTACAAGATTTTAGTTTCGATTCAAGCACGACTAAGTCGCGATAGCGCAGCGTCTACGCGGCGTCAACGGAATGAATATTGCTTGACACGACCCGAAGGCACACGTATGTAGATAGCATGAGTGAAACAATTGCTGTCTAAACTGCCTTTTTGAGCTCTGGACTGCATAATCAACCCGTAAAGTTCCCACACTTGTGGGGCGCAGGCCACCTCTCTAAAAGAGGAAGGTGGGCCAAAGACCGACATGTGGTCCCAGCTCGGGTTGGTAGGGGTTACATACAGGGTGACATGGAAGCACAAAGGATTACCATATTATATGTATTTCTGAGCCGCCCCATAAAGAAATTTCTCACCGGCACTGTTTCCTACAAAAATGCATTACACGGTCAAATTGTATGGAACAGCTGTAGTTTTTCGTTTCCTTTAAACCTGTATTTTCTGATTTTTTATTTGCAGACCTGTCGATTTCGCCTCGATGTTTTCCTTTATCGTTAAGTTGTGGATAACAGACCACCGCTATCATGTACAAAGGGTGTAAAACACCTCTTAACGATGCCGAAAGGCACTTGTTCTCCCCGCCATTGCGATATTTTTTTTGTTCTACACCATACCTGGGAACCTTCTAGTTACAGAAATATTGGGGGTCAAAGTTCCAACTTGTTGACAAGGTTTTTTTTTAAATACAAGATTTTATTGTAAGATTTTTACACCTCCACGACCCCCGTACTATTCAATACATCCATCAGCTCAATGCTTTGAGTGCGTTACATTAAGTTCTACCACAAAACAAATGCTTGGTTGTCGGCTTCGTGATGAGGTGGTTTACACCCTGTACCTACTTATCTAAAGGTTCTTTACAAAAACTGGTTACAGTTGACTATCAATGGCTTTTTTAAACATTCCTACTATAACAATTTACTATAATAATCTTTCTCTTTAAATAAGTACTTCATGAGCTCTTAGCATCTAAGATAAATAAAAGCCTTAGAAGTAAACTAATTAAAAGGTCTATCTAATTAGTAATTACGGGCGTAGAGAGCATTTACTAAGTTATCAACGCCGCGGCAGCACGTGGGTGTATGTGCGAGTAACACGCTAAGTGCCTTCAAGGTATTTTATAGAAATGTTTAAGGTGGATGATCCAACCACCCCGCGAAATTCAAATGCAGGAATGACTTTGTCTAGGTCAGAGTCATTCCTGCACCTCTATGCGCTTGGAGGGTTGTATTGATGATTTTGATGATTATAATTCTGTAACTACATACGTCTTACAGTCGCGAGCAATATTTTAATCAACATACAACCTCGCACTGGCCTGCAATTTGCAAAAAAAACGTAAGAAAATTTGAATTTCGCGGGCTGTTAGAGCATCCACCTTAAGTTAGAAAACGGTTTGGCTTAAGCTGGAACCATTAGCTTCTTTTTCCTTTAGAACAATGATCGCTACGGCACTTGGGTTACTTATACCTATCTAACAGATCGACACAAGGTTAAGCAACGTTGGCCGAGGTAGGTCTGTGGATTCTGGGTCCATAAATTGTTGTTGAGACTCCTATGTATCGTATTAGCCAGTACCTAACTGGGTTGTGGAGGTCAAATAGGCAGATATTCTTCTGCATCCCGATAAATTAAAAACCGATCCCAACATCGTTGGGAAAAGGCTTTAAAATAGATGTAAGTCTTGTAGATGGCAATGTGTCTTTATCAGCGATGGACGACGACGTTGACTAGATCATACATGCATGACATAAATCTAGAGTTCTTTTATAACCCATAAAAGGAGAAAGTTTACCTTTTCTGTAAACCTTATTTTCTAAAAAGTGACATAAACTACCAGGAATTTAGCAACGACAGGAGCGCTAAACTTGCTTCTACATGAAGATCTTTCCAAGATAACACCTACCAGTATTTAGTCAGCTAAAGTGAAGGTATAACCTCAACAGTTAGTGAATGTAGGTTGAATAATTATGTTAAACGGATAGAAAGTATGATTTGCCATATGTGTTAAAAACGGGAATAGGCGAGACGACAAAAAATGTCTAATTAGTCCGTCACTTACCCCCGAATACTGGAACGTCACTCAAAATTTAAGGGCTGCTTAACATTTGAGCAGCTCCTAAACTTTAAATTTCGTATGGCCAAACGTCACTTTTAAGTATCTGTTAAATATAAGTGCTACTTAAATTTTGAGTGACGTTTCAGTATTCGGGGGTTAGATTATCAAAAAATATTTGACACGTGTTTATTCTTTTGTTACGTAAACCAAAATTGACGAAGATACGACGCTTATAAAATTTTTAATACGTCACGCCATGGTATAATTTTTAGCTAGTTCTGACGTCACGAGCCCCCACTCCCGAATTTTGAAGCGTTTTATCTTTGCCAATATTCATTGGTTTACAAAAACAAAAAATACGTGTCCATTAATTTCCAATACTCTAACTGATGGACTAAATAGATTTGCAATTTTTTGATACTGTCGTCATGCCTATTTCATTTACATTATAGAGCTACGTTTATAAACACACAACATCACGCCTGTAATGCCCGGAGGGTTAGACAGAGGAGTACCTAATATTACACTCACATTTCGCCAGTTATATGTAAGTCTCATGTAATAGCGGGCGAGTCTATTGCCAACTGCGCTCAAATCCAGACTGCGTGGCTGAGGCTGAGAAATCTTTGATGGTAAAACCAGGTAACACTTTGCCTGACTTGGGAATCGAACTCAGGATCTCATGCTCAGCAGTCGCGCTTGCAACCACTAGATCAACGAGACAGTCCGTTAATAATTTATGCACCTTTTACCTTGATGTTAGATTTGCTGGTTGATATTTTAATTATGACTATTTCATAAATTGAAGTTTTGGGAAATAGAAGAGTTTTTTCCGTTAAAATGGCACAACAATTTATAGTACGGGATTTCCCCCGATTATGTTTAGTGTGTTGCTCAAATTGGGTAATAAGTAGGTACACGTTGAGTTTAATTTCATACAATAGGCGAGACGACAAAAAAAACTAATTAGTCCGTCAGTTAGATTATCAAAAAATATTTGACCCGTGTTTTTTCTTTTGTTACGTAAACCAAAATTGACGAAGTTAGGACGCTTTTAAAATTCTTAATACGTCACGCCTTGGTATAATTTTTAGCTAGTTCTGACGTCACGAGCCCCCATTCCCGAGTTTTGATGCGTTTTATCTTTTGTCAATATTCATTGATTTACAAAAACAAAAAATACGTGTCCATTAATTTCCAATACTCTAACTGACGGACTAAATAGATTTGCAATTTTTTGATACTGTCGTCATGGCTATTGTCCATAATCTTAGTTGACTGGCTTAACCCAAATAGGATTCTGATATCATTATAAATTAGCCTGGATTACGCGTCTCTAAATTTTTCAACAGGATAATAATCCACTATCAATGTCTCTTTCGAGCTATACTTAGACTAAGGAAGCAAGTTAGGATAGGGAGACCAGACGCAGAAGTAGGGCATTCACAGTCCAACCGTATATGCAGCTAGATACCAGCCATACCACGGAGCGACTGCTTACTGAACTCCACAACTTAGTTAGTATTGAGTAATACTGTACCTCTTGGTAAGACGTTGGTTGTCCGACTTTCGGGCTCACTACCTGTAACGACTGTCAAATATCTACAAATGACTTTCCGCGGCACAGAAGAAACTCGGTATGTAATGGATAGTCTCTCATCCACGGACCGACCTTAATTAACAAGAGCTGCTTAATCTTGAAAACCTACCCGTGCGGCTGTTATTATTTAGCTACGAGCTCCTCTAATATACGCTATTTTGTAAAATAATGTACTATTAAAGAGTGCAGACAAAGGTCAGATTAGTAGACACTATTGTCTCCCAGATAAACTTAACAACCTCCACATTCAAAGGTGTCTATCTCAGATTTCACCTCAAAGTTAAACCTATCATAGCACATTGCGACAAAACCTTACAATTATCGTGCACATATTCGAACTTGCAACTCAGGGAAGCGATTCGATCTCCCTACATTCGAATCTCAATACGATCAAAATACATTATTATTACCTTCACACCAAAACCAACCCTAACCTTTTCGCTTCAAACTCCAAATTCCCTCGCATGTTCCCAGACAGAGTCTACGCAACCTCCGTTTTATATCCAGCTCTATCTTTGATACAGTAAAGTTTAATTCACCTTAAGTGCAGGTAGACAGTGGTTTG
This sequence comes from Xestia rhomboidea, assembly GCA_963853795.1. Lineage (NCBI taxonomy): Eukaryota > Metazoa > Arthropoda > Insecta > Lepidoptera > Noctuidae > Xestia > Xestia rhomboidea. The sequence goes on along the minus strand of OY970779.1, from coordinate 6,516,188 downwards.
GTTAGGCACAGTCGTGACTAGTCGCTTGACGCTCCCCTAATGAAGTCGTAAGAGCTGGTTGCTCGCACACATCGAGTCCGCCGGTTGTTTAGTATGGAATACGTTAGCCGTTTAGCGTGGAATATTTTGAGCAATTGCTTTTTTGAATTGTAAAGTATAGGTTATGGGTGGTTTTATTAAGTAAAGGTTCAATGTTTCTCATTGAACCTTTACTTAATTTGTACAAAAATGCTGCTTTGTAAGACTTTAAATAAAAGGAAAATATTAGTGTGGAACAGTGGAATCGTATGTCAGTAAAGAGCTAGGAAGATATGTACTAACATAAACATAATTCTAAATCTGAAGAGTCTTTGAGGATTTTACTAAACTGAAACCTGAAACAAAACAATTCATCTTGAAAAAATAAAATGAAAACGATTTACACAATTTCTACGGAATATTCGGCTACACTATTTTTACGGAATATTTTGCGTCCATTTGTTCTTGTGCTGATTTTTTCCTAAGCCCAAAGTTCTCCAAATTTATTTTGTATCTGACTACACTGTACACTTCAATGTCAGTAATCGCCATTCTCCTCGGCTTAAGAGTGACCTTGTATTGAATCATTGAGCTTATGGTGTTGATATTTTAAATGTTGGTATTGTGATTGTTAATTTTATTACCAATCCCATTTCACTTCTTCATCTCTTCTTCCTCAACCCTTGGCCATCCAATTCCGAAGTGAGTATAGGTCTCTTCCAAATCTCTCCACGTTTGGCGGTTTTGTGTCATGGCTATCCAGTTTCTTCCGGGCACTTTAATGAGATCGTCTGTCCACCTAGTCGGTTGTCTTTCCACATGCATCCGTCCCGTCGGTCCATTTCACTTACCCTTTTACAAATAATTCCAATTAACACAAAAGCCGACTCCGCACTCCCGTAACCGCATCGCCTGGTCTCTCTGGGTGGCTCTTATTATAACTCATTAGCTCTCCAGGACACCCCGCACATAACTACACAAATTATCTCTTTTGACTCAGCACCTCACCAGTTTAGGTAGACCTTCGACTTCTTTATGGCGGTATAGATTCTGATCAAGATTCACACAGCGCCTTAAAAGTATAGGTCTAAACGTGTTGGTACTAATTGGTGGAGGATCTCTTAGGTTTGGAGGTTATAATGCCAGAAAGACTTAAAAGGTTTTATCATTTGTTTTAGAAGTCTATTGTTAGGATAGTTTTCAATTAGTAACGATCGGGTATTCGGGTTCACGATGATATAGTGCTACATCGTCCTTTTGATGCGTGGTCTTAGTCAAAACTAGCGCCGCCGCCATGTTGCTTTTTCAACACGATTTCCACAGACAATTTCATAAATGATTGCCTGGTAATGTCATTCAAGTGTCACAAAAACCATATTGCATTATATTTGACATAGCGTCGGTGTTAGTGCAGGACCTTGTGAAAGCTCAACACCATTTTTATAGGAGAAGCTAAAACTGTTTTAAACAACTAACAAGTATATCGAAGGTCTTTGATTAGTATATTTAACCGACCGTGCGTGCTGACTTTCAATCCTAATGTTTTTCCGCAATACGGGATAAATTAATAATTTATCCATTAAAAAAAAATAGGTACCTACAAGATCCTGCACTGACGCCGACGATATGTTTTGTTTTACCTGTCGATTATCAGTAAGTATACTTCGACCCTCGCCTTCTTTATGATAGTCTAGAATCTGATGAAGATTCACACAGCGTCTAAAAATTTAGGTCTAAACGTGTTGGTACTCATTGGTGGAGGATCTTTTAGTAATATCTGGTTGTAGATTATAATGTCATCGTTGTGTTTAGATAGCAATTAATTAGTAACGATCTGGTACAGTATGAACTTCAACATGTTGTTTATGGGGGAGTAGAGATTTATATCTATATAGAAAGATTCGTTTATTTTATTTTCATTGCAGTACAAAGGCTATGCTTTATTTTTCCACTCCTCTTGATCTGGAGCTAAGGTCAAGCTGGTCAATAATTATGAATTCTGATTTATCATCAACTGCAAACAAATCCCAGTCAATGCCTCCATCTTAAATACCTCTATTATCATCTTTCATATTCTATCTCTATCTATTCATATTTTATGTTCGTACAGTCCATCCAAGGTTGTCTGGAAAATATCACAATCAGGCTGTAAGATCGCCATTGTAACCTAAAATTTAACAATATGTACAGTTGTTTCAATTTTGTTGAATACAAAAAAACGTATTGTATCTGTTTCTTTATTAGTGTCAACTTCCTTCTTAACCATTTTCATCTTTCCAGTCCTTAAAAATACTATTAAGCACTTATAGGTAAATAAAACCTACAGCTAAATTTATATCATGCTAACCAATCAAAGCGAACATTCATTGATTCAACACGAACCCTGCACAACCTCTTCATTTCCCATACAACGTTCTCACAGCATTTGGCGTTCGTTTACACGATTTGCTAATGTAATTTACCTCAAGTTTACACTTGTCTAGTAGCAGTAGCCTGTTGTACCCACGGTAGTAGCTGCCGCCGTGTTTAGTTGGCTTGGGGAGAGTGCTCACTGGTCAGTTTTCCAGTGATTGATAGATTGTTGTAATCAGTTACGGATTCGACTTCTGTAACGTTTACATTTTCTTTTTCTTCTTTTTTTCTGTTGGTTTCCTAATGATGGTCTAGATTTTAGGAAATAAGACTAGACTTACGTATTTGTGCAATCTTTTTAATGACAATTTTAATAGTGCGTATTATTTGTTTCTACTCTTTTCTGTCAATAATTTGGTTGCTTACTACAATCATTCCATTCCTGATTTTGTTTGCTTATTAATTGAGTAAAATGATTTTGGTGAAAGGCCAAAATACGGTGATCGTAAATGAAAAAATCAACACTAATATCTGTAAAAAATCATTATATCTCAATAACGATTACCCTAACTTGATCCATGTAATGGTCAATGATCATACAAGAAATAAACAGTTAGTCACTTGCAGTATACACTCCACCTTAGGTACCTACCAATAGGAAGCTCTCTATTACGTCGGCATAGGATGTATGCCCAGTATGGAACTGTGCAACATTAGCGGCCTCTACTAGTTTCTTCCGCTGCAAGTTTCCCTACAGTTTTCCCACATTATGACGTGAAAATGTGTGCTTTGCCAAAGACTACGAGTCCGTAATATGTATTATTTGTTTAATATTTCTGAAAAGTTGTTCCAAAAGACAGCTTTCATCATTCTATACTAGTATAGCTATTTTGTTTAATTATTTTTGGAATATTTCTTCACACGGCGTAATTTAAACGCGGAGCGACGCGCAGATGACGCGCGTATACGCGCTTCAAACGAGATTTGAACGCAACCTTGTAACCTAAGCACACGGAGCGATCGTAAAACGCGCATCTACTGCGCGTATACGCGCAGATACAGCGATACAGACGCGCTGTAGTTGCTCGTAGCTTCTGCGTTTTGGTCAGAGACTCCTCGTCAGTTGACCCTTTGTACGCGCTTTAAACGAGTTTTGAATGCACTTCACAGGCGCGTTTGAATCTATAAACACGCAAAAATCGTCTGCGCGTTTAAAATACGCCGTGTGCTAGGGCTCTAATATTGCAAAGAATAAATCTATACTTCTATTATACTTTATACTAGAGGTAATATTTTATTTTTGTAAGTTTAAATTAATGTAGGGGGTAATATCTTCGGAACTATTATTCCGATTTCAAAAATTATTTCAGTAACGGGAAGCTACATAATCCCCGAGTGCCATAGACATTTAAAACGTTCCCGTGGGTCCCGTACATAACGGGAGCGAACTCGCGAGCAAAAGTCGGTGTAAAATCCTTTCAGCCGGGTGTTTAAGTCTCCAGTAGGCATGATTTCTTGCACCAAGGTTATCACCATACCAACGTTAGTCATTCTTCTTCTAAAAACAAGATACAGCTGCAAGATTTGAACCGTAAACAAGATTATCAAATCATTTGCTAATCAATCATCAGCATCATTCTCTTGCCCTTATCCCAATTCATTTGGGGTCGCAGCATGTCTTCTTCTTCCATACTTCTCTATTACTCGTCATCTCAACAGACACCTCCTTTCTTGCCATATCATTCTATATATTTTTTTTCTTTGCTAATCAATGAACAACATCTGTTTATCTTTCATTTCTTTCTCACACCAATTTTCAAAAAAAAAAAAACGTTATAAGCAATGGAAAATCAAGAAAGACAGCTCAGAAGCCATTATGCTGATGCATCAGGTGCATGCTCTAATTTCCTTAATCGACGCTAATGGTCACAGTAAGGGGGCTCAGGTCCTGCACGATGCAAGTAGCCACGAGCCACTTATGACACTTAGCACCTGTGGCGGTGGGAAATATTGTCTTCACATCGATTTTATAGACAAAGGGACGAATAATGAATGGTTGTTCTGTTATACTAAGTAGTACTTAGACCTGTTGGAGATATGATTTTATTCCAAAATCAATTCTTCTTCATAGCGTGTCGATTACAATTATTTAAATTGAGCAATTCAAGATTTGGCGACGATTTGGCACTTTCAGTAGCGTACATTAACTCCTGTGATGTGCAAGCAACAGGACTGGCAGTCTCGACAGAGATAACGACAAAATCGCTAACTTTCGATCGCTGATAACTAACGAATATATATTTTTTTTCGGTTGCAATAATGATGCTTGCGGGAAATGCAAGTCTCTACATCCAAGATGCGATTCGGTAATTTGAAGAGGTAAGTAGAAGTTTTAACTTGTTTTGAAGAGGTTCCCGAAGATTAAAATGTTTAGGCTAGTACAGCCACATTTCGCTAGTTATGTTTAAGTCCAATCTTATGGGAGGCGAGCCTATTCCCTATGAGTAGTGGGCAGTAAGACTAAAAAAAATCTTCAGTGTTTTACTGAGAAATTCCTAGTGAAAAAGCCCAAACACTTTGCCCGTCCGTAGGTGACAAAAAAACTCTTAATTAGTCCGTCAGATAGATTTCCAAGCTCGACGAGGTGGGCAAGCTCTTTGAAAGAGTCATTGCAAACCGCCTCGCCGAGCACCTTGCGGAGACGGGGCCGGACCTTGCGGAACACCAATATGGTTTCCGCAAGGGGCGCTCTACGGTGGACGCCATCATGCGCGTGAGAGCCCTCACGACGAGGGATGCGGTGTCCAGGGGTGGGGTGGTCTTGGCGGTGTCTCTCGACATCGCCAACGCCTTCAACTCCATGCCCTGGAGCTGCATAAGGGAGGCACTCCGGTATCACCGGGTGCCGACCTACCTTCGTCGTGTGGTCGGGGACTACCTGACGGATAGGGCCGTCATTTACCCCGGTCGCAGCGGAGACTGGAACCGGCGAGAGATGTCGTGCGGTGTTCCACAGGGATCGGTTCTGGGGCCGTCCTTGTGGAACATCGGGTACGACTGGGTGCTGCGCGCCGACCTCCCTAGCGGTGTCAGCGTAGTTTGCTACGCTGACGACACGCTGGTGCTGGCACAGGGGAGGTCGCACGAGGCGGCGGCCGACACTATGACACGCGGGGTTGCGATAGTCGTTGAGAGGATCCGGCAACTGGGTCTCGAGGTGGCATTGCACAAGTCCGAGGCCATGTGCTTTCATGGGCCTCGGAATGCGCCACCTCCGGGATCCTCAGTGATGGCAGGAGGAGTTTCCATCGGCGTCGAGTCGACGTTGAAGTACCTGGGACTTGTCCTCGACAGCCGGTGGAACTTCGTGGAGCATTTCCGACGTTTGGCCCCCAAACTGGAGCGGACAGGGGCTGCCTTCAGGCGGCTCCTGCCCAACCTGGGGGGGCCAAACGCCTCCTGCCGGAGGCTCTACGCGGGAGTCGTGCGGTCCATGGCCCTTTACGGGGCCCCGGTGTGGGCGCGTTCATTGAGGCAGCGAGCCGCCAACTATTTGAACGCGCCCCAAAAGGTGGTGGCCGTAAGGCTAATCCGGGGGTACCGCACGATCTCCCGCGAGGCGGCGAACCTCCTTGCCGGATTGCCGCCATGGGATCTGGAGGCAATAGTCCTCGCGCGCCTACATGAGTGGCGCGCGGAGGCGCTACGCCGGGGGGAAACTCCGCTGCCGCGGCAAATTGTCGCTCAGCGGACGGACTTCCGGCGTGATCTCATGGCGACATGGAGAGAGCGACTTTCGCAACCCCGTGCAGGGCACGCCACAATAGTGGCGGTAAGTCCCCTCTTTGAGGAGTGGCTGGAGAGACGCCACGGCGTCCTCACCTTCCGCCTGACGCAGGTTCTTACCGGACACGGCTGTTTCGGTAAGTTCCTGCACCGAATCGGGCGGGAGGAAACGTCCGGGTGTCACCATTGTGAGGATCGACCGGAGGACACGGTGGAGCACACGGTGGAGGTGTGCCCCGCTTGGGTGGAGCACCGCCGTGTCCTCGAGGTGGCGATCGGCGGCGGCGACCTCTCGCTCCCGGCCCTGGTTCGTGCCATGGTCCGGGGCGAGACGGAATGGGACGCCGTCACCTCCTTCTGCGAAGCAGTCATGCTAGCGAAGGAGGTGGCGGAACAGGACAGGGAGAGATCCTCACGTCCCGGCCGCCGCGGGAGACGCCCCGGGCGTCGGGGGCCACGTGGTGGCTTCCGGCCACCGTAGGCGCGGGCCTGTGGACGGGGAGCTATGGGCTAGCTCGCCGTCCGTCCGTCTCATGACGACAGGCCGTGTCGACGGCGCGTTCGTGTTCCACGCGCGCCTCAAAGAGAGTCAGCAACAGTGAAGGGGTCCGCAAGGGCCGAAGCCTGCCGGGGCTGCGGGACTATTCGAAAGAGATACCGTGGCCCCGGAACACAAAGGGCGATGAAGGAACATGGATGGGTTTTAGTCAGTAAAAGTCTGACACTCCCTCCTGCTCAGCCCAGAGCGGGAGAAGTCATTTGATGATTTCCCATCCTAAAAAAAAAAAAAAAAAAAAGATAGATTTCCAAAAAATACTTTTTTCGCGTAGGTAAACAAAAAATGAAGACAATACAGTGCGTCGAAAACTCGTGTGACGTCACATTTGAGTATATTTTTTACTCAAATGTGACGTCACAAGCCCCCACTCATGATCTTTGACACGTTTTATCTTCGTCAATTTTTATTATTTTGTTAAAACAAAAAACACGTACCCAATATTTTTCGATAATCTAACTGACGGACTAAACAGAATCATAATTTTTTTAATCAGTCATCATCCCTATCGAGCAAAAGATGTCATTGCTACAGCAGCAGCGGTTCCGACCACTAGTCTAACAAGCAAGACAATCTACTTCTTGCTATAGGTATCTACCCGCACCACAGAAGGTACAAACTGTGGTTTCAGCACCACACGTATGTTTTACTTTTGAGCAAAACAAACAAACGTGGAGGTTTATAAGAGTGACATCATTTAGGTAAGTAGGTACTTATAATATTGTTCTTTGACTGAAAATATGAATGAAATTAGTAATAAAGGAAAAGTACATTTACATATTTAAGTATTGTTAATAGTATTTTGAATAGGATTACTAACGAAGGAAAAGTGCCTACTTAGACTGATGGTATTTAGCCTTACTCATATAGTAGGGTGTGTCTGTAACTATAATAATGTCATCGTGTTTTTTTAATGACATTTCATTTCAAATAAAATTAGTCATCAAATAGCACCTTTTATTTTGTTCCTTACGGCGCGGCGCGGCGGATTGTTTCACAGACGCGTATTCTTTAAAGGCGTTAGCAATAGGAAACAAAAAAAAAAATTAAAAAATATCAATTACACCTAACCTGCGCCGAACAGTAATAGTCTTCTTAGTGTATCCATCGCAATCTAAATGGGGTCGGCCCAGAACTGAGCTAATAGTAATAGTCTAAGCTCCCGCCTAAAACCGAACTTCACTTATCTGTTTACTGACTGATTTTCTTTTAATAATTTTAATCTTATGAACAAACATAATAGTAAGAATACACATTCGTAATGTCATCGGGCAACCTTGTCTGATGCTTTCGATCAATATTGCTTTCGTTTGGTAAAAAAAAAACCGACTCGGTTTTTTAATTTTTTTAATTATTCGTTTTAGTTACTTAGATATACCATTTTAAAATCCTCATGATGAGCCCTTTATCCAGCCGTTCAGGCTGTGCCAAACATTTTAATTTGGCAAAAAATCCGCCATTTTGTTTTTTTTTTATATTGATATACCCAGTGTCACTCTCACAGCAAATACGAATATAACGACACGGTCTCTCAAGCTAAAATCCTTCGAGCCGTTCAGGCCACAGCGCATGCGAAACCATTAAACATACATACATACTCTCGAAAAATATAATCCTCCTTCTGGCGCAGTTTGGTAAAAATATACAATTTAAAACGACCGGCTCTTATTCTACAATTGTTTGACTTGTCTAGAGTGGTTGCAAGTGGTGACGTTGAGCTTGCTTTGGTTAAGTTATTTAAAATTCTCAGTAGCCGTTTGGAGTCAGGATTTGTACCCGGTTGATGACTATAGGCTCGCCTCCCTGTTACTAAAGCTTTTTTTTCTCAATAATAATAATAATAAATATCGCTGGACATTACACACAGCGCCATCTAGTGCCACACTAAGTAATGAGGCTTGTGTCGTGGACACCAGATAGTTTATATACTACATAGATACTTTTTGTTCGTAAATACCTACATGCTTATTATACATATAACATCCATGATTCGGAAACATAAATGTCCATTCTTATCACACAAACATTTGCTCCTACCGGGATTCGAACCCGGGACCCTAAGAACGTAAGGCAGCCTCACTACCGCTGCGCCATACGGGTCGTCAAATTAAATAAATAAATAAATATCGCTGGACATTAACACACAGCGCCATCTGGTGCCACACTAAGCAACGAGGCTTGTGTCGTGGACACCATATAGTTGATATACTACATAGATACTTTTTGTTTGTAAATACATACTTATTATACATGTAACATCCATGACTCGGAAACATAAATGACCATACTCATCACACAAACATTTGCTCCTACCGGGATTCGAACCCGGGAACCTAAGAACGTAAGGCAGCCTCACTACCGCTGCGCCATTCGGGTTGTCAAATTCAATTCAATAATGAGATCCTCAATGGATGTCCTCCGCCCTGTAAAGAGCGGAAGGGTCTATCAGACTCGTACTGACTAAACCCTGTTACTGAACTAACCCTCAAACGAGAAGAAAACCGGCTTGCTGTTTTATGTTTAATTTCGTTTTTTCCCTCACATGTTCACGACGTATAAACACAGTATCAACACGATGCTCGGTTATATCTAGTAGATAGTTCATTTTCTACCTCATCGCGGGTTGTTAGACAACATAAAATTCGACACGCTAGCATTGATGAGCAATTTGCGTTGAGGCACCGTGTCATGTGTGGGGTTAGGGTGGAGACAGAATGGAGTGTGTGGGGAATATTGTTATAAAGAATTTATAGAAGAAGATTTTTGAGTAGTTATTTGAGATGATGATATCTATACCTATAGATAAGTCTTTTTTTTTTGGGAAATCATCAAATGACTCCTCCCGCAGGAGCAGGAGGGAGTGTCTATACCTTTAAATAAGTCTTTTTTTATGGGAAATCATAAAATGACTCCTCCCGCTCTGCCATGGGCGGAGCAGGAGGGAGTGTTAGACTTTTACTGACTAAAATCCATCCATGTTCCTTCTTTGCCCTTCGTGTTCCGGAGCCACGGTATCTCTTTCGAACAGTCCCGCAGCCCACCTATAGATAATACTTAAGATAATGATAGCAAAGGTTCAATAGGATTGACGGCTCATTCTAAAACAAAGTCCGCCGCCGCGTCTGTCTGACCCTATGTATGCTTAGATCTTTAAAACTACGCAACGGATTTTGATGCGGGTTTTTTTAATAGATAGAGTGATTCAAGAGGAAGGTTTTAGTATATGATTTGTCAAGCGGGCGAAGCCGCGGACATCAGCTAGTATAATAATAAGGCGGATCTGTTAAAAAGGATAAAAATACATTACCCTCCTAAATCGGGTAAAAAGGCTAGTTATGCAATGGTAGTGGGGGGTTTTCATCAAGTCAGGCCTAGAAAAACCTGTTCATGTTCAGATTGGATTATTTCATGATTCACTTTATACAGGGTTATTTGTAAAACACCGACAACCTCTCAGGACCGTGTTAATAACATTAAAATCAATAACTTTTGTTCTATGACTTTTAAAAATTCATCATATTTTAGTTCATCAAATTTTCGTTCAAAAATAAAAAAAAATTAAATTGAACGCTCTAAATGTTAAGAAATCTATGCGAAGCAAAAGAAAGCGATAGTACAATAGTGAGGGGAGCGGGGCCAGGGCCGTTAAAGCGTTCAATTAATATATATATTTTTTTTAATGAAAATTTGATGAAGTAAAATATGATGAATTTTTAAAAGTCATAGAACAAAAGTTGTTGATTATGATGTTAGTACCACAGTCCTGAGAGGTTGTCGGTGTTTTACAAATAACCCTGTATTAATAGAGACAGATAGAGATTTGTAAAACCGTTGGAGTTTATAATCTTGCAGATAAGACAGTCTAGGTATGGATGTCACAGCCCTCTAAAGAGTAACATAAAGCTACGAGTAAGTTATACGTAAGTAATTCACATTTCAGTATAAAACCACAGGATGACATGTAAAAATAATTATGAACGAATTATATTTTCGTTTCTACGTATTTTCTAAGGCAAAATAAGCATTCTCACTGTCAATTAACAAAAGGATGCGTAAGAAACAGATTGATAGTACCTACATTTTAACACGAAAAATATTAATCAAAATGCGACCGAAATACCGCACAAAAATAGTGACTAGTACAAGGAAAACTTGGCTTAAAATAGCAAATCATGAGCTAAAAGTGAAGTCATTTTATGAATAAAATAGTAAACATTTTAATATTACTACTAAAATACGGTTTCTTGCGGTTAGAATTGAGTAATTGTTTAAGAATTTACTTAGGTTTAATTAAAATATTGGTTTTTGTCACACATCGCATGATGGAATAGACCAATAAAGTCTTGTGTTCTTTGATGTAGCTGCTACGAGAATTACAAGTATATTTTTTCCCTGACAACAATAAAAACAATGCAATATAAAACCTATTTTCAAGAATAACCACAGAGTATTGCCGGTTCATCTCCTTAAGGAACGACCAACCCGAACCATGTTCCTTTCTTTTGGTGTTTTATAAGGGCCCCATCTCATTTCTTTATAATAGCTCATATATTTCTTGACGGCATGTAAAGCCAAGTCAGAGGCCCATGGGCGGCAAAACTTTAACACCAGGCAGGCATCTAGGCACTAACTATACGATAAAGAAGTGTCCGTGTAGGCCTATGTGAAATAAAATAATATAATTTTGGCAAACTAGACAGAAAATGTTGCGTGTCTTGAAAAAGTCGGTGGATTCTCGCTAAGAAAAGTCTTGCTTCTCAGTCAGATAGGTGCCGCACCCCACCTATCTGACTGAGAAGCAAGACTTTACGTTACCAGTGAGAGACAATTGAATGTGGAAGCTACAGAACTAAGTATTTTTCCAGCCATGGTCTGCGATGGTCTTTCTTGATTGACAGCGTCTGTTGAGGGAAAATTAAACACTATTTATCAATCCTCAGTGGAAGGTGGACGGGACACCAACGCTAAAACGGTTCAGCTGTTTTTAGGGTTCGGTACAAAAAATGAAAAAAAAAACGGAACCCTTACAGGATCACTCGTGCGTCTGTCTGTACCTACGTCCGTCTGTCACAGCACTCACAGCCAATATGCCTGAATCTACCGGACCAAATCAGGTGAAATTTGGTAGGATGGTGTAATTCTATCATTCAAACACAGATGTGCAAAGTAAATATACGTAATTTGTTTTTTAAATAAGGGTCATTTTCGGGGGACAATAAGGAAATAAAAAAAGAAAGTTTTGCAAACCTTACTGTGTCATATATCAAACGAAAGGGCACATTATGAGGATCTGAAATATATTTTGTTATCATTGTAAAATAAATAGTTATGAAAGATTGACCATTCCCCCTGATCTCCGAAACTACTGACCCTCAAATTTTGAAAAAACAATACAAAATAATATAGTTCATTGCTTGTAGATTACAGGAAAAAAAAAGAATTCTATCAATTGAAAATAAAGTGGAAAACTCAAAATAATACGTTCACTTAGGGAAAATTTGACTTTGGCATTGTAAGGAACCACGCGAGTTCAACTAGCATTTGGCCGGTTTTTTTATTTAAATACCGGGCGGTTTTCAGAATACCTGGTAACCGTTTTAGTGTCAGTGTTCCTTCCACCACACTGTATCAAGAAGAATGATAAAATGATAAAAATATCTTCCCCTCAGTGTACCCCGAACCTAACCCATGTATACCAAATGGGTGATTGTATTAAGTGATCAATCGCGTCCCTCGCTGGTTCCTTATGGCGTTATAATTATATGGCACGCCATCGATCCAGTGTTTACGGCATCGTGAGTATAACCTGGAACGTTTGCCGACATGGATCACCGTTAGATTCGAGGAATTATGTTTATTTAGCGATGGTTTTATGACTTTAATGGTTCTTTAGGGTGGTGGTGAATTTTGGGTTTTTTTGAACACGGGTTTGAGATTAAGATCGACAGTTTAATTGGTAACTGAACGACCGTAAATACTGAATCCAGGATGTAACACTAGGTAGCCCTGACACCATTGGCAGAGACAGAGGTCATAATGGAAACTTCCATTGGCTAGTCAGTATGCAGCTGAATACCAGACTTGAGACTCCTTTTTTTTTTTTTTTTTTTCAGATGGGAAGTCATAAAATGACTCCTCCCGCTACTGCGCTGTCAGACTTTTACTGACTAAAACCCATCCATGTTCCTTCATCGCCGTTTGTGTTCCGGGGCCACGGTATCTCTTTCGAATAGTCCCGCAGCCCCGGCAGGCTTCGGCCCTTGCAGACCCCTTCCCTATTGCTGACTCTCTTTGAGGCGCGCGTGGAATACACGGCAGGACACGGCCTGTCGTCATGAGACGGACGGACGGCGAGCTAGCCCATAGCTCCCCGTCCACAGGCCCGCGCCTACGGTGGCCGGAAGCCACCACGTGGCCTCCGACGCCCGGGGCGTCTCCCGCGGCGGCCGGGACGTGTGGATCTCTCCCTGTCTCGTTCCGCCACCTCCTTCGCTAGCATGACTGCTTCGCAGAAGGAGGTGACGGCGTCCCATTCCGTCTCGCCCGGACCATGGATTGAACCAGGGCCGGGAACAGACTTAAGACTCCTGACCTTAATCCAGTTACTGGGCAACTCTATATACCTTGGTATGGCTGTCGATGTATTTAATTTCTGTACCTACTGCGATGTGACAGACACCCGAAGGAAAGCCGACAGGAGGTGCCTTCGGGCCTGACGGCTGGTTTTTAGACTTCTAGTCTTCTGGCTCCCAGTTAAGACTACCACAGATCTAAGAATGGCAGCCAAGACCAACCTACGTGCTTTTCAAGATACGGAGAGGACTTGTATGTTATGGCTAGTCACCCATCCTCGGATCGACCTCGGCAGCGTAAGCGTAAACCTTGAAGACCGTAGTGGGGCTGTTATTACTTAGGCACTAGCCTAAAACGAGGCTACGAGGCTAAAATAGAATCTATGTTAAAAATAATGCCCAAAGATCGCATAAATAGATAGGTATGAATCATTCCCTCTGCGTCGATTCCCTTTACGTCGACTCGCGAAACAAATGACATCTGTTTTAAAAAGTTTACTGTGTTTCACAGTGGTTCACAGACGTTTATCTTTAGCTAAAAAAAGCATTTTTTTTTTTTAATAAACTATAGGATACAAAGTTGGAGTGAATCGGTTTCTTCTAGGCAAGCGTGCTCCACCCTAATCCGCGTCATCACTTCACATCAGGTGAGTTGCAACAAAAGCCTATTTAGTATAAAAAAATTAAACACGTAATTACTAACGGCATTTATAAAAATAGGCGCCATTTTAAAAACTAGCGTTCTCTTGCCACGTCTTTCTAAAAATATCCTAACAACTTAAAATACAATAATAACATCAAGTACTACATACGTTAAAAGGGTTTATTTTAATAATAATGGTTCGACACGGCTATTAATATTTGTCTAATTGATCGCATAGTTCACTCATTAGGCGAAAATACTACATTAAATGACTACTTAAACTATGGACTGTGGACTTTGAGCCTGTATTTATTTTTATCGAATAAATTAGCTATTATTTTCTTGAAAAAAAAAATAGTAATTATAATAAAGGGTGTAAAACACCTCTTAACGAAGCCGAAAGGCACCTGTTCTCCTCTTCATTGCGATCATTTTTTTTTGTTCTACACCATACCTCAAAGTTCCAACTTTTTGGCAACTTTTTTTTAAATACCAGTTTTTAATGTAAGATTTTTACTTTAAACACCTCTACGACCCCGTACTATTCAATCCATCCACCAGCACAATGTTTTGAGTGCGTTACATTGAGTTCTACCACATATCATGATTTTTCACCCCAAAAAAAAAGTCGTTTCCAAGCAATAATTTTTGCGTAAAGTTACTAAGTTTGATGTGCAGAATGTTTGGTTGACGGCTTCGTGATAAACCCAGTATAGTGTATGAATTAATCTTCCATACAAATGAATAAAACTGAAGTGTATGTTTGTAATGTCAAAATACCAGATTTAATGAATGCCAATGAAAGTATAAACAGTACTTATAACAAAAAAAAACATTATTTTTTGTGTTTCTGCCTGTTCTGTTTGTTCCGATTTTGACGGGATTTTTAACCGACTTCAAAAAAAGGAGGAGGTTATATGTTCGCGTGTATGTATTTTTTTTAATGGCAGATAGCATACAATATTTTAAGTTCTTCACGATTAAACTGCTAATCCGATATCCATGAAATTTTGTCTAAAGGTAGCGTCAGTCGTAAGAAAAAAGTTAGAGCAATTAATATCTTTAGTTAAGTGACTTATTTAAACACAGTAATAATTAAACTGATCGTTTATAATTGTTTAGCATACTCTAATTGAACTTATGAATATTTACTATAGTTTATTGAAATGGAACTATTTATTAAAACGTTTATTTAATTACTTTGCTCAAATTGATAGCTTCATTTAAAATAATGGATGTAATAACGTTTTATGTACGAATTAAATTAATTCATTTACTTAAGCTGTTTATTTTAGAGTTGCAAGACAATGTCCCTTGGGTTACGACTAACTGTGTCTTCATTTGTAGATCAGGGGGCCTAAAATGGCCGCTTTAGCAGAATATTATTACGAATCACGTTAAAAATTCTAAATTCCTAAGCGGCCATTTTAGACCCCCAGTTGTCTAATTCTTATGAAAGAAAAAAACTGAGAAACATTCTAACGGACTGGGGTCATGAATGCTGCTGAGTTGTTCCATTTCGCAAAGATATTTTTAAAATATTTGTCTTTGATGGCCAGGATCCAGTAATTGGAGTGGCAACTAAAGAAGAACAAGAATTCTAATGCAGTCAATGTTGATCTCAATAATAAATTATCCTAAGACATTTTGTCTCCGTCAAAGATAGTAAATGATAGTAGTAGTTTAGTTTTTGTTAAAAACGTTACAAATACTGCAGGTACAACATCTATTTTATTCGCAAAGCATTTTTCTTAATATTTTGAATTAAGAGCTTCGGCATCTTACTATCGCCAATCATCTGTCAACCCCCGCACCGCTACACTGAAATCTGTCCAACAATCAAGACCAAAGTCACTGCAGCGTCATTCGTCGGTCACTTGCCCGATCGCCGGCGTCGTCGGGTCACGGTGTCTCCCTCCACCTAATTGCCGTGACGATCAATATTTGTCATCAATTAAATACCACACGGATTTCTTTAATTATTCCCTCGTCTGGTCGTTTTGTGTGGCAGCGTCAACGGACGCAGATGAAGCGTCGTGCATGACTGACGAGTCAGATGTGCGAGGGTTAAGTAGTCGTTTGTCGTGTTCTGTCGCTTGTTCTTGGCTGTGTTGTTTTTGTCTTTTGTGAAAATCTGTTTTTTTTTGTAATTCGCGCTAAGAGTTCGCACTGGCCAAACATTTACATAAAAACTTGATGAAATCTTTCTTTGAATTCCTCTCTCTCTCTCTCAGCGCTCAGTTGATATCTTTGTCTTTATCAGAGAACATATTACTTATGTTCATGTGTCAACAGTGCAAACGCATTCTCTTGTAGCCAACCACCAGTCCTGTACATGTTGTGATAGTAGGTTACTCAAAAACCTAAACAATAAAAAACCAAAACGGGAAGGTGGCGATTAAGTTACAGACACCGCTTTCATATTCTGGAAATTTTATTTTCTGGCTTGGCTGAGTAGTTTGGGTAATGTCATATGGCTACTTTACAAAGGCTCAAACGTAAGTAAAATAATAATAAAGAATATAATAAAGATTGAATAATTTTCCTCGCGTTTTTGTCATTATTTAAAGAAACCTAGGTATATCTCGTTATCAAAGATAACAACATACAGCTAAGGTACTAGATACCAACCCAGCTAGTCCATCTCAACGTTGTAAGACAATTTGCAGCACTAACTAATCTATTCCTAGGTTACGACGACAAATAGCTTACAACAGAGCGCTTGGCTTCGAAGCACCCGTACTTACATACATACATGTTGACATCGGTAGGTCTGTACTGTCGTACGTCGGATGGCTTACTAATAACCGATATTGGCATTTCAGCCGATACGCAAGTGTCAATGCATATGTAGGGAGGTATAGCGTCTGTAGATGAAGCTGTGTGTTCCGGAGATTATTTTGAGGAAATAGTTTAGCTTTTCTCAGGAAGCTTTTAAGAGACAAAAAGAAAATGACATGGATCATGATATAAAGACTTTTTGCACTGATCCTTATTAAATTGGGTTATGGGCATAATTCATACCCTTATCCCAATTTAATAAGGATCAGTGCAGCATTAGTTAGGGTTCTTCCAGACGAACGGCACGATGCCAACGGCAGATAAATTGCAGCCGTCGCCACCTGTCGACGACGGCAGCCGCCGACATAAATCCATTGCAGTCGGGGTCGACTGCAGGCGTTGCCACCCGTCAACGGCAGTCGTCGACAGTTGGCGACGGCTGCAGTTTATCTGCCGTTGGCAACGCGCCGCTCGTCTGTAAGAACCCTTAAATAGAGGTCTGGATGAGTCAATGATGATTTCTATTTCTTGCTTATTAGCAAGTTGCGTTGCGAAGCAGTTGTTATGACTGCAGTTCGTGTTGGTAACAATTTAAATGATGAACTAGTTACTGATTTTTTTAATAACTAAAGACATGTAAAGAGGCCGAAAACTCGAAGATGAAATCAGATAAGGAAACCAGAGAGGATAACTCAAATAAAAAAATAATCCTTGCAAAAATAACAACATAATTCCCCGATCCAACATCAAATAAGCACTTTCCACAACCTCTTACTCAACAGTACAAAAAAGCCGATGTGTTTAGAGTAGTGACAGTGGTTTGTCGCGGCGTCTGCGCACAAAGGCACGCCGCTTGTTTGCCGGCCGGCGCCCGCGCAGCGCAAGCGTCTTCAATGATCTTTGTTTTTAGTATTTGTTTATCTAAGAGGTGGTTACTGATTGTGGATTATTGAGTTGGGACTACCTTTAGTCAGCTGCAGAGCGTAAGTGAAGATTTTAGAAACGGGAGGGGATTTTATTTTATTTATAATGAAGAAACTGCTAATACTGCAATATCATAATTGAAAATCAAAGTACTGTCGAGGAGTTAGGAAGACGGGTTTTCCTGAACCAGAAACTCAACTTTTGTTGAAACAAAATCTTGTGTAAAGAGAAATTATGCGTAACTCAATTGCAGTTGATAAAATAAGAGATGAGATGAAAACACATTTTTTCAACTTTTGTCTGTTTGCTCTGGCTCCAAAACGACTGGAGCGATTTTGACGGGATGTTTACTGGCAGATAGCTGATGCTATAAGGTCTAACATAAGCTACTTTTATTTTAGAAAAATAATTAGGGTTCCGTGCAAAAAAGTTAAAACCATGTAAATTGGTAAGAAAATCCGATTCACGGGTCGCGAGCTACAGCTAGTCATTACTAAATGACAAAATAACATGAGTTACTATTACCCATCTTCAAGTCAAGGACCACCATCCCAAAAACGTTAGAGATCATTAAAAATCCTCAACAATATAAAATAATGTCCCGTGCCTTGCACAAACCACCACCTGCACTCGAACAAAGATAGCTAATTCGATTTCTATTGCACGGCCATTCTTTATTCGGCCTACAGTGCTCATGGACAATAGGACCACCTTGGAGTACCACCAAAACACTATTGTGGTTTCTTGAATGGCATCTCTTGACATAAATCGTGTAAAGCAATAGGATTGATATTATTACGGTTTGAGTGCCAGCTGCCGTAAGAAATGGCTGTTAGAATGTTACTTTAAAAAAAAAAAGTAAGGAAGTAAAGTACCTAGTTAAATCATGATCTGTCGAATGACCAATTTGGTCGAGACGCCATTGTTTAACTATTGTGTCTACTTCGTGGACATATCATGGTTAAGGTAGCTTACGGTGTTCATATCTTCATGGTACGAGTTCTTCAGTCATCATAAAGTCTTTCGCTACTGAATAAAATCCCCTCCCCGCCTTTTTCCCATGTGGGTGAGCAGAAAACACAGAACTGATATTTTCTTTTATAAATTCAGTTTAATTGAGTGACCATAATTTTCTCAAATATCTAGTTCTAAGACAACTTCAAACGCGTACCAGACTTTCATAAGCTTTTAATAATAATATTAACGGTTCTTAAGTACTATAATAATTTTCCTCACAATTTTAGGTTCTAATACCAACATCCTTAAAAAAAAAACAATTGAACATCGAAACACCGAAACAAAATTTCAAATTCGATTCGCTATTTAAATAATTCTTCACTCACAAAGCACTTTGTTTGAATGCATCGCAAACTCATCTGTTTCTCACAAAAGGTTCACTTTCAGTAGTCATTAGGTGAATTCTTTGTGGGGGCGTGAAATATCGTGAATTGGGGCTATTTTCTGTCATAATTCATTTGCAGCGTGAAGTTGGCGCCATGTGGCCTCTTGCACTGGTCGCCTTTAGACTTGGAGTAGTATGTGCAAGGTTTGCAGAAGTTCTAAAAACGTTAAATTATCTAACTCTCTTACCAGTGAACGACCTTTTGTTTTTAAAAATATGCCATTCTTTTCGAATTTTGGAGTGCTTAAACTCCTAGGTCTTGTGGTGATATTGGACAGCTCTTCAGTAGGGACTCTGTTTTTGTTTGTTCCTAAACCCATCTTTTGTATAAAATATCGTCGTTATTGTGCAACAACAATAATTATGCACCATAATTTTGCGCAATTAATTTGCTACTACTTTAAACAGAGTGTGGGATGCTACATGTGTCGATACTCTTGCGCCTTCCCATCTTCCTAGTTCATCGTGCTGTGCAGGGGCTGCCGCTGCGGCAGCGGAGAACCTCAAGCGGCGAAAGTATAGTAACCTTATTGGAACTATATTTTCGAGCCGTTTGGGGTTGAAACTCTAGGACCGTGGGGTCCGAGCGCTCACAGCCTTTTCAAGGAAATTTCAAAACGTTTAGTTGACACTTCCCGTGACCCTAGGGCTGGCTTTTATCTTGGCCAAAGGCTTAGCGTTGCCATACAGCGTGGTAATTCCGCCAGTCTCTTGGGGACATTACCAGTTGACAGCGTTGAGGAGGAGTTTTTTGCCGCCATTTTTTAAGTTTTTAGTTTAAGTTAGTTATCGTAGTTTATTTTAATTTTTTTCATGTGAAGTTGATATTTAAATAAAGTTAATTTGTTTATCTTTAAACATGCATAAATGAACTTATTTCATTATTTCTGACAGATTCTTCAATAACTACGTAACTACCACACCATCCAAAAACCCGGAAATTCTATATACTGCACTGGCATCCTTACATATACTGCACGAACACAACTCAAGTGGCTATTCGCCTCAAATATCGGAGACAGAGCGGCGATCCCTGGCCTTAGAAAGGGCACAATGCACGAATTTGTTTCAAATGAATCACGGACACGCCTCCTGGCCTTTGTGGACACCGACTTGCATAGCCATTCAAGCTAAAGATCATTAAATGTTAGCTAAACCATTCAACTAAGAGTGTCTTAGTTTAATGGTTTAGCTCTTGGACGCTTAAACAATGAATGAATATTTTGATGAAGTGCACGCAATAATACAAGAATTGAAAATGGGAAAATTGCAACGAGTAAGATGGTGTTGCTAAAATTGTCTCATTCAGTTTTGAAGCTCTAAACATCATAACTGAGGTCTTGTGTTTGATTTCCTAGTCGGGCAAAGTGTTATTGGGTTTTTCATCAGAAATTTCTCAGTAGCAGCCAGGGAGTCTGGATTTGTGCCTGGTTGATGGTAATAGGCTCACCCCTATTATATGGAACTTAAACATAACTACTAAAAGGTGGGTGTACTATTAGGTACACCTCTGCCTAACCCTTCGGGATTACAGGCGCGATGTTATATCTATCTATCTAGAAACTACCAGAACACTAGATACAAACATACTTGCTACTGAACAACCCTACGATTTTCTATGTTCAAATCGAAAGTTTAAATGTTACTTAATAAAAAACAATTTAAACTTTCGAATTATACATTCAAAAATATACACAGACGCTTCAACCTTCTCATAAAAGCAACGAATCAAACAAGGTCGAAACTACATTAAACCTAATATTATTTCGTTCCTTTGATCTGAATGAAGACGGCGTACACATATAGAAAGGTAAGTACCAACATAACGTATATAATGCCTCTATTCCAGACTTGACACAAAAGCTTCGCAGAAATACTGTCATAACAAGCTGAAACTTTTGTGGAGGGACATGGAAAAGGAGATTTTAATGATATCTTTATGTTGGTAGTCTTTTGTGTTCTTAGGTTGGTAGCACTAACTAAAGGCTGCGCTTGTTATGTTGGATATAGTTTTAGTGATATCAGAATGGAAATTGGGATTGTAATAAAAATGTCTGGCAATTGAATGGGTTATAACAAAAATCAAACATTTTGATAAGGTTAGTTTAAATTAAAGTTTTTGTATGCATGATTGTTTGTGTCTTACATCGTATCGAGACAATACCTATGTTATAAATGGATTGGATGCATTGCCTTCCTAGGCATAAATTTGAGCGTCCCTACATTTGAACATTAGTTAGATCTAAGTAGATGTCTATGGTAATTCTTTAGAAAAGAAATACCAGTTTTTTATTTATCAGTTTGAATAGCGAAAGAGAAGAAGAATACTTAAAAAAAAGCTGTAGTCAAAAGAAAATACGAACATTGGACAGAATGCTACGTAGGGACTACTACTATTCGTGATCACGTGGAATAATGCTTTAAAGATTGTTTTTGATTTTGTAGGTTTATATCTACGTCATAAACATTCAAACCTTGGTTCTATTATTTATGCAGCGAATATAAAACCGCGCCAATTTTTTGCCACAACCTCAAAATGGCGGACGAAAGAAGCCATTTTGCGTTCGAAATTTTAATTGGAACGATAAAGGGCTTTCGCGGAATATTTTAAGGGCAACCGGCCAGTAGCCGCGCAAAAAGTTTTATCTCGCGTCGATTAAAATTCCGTTTGAAAATCGAACAAATAGGTGCTTTTTGTCGAACCACGCCTGCGCGGTGACGGCAACACTTTTTTAATGGCTACCAATATGGCGGACTTTGACATGATGAAAGATCGCTGTAATTAGTCGATTGTTGTAGTCGAATACGGTTTTTGTTTCGCAATTCGCTTGTTTGACGAAATTGGGTGTTTAAGAAATGGCGTATTTTGAAGACGTTTTCGTTGTTTTCGTTTGTGTGAGTCTTCGAGTCGTTTTCTTTCGAAAATCAAAACATTTAAAAACATAACAGATCATAATCTGATTGATTTATTAGGTACCCAGCGGAAACTGCAACTAAAAATGAACTAATTGAATCATTAGCAACACGACCCAAGGGATCCAATTTACCCAATTCATTAGTCGAAACCGAGTTAAATATGGTTCAAAATTACACAAAAATGATGAATGCCTCGGTGGATAAAGTATCAATGACACATACCATAAATACCGGTACACACCTGCGGACGATTAACACGAATGTCAAAATAGAATTTTGAGCTAAAATATTTCCTTCCCGTAGTAAATTAATCAGGAGACATCATTTTGCCACATCAACTTTACCACCAATGAAATGCACGCATTCTTTATTCCACACATGATAAGGCTCCATTTCATAAAAGAGCTAGAAAATCAACAGCAAATGATAGTGTAGCTTAACAATGTGACTTAATTACTAGTGAAGTATAGACACATGTGTACAGGGTCTAAATGATATCGATACCGCGAGATTTCTCCGTCTGAATCGTTTCTCGATTATCGAGCTAATGGTATAATTATGTTGATTGAGTTGTAAAAGGACTAGTTCTACTGATTTTATCCTACTGTTAAAAGGTAATTATGGGAAAGACGATTACTATTACATTATACTCGAGCTTTGTCCTCGAGATTAGCATTAGGTATACATGTAGTAACACATACGGTGTCGCCTATTCGCACTACTACTTTTTTTTTTTTTTTTTGTGGGTATCCATAACTTACTAGTATTGCCCGGGCGCAGTACTCATCATTCACAGTTCAGTGCTCCGCCGCTTCGCACGCGAACTCAAGTCGTGCGCCAAAATGGGAAAACGCTCTCGTACCGAACCTTGCGAATATGAGTCGTTAGCTAAAAAGTTTAAAAAACTAGAAGAAAAATTGTTGCGCGCCCGTCGGAAAGAACGACAACACACGCCGCGCCGCCGCCTGTCCTCCACGTCGTCGGCATCGTCGTGCACCTCGTGCTCGTCGAGCGGCAGCTCCGCCGGCTCGGCCCGCAGCCCTGCCGCGCGCCCGCAGCCCTACCAGGAACACTTGTTTTGTATTGAAGGTTAGTAGGTATATCTAACGCGTCTTAATTTTATTTGGTACTGCGGTTAACCTGTGGGGGTTATCACTTTACCGAATACATAGTTCATGCGTAAAAAATAGTGTTGCGGGCAATCTTTGGGACTGTCACTTCACAAAAATACCTCTTATTATCATGCTACATAAATGTGGTGTTGCGGGCATTTTTTGGGAATGTCACTCTACTACATACGTAGCTCAAGTAATGCGGTCAGTTTTTGGGACTGTCACTTTACACTTTATAAATACTGATGACATCTAAATACCTACCTTGTCAGGGTTTTGCGGGCAGTCTTAGGGACTGTCACTTAACCCATATGACGTAGATGTGTGGACAAAAATATTATCACGAATCACGTTGATCCCAGGTGTACCTACGATCGAATACATACCTGAACCGTCAACGAGTGCCACTCCACACATCGCCCCGCCGCCGCCACCCGCCGTGCCGCCGCCGCCGCTTCCGCCAGGTCCCGCCGTCACCGATGTTACGAAATCGCCGGCGCCAGCGCCGTCAACAGGCGACGTCGACATCGACGTCGCAGAGACAGGGCCTGCGCCCCCAGACTTACAGGTGACACCGCAAATCAATGATGAGATTATGCAACTGCTTGGTGAGGACCCCTCCCAAAAAAGGGTCTATGGAAATGACATCCAGCCTGACTTGGCCGTACGTCTCCAGCATGTGGCTACTTCGGGTCTACCCAAGGAAACCCGGAAGGAACTATTGGATAAATATTTGGTTCCCGCTAACTGCACCCTGATCGACGCTCCCTTACTGAATCCAGAGGTAAAGGTTGCCGTCTCCGAAGCTGTCCACAAAAGGGATAAGGCTATTGAACAAAAGCAGAAGCAAAATGCGTCTGCTATAACCTGTATTGCCGAAGCTCTCACCTTGCTTTTATCTTCTGAGCAGACTGCCTCGCCCACAGAGCTTAAGCTTTTAATGGATGCACAAAAAATATTATGCGATAGCCAAAACTCTGATTCGCTTGTGAGAAGGAACTTCATACTTTTCAATATGAAAAAAGAATTTAAAGATCAGCTTCAGGCGACTAAAATTGATAAATTTCTTTTTAGTGCAGAGCTAGCAGAAACGCTCAAAGCTGCAAAAGCTATAACTAAAACGGGAGACGATATGAAACCCGCGCCTCCCAAACAGCCTGCTAAAAAAGTGACCAACCCCAAAGTACAGAAACATTTTTTAAACTGGCGAGCCCCTCCCCAGAGCCACAGGTCGAAGGGAACCCGGAGGAGAAAGGAACCTGCACCCAGGAATCGGCAAGAGACCTCATCGAGACAGTCATCGCATCCAGCAGCGAGCCGCAGTCGTCGCTAGACACGGTAATAAGGTACGCCGGGAGGCTATCTAGCTTTCTTGTCCAGTGGTCCCTTATCACTAATGATAAGACTATACTGTCTTGGGTCACAGGCTATCGCATTCCCTTCTCGCAACCTGTAATACAACACTCACCACCTATAGCAAAAACACTTACTCTTGCAGAGAAAGTACAATTTAATCAATCAATAAAGGAGCTTTTATTGATCGGTGCGGTCGAAGAATGCGATCCCTGTGATGGTCAATTCATATCACCTACGTTTCTAGTACCAAAGCCGAACGGCAGGACTAGATTTATTCTAAATCTAAAATCATTAAATAAATTCATTTCAACAAAACATTTTAAGCTTGAAGATTTACGAACAGCTATAAATCTTGTAAACAAAGGTTGTTTTATGAGCACTATTGACCTCAAAGATGCCTATTTTCTGATCCCTATACATAACGATCATACAAAATATCTTAGATTTGAATTTGATGGAAAACTGTTTCAATTTAATGTCTTGCCGTTTGGCCTCAATACTGCTCCGTTCGTGTTTACTAAAATAATGAAACCAGTTATTAGTTTACTCCGGTCGCGTGGCTTCCTATCTACTATCTATTTAGATGACATTTTGCTAATATCAAATACATATGAGTCATGCGCGAGTGAAGTCTCTTACACAATAAGCTTATTACAATCTTTAGGTTTTATTATCAACAAAGAAAAAAGCACACTATATCCTAAAACAAGATGTAAATTCCTGGGTTTTATAATTGACACTGAGAAATTACACGTTTCTTTACCTAACGAAAAAATACAAAAAATAAAAAAAAGAAATATTAAAATTTAAAATACTTACACGTTGTAAAGTCAGAGAATTTGCCCGCCTCGTAGGTTTACTTACCTCGGCCTGCCCTGCCGTCGAATACGGCTGGCTTTACACTAAAAAACTCGAACGCTGTAAATATCTTAACATAAAAGAAGACGATAATTATGATAAGTATATGACCATACCCCCGTCGATATGGCCAGATCTAGATTGGTGGTTACGAGTAATTAATAACTCTGTGAACAAAATCAAACAAAACGAGTTTTGTTTGGTTATTTACAGCGACGCCTCAACAACGGGGTGGGGGGCGGCCTGCGAGGAGGAACGGGCTAGTGGTATGTGGTCTGACAGCGAACGCTCGCGACATATCAATTATTTAGAAATTCTCGCTGCCTTTTTTGGACTTAAAGTTTTTGCTAAATCTTGTTATGACTGCCAAATATTATTACGAATCGATAATACCACGGCCATATCGTATATAAATCGTATGGGTGGCATTCAGTTTCCTCACCTAACTGACGTTACAAAACAACTTTGGCAGTGGTGCGAAAGAAGAAAAATAATTATTTTTGCTTCATACATAAGCTCCACGGATAATAGCATCGCGGATGCCGAGTCTCGTCGCGTTCACCCAGACATCGAGTGGGAGCTGTCAGATCACGCCTTTAAACGCATAACAAAGCAATTCGGTATCCCCGAGATAGATATTTTCGCCAGTAGGTTAAACAAAAAATGTAAAAAATACATATCCTGGCATCGGGACCCCGACGCCTATGAAGTAGATGCTTTTACTATCTCTTGGAATTCTTTTTATTTTTACGGATTTCCACCTTTTTCCATAATATTAAAAACACTTAGGAAAATTGAAAATGACCACGCAGAGGGCATTGTTGTAGTTCCCCACTGGCCTACACAGCCATGGTTTCCAATGTTTAAAAAATTACTAGTGTCTGACACTTTAATTTTTAAACCCAATGAAAACTTAATAATTTCCCATTCCAGCAACCGAGATGTTCACCAGAAGATTACCCTGGTTGCCGGGAGATTATCCGGACGTCGCTCCTGAGAAGAAGTGTACCTCCAAACTCAATTCCTATTATGATGGCTTCCCTATCAGACAATTCCATAAAACAGTATGACACCTGTCTTAAAAAATGGTTTTTGTTCTGTAAAACAAATCATACTGACCTATACGTTACTTCCGTTCCGACTGTCATACATTTTCTTACTCAGCAATACGAATCTGGTGCTCAATATGGAACTCTAAATAGCTGCAGGTCCGCTCTCTCTTTAATTTTCGATCTAGACTTAGGGAACGACGACCGGATAAAACGGTTCTTCAAAGGAATTTACCGATTAAGACCTCCTCTGCCCAAATACAATACTACTTGGGATACCTCCCTGGTTCTTAATTATTTAAAATCCTGGTATCCTAATGAAAATATAAACCTTGAAAAAATCTCTAAGAAACTTGCAACGCTCCTAGCCTTGACTAGTGCACACAGAGTCCAAACCATTTCAAAAATAAATATTAATAACATAGAAGTTCTTCCAAATAAAATTCAAATAAAAATTCCCGATCTAATAAAAACGTCCCGTATCGGCGCTACTCAGCCTAATCTCATCCTTCCGTTTTTTAGAGACCAACCAGCCATATGTCCAGCTGCTACACTAAATTACTACCTGCTGATGACGAACCCACTACGTGGCAGTGAAGTTCAATTATTTATTGGCCTTAAAAAGCCTCATAAGGCTGTTACATCACAAACTCTGAGTAGGTGGATAAAGAGTGTTCTTTGCAGTTGTGGTATAGATATTTCTGTGTTTACCGCGCATAGTACTAGACACGCAGCCACCTCTAGAGCTCATAAAATGGGTATTAATTTGGACTTAATTAGGAAGACAGCTGGCTGGAGCGGTAGCTCCGATACTTTCGGGCGTTTCTATAATAGATATATAGTTAGAGAGCAACAGGAGAATCAAAACTCTTTCGCTAATAGCATTTTATCTGATTGAGAGTTAAATATTCATAAATCAATCATTAATATTTAAATAATGAATAAGTTTGTAAATTACCTTATAATTTTATTTTTACCAAAAGTATGGTACCTTTTTGTTAATTTAACATAATGTTTTTGTTAATTAATGTTACTTATGTATGCTTATTCCTAAATACTTAAATAAGTATTTAAATAAATTGGCATAAAATCCTAATGAGTTGATATTTTTATTAAGTCTCAACATCTACATGTATACCTAATGCTAATCTCGAGGACAAAGCTCGAGTATAATTAATGATTAAACGAACTTACTTGTAAGTGAAGTTCTATCCTAATTATACGAAGAGCTTTGTCCGAAGAGATTAGCATACATCCCACCCTCCCGGGACATAATATTATTATGGTCTATCCCCTGGTCATGCAAATATCAACATCAGTGTTAAGTGCATAGACTAGTCTATGATGAACATGGATCATGCTCCGAACTAAATGATGAGTACTGCGCCCGGGCAATACTAGTAAGTTATGGATACCCACAAAAAAAAAAAAAAAAAGTAGTAGTGCGAATAGGCGACACCGTATGTGTTACTACATGTATACCTAATGCTAATCTCTTCGGACAAAGCTCTTCGTATAATTAGGATAGAACTTCACTTACAAGTAAGTTCGTTTAATCATTAATAAGATTTTAAGAGTGTTTATTTGTGTTTAGGAAACTAAAAAAGACGGAGGTTTTCTATTAATTAAACATGTGGGAAAATGTAACTTGATTTTATTTTATCCCGTATAAAGTATTTAGTGCAATTAAGTAATTATTAGATTCGTTCAATTTGAAACTATTAATCAATATGGCAACACAGTTTTTTTTTTTGTTAAATTTGAAGGGGCTGCATATTATACCTATACATTATACTAAAGCTTTTGATTTAAATCTCGACAAAAGACTTAATTCAGAGCCTAGTTTAGACACCAACTTATAAATCAACTAATTCCATCCTTAACAATCATAACTAAAACCCATAGACAATTTGTAACGGCCATAACGAGTGTCATGTTCCATGGTTGGACCATAAATCATATTTTTTTGGCGGCAAAAAACATAAACGGGCAAAATGTCTGCTAATTGACGTGTTCCTGGTTTCACTACTCTCATTATGCTGTGGGTATGCGCGTTCATCAACGATTGGCCACAGATGAGGTAAGGAGTAAATGGAATTTTCATTGTCAGCAATATTGTTTCAGCTAATTTGTTATTTTTATGCCTTCTGGATCAGTGGTCTGGATTTGGGTTGAATTCAACGATTGAACACAGAAAATAAGAGCGAACGGGACATTATGTAAGTTTCAAAACAGTGTGACAATAGGTACCTACATTGTGGAGAACATAAACATACCAACAATACGTAGAATACCTATCAATAGTTACCTTATTATATTTCCTGCCCGTTAGTCCTCACAGTAATGCCTATGTTTTAAGCCTAGCCTAATTCAGCAGAACTTTTTGAGATACAACTTTTTGAGTTCAATTATTTTGTCGAAAAAAGAAATAATTTACGCGTGAAATTGAGATTTTTTTTTCGCCGGTTGGTCACAATGATTTCACTATTTTGGTATCGTAGCTGTCAATGCAGATGGCAATCCTAAGTACACCTATCGTCTCCAGCATATTTTAGATACTTATTATTCTTTAGGTAACTTCTATACTTGGCGTATTGTCGCATCTACAATATTTGTTAAGTCTATGACCGTTGCCTACGCCGCACAGTAGCTACAGCGTGATTTATAAATCTATTTTAATTTACTCGTTCAAACGAGTAAACGGTTCGGTTGATATTTTTACGAGACCAGCCATATATTACCACTAGTTTTTAATAGTAAATACTTAATAATGATAGATATGGTATGAAGAAATATTAGATTTAGTTTGAGTTTAGAATATTTCTAGCTTTAGAAATGGATTTTTAAATGAGCTTATTTCATGAAAACATTAAGTAGTTATAACTTCCCACAAATCTTAAAGGACTGGGCATTTGCTTACGTGATGAAATGTTAGAACCTAACAGACTATACGTAAAAATCATCATCACCATCATCTACATAATTATATTTCCTCAAGCAGGTAACAGTATTTTATAACACATTTGCTCGTAAAGGGTCTCTTATTTCACCAATTTCAATATCGTAATGTATCTCATTACGTACTTTGTGCTGTTAAGTAAAATGCACGGTTTATACTTTTTTAAATCTTAGCAAAGAGTTTTTATGTCAGAAAAGTGGTCAACATTTTATGAATAAAATGAACTTTGGGAGATGAAATATAATAAATAAACATTTAATTCTTTAATTTAATTAATTTTGGCAATAAATTACAACCAAATATCTGTAACAAAAACACAAAAATATTAATTTACTTTATTAGTAATACTGGCTGTTTTTTGTGTCTTTGCCTTAAAAAAAAGCGCTGATGCGCGCTCCTCGCTAATTTGTGAACAAGTAAAAATTATTCCGCGCGCTTTTTCTTTTCTCAGTATTGTTTTTATTTGTTTTATTTATTTCCTCGCAAATATGTTATAAAACGTCGTATGACATACGTGCGCTTTGATAATTACAGCTTCTGCTTTTTTATCGCCCTCGCCTACGGCTCGGGCTAGCAATATCGCCTCGGCTGTAATTTTCAACTTACCGCACTAATATCATAATGTGTATGTATGTGTATTACTTAGAGCTGCTATTTGCCTGACCTCCACAACTATGGATAAAAATATTCAGGTACGCAAATTGTACAATACCCAAAATAATTAAAGAAACTGTAAAAAAAAAACAGTTTAACGACAATTCCCTTCAAAATTCTCCCGTATGGTTTTTTGCCAAACTTTTTACATCGCCACCTAAATCAAAGTCCTGGATTCCATACATATTTTGTATTAGACTCGGTCATATTTGCGAGCAGGTTCAGAATGGCACATCATTTGTATGGCAACATTGGCAACATGTGAGCTGAAATTAAATAATAATAATAATTTCCCTAATTTTGGCTTTAATTAGAATAGATTTCGGTTTGGGATTTATTTTTAGAATCTTCGTAAACTTAATGGTTTCTTTTTTTCAAGTGATTTTGGATTGACGTGTGCTTAGACAAGTAGAGCTCATACCTAAATAATAACAGCCGCTCGCATCTCGGAATCTTCATGGTTAAGGCGCACTTGCCTAGGTTGGTCGGTGAATAGGTGACCAGCCATTACATACCGGGTTTCTTCCGAGCCTCGGAGAGCACGCTAAGCCCTTGGCCCCGGCTGTCATTTGTAGATATTTGACAGTCGTTACAGGTAGTCATTGGCTTACTATTTAGTCATGAGCTCCTTATGAAACAATCAGTCTGTGCAGCAGTACCCAATAAAGACTTGAGAGCAAAAAAGCCCTGACGTTCGATCAGCAATAATATTGATGAAAAAGTCAAAAAAATATATTGACATAATTATGGTAAGCCACAGTAGGCTTAGGACATTCGAAATAACATAAAGCAAATAACCCTTCCTTTTGGCTTCGCCGTAGTCGGGTAACATCTTGCCTAGGTTGGTCTGTGGATGGGTGACCGCCCGTTCCATACCGAGTTTCCTACGGAGGAAACCGATGCACGGGCCTCGGAGAGCACGTTAAGCCGTTGATGATGATTGATAGGCTGTGATTTGTAGATCTTTGACAGTCGTTACAAGTAGTCAGTGACCAGAAAGTCTGACAACCAGTCTTACCAAGGGGTACCGTATTACCTAGTACTAACTGGGTTGTGGAGGTCAGATAGGCAGTCGCTCCATGTAAAATACAGGTATTCAGCTGCACCTGGTTAGACTGGAAGCCGACCCCAACATAGTTGGGAAAAGGCTAGGCAGATGATGTAGTCGAGTAACAAAAAACATCCAGGTTTCATTAAGTAAACCTAACTTTACCCTAAAACCAACACAAACAGTATCAAGAAACAGACAGTTCCCAACCAACTAAACACAACAATAATAACCATCGTCCTCAATCCGACCCTAACTCAATACAAACACCTTCTGAGCCAAAATCAATGAACCCAATCATAATTAATAACATTTATATTTATATCACACGCATTCAATAAGGAAAACTGTTCCCTACAACTTACCAATAATCATGACACCCGAAACAATCAATAACCAACTTTGATGCTCCTTAATAAGAGAGGTGTGCGCCGCAAAAGAAGATACACTAGACAATTTTTTCCGTCTCACCCCACAAAATTAACTATTTTCCCCTTCCGAATACTAAATACCTATTTAGTGTATTCCCTGTGTGTGAGAGAGACGGCAGATGTCGGATATCACCCTTGTGTTCACGTTTATGACCGAGGGTTGAATAGGACTGTCACCCTCCTGTTTCGTTGGTAACCGACTGTGAAGATAGTTGGTGTTTATTTTTAAGTAGCAGTCCTTATCTAATTTTGAAAGAGTTGATCTGTTTGAGTAGATTTTTGGTGACTATTTTTGTTTAGAGGATTAAATGTGTCAGATTTATCTGATCTACCAGCTTGTTAACAAATCTGTTGAAGTAGGTACCATTCATGTACCAACAGTCACAGAGTCACAGAGTTGCTTTGGCAGTAAGATTAGTGAGCACAAATCCAGTATCCGTGACTGCTACTGAGAAATTCCTAGAGAAACAACCCAATGACACTTTGCCTGATCTGCAGGCTTAGCCAAGTTGACAATCTACAATCGTTAACGCTAGTAGAATGACATCATCTCAACGTTAAATCACGTGATCAACACAAATGAATAGAAAATTCGTAGACAAGTTTACATCGTTCAAAATTATAGAATAGAATGTTACCGTTTCTACAATGTTGATCGCTAATACTCTTTGGTAGGAACGCTCACCATAGACTAAAGTGTAGGTTTTTTCTACAGACATTAGAGACCGAGCGATCGATTCAGTCGTGTAAACTTGGCTACCAATTTAGCGCTTTCTACAATCGCTTACAGGCGTTTACGATTGTAGAAAGAGAATCGATATGAAACGTTTGTAACTTGGCTAGGCCTGCTGGGAATCAAACCCAGGGTCTTGGGTCAATCAGGAGATACTTTGACAAATAATGTTGATAAATGCGACTATGTGTAACGTATAAAAATGTCATAAATGTTAAGAAAACTTCTTTAATATTATCAACTGAAATTGGTCGCCTACTGATTAAAATTATACAAAGCTTCTACCGTTCCGTACTAAAGAAACCATTTAGTACTGACACTTTTGTTCTCTGGGTATTGTTTCCCTAATTATTCTCAGGGTTAGTTAGAGCGGACATGATGGTTCTATCTAGCTTCGTCTACAGTAAAATTATTTTAATTAGCGCATATTTACCATTTATGTTATTTGTTTCAAGTTCCCAATATATCAGCACTGTTGCAAGCGCCATGATCACGGACAATCTAGTTATCCTGAAACATTTCCGTCTATCAAATAATAAACATGGTAAATATCCCGTTTTTAGTGCTAATTATAATGTTAGTGACCATGTCAGTTTAATAACTTAATTTATTTATTTTCCTTTTAAAGCAAAAACTGTTTTCTGAAACGGCTGATTTATCCCCTATCTTTAAAAAAACAGCTTTTAGCTTCCTCTCGGCTTTATCATGCTCTTTTCTCATCACATCATCACCTGCCCAGCCTTTCCCCAACTATGTTGGGGTCGGCTTCCAGTCTACCCGGATGCAGCTACATACCAGTATTTTATATGGAGCGATGCTCGTGCCAGCCCGCGTGGCTGAGCGTGTAGTCCAAAATCAGTCGCAAAATAATGACACCACTCAGATCCAGCCTGTCCCCTTGCTGTCCTCTCCCAGCGACGCCCTAAGCCGAGGCCCGTACCCCGCAGGGGGTGCCCTTAGCGCGCTGTCGTTTGGTTTGTAAGTTTTTTGCCCTGGCTGGAGGCCTTACACTTAAGGCACCCACAGGATTGTCCGGTTAAGCAGACGACAACCTCTCAACGTTGAACTGCGAGATGCCATATCGAAAAAAAATAAAAATAGAGCGACTGCCCATCTGACCTCCACGACCCAGTTAGTTCTGAGTGATACGATACCCCTTGGTAAGGCTGGTTGCCAGACTTTCGGGTCACTACCTGTAACGACTGTCAAAGATCTACAAATGACAGCCGGGACCAACGGGTTAACGTGCTTTTCCCATCACAACATCATTATCCACAGTTTACGTCACTTTAATACAATATATAGCCTCCTTCCGTTTATATACTCAATTCTTCCTCCTTCATTATATTGTGAATAAATATTAATTAGGTAAGTACTACTGCCGCTAAAGGCTATCGGTCATAAATACGTAGGTATAGGACCTACTTATCACTTATTTTGTTTGTTAGTAGGCAGTTCCATGTTTTCCGGGAATTTCCTGAAATTCTTGAATTTAGGTTGATTATACAGTTTGTGAAGGATGTGGGTTTTGTTTATCAATATTTTAATTAAATTTTGTTTTGCAGGTACCGATTATTTTGTTTGTAGTTTTATGATTTGATGGTTTCGTGAACAGAAATGGGCAGATGCCGTCCTATTTGTTTAGCACATTTGTTTCATCATCAGCTGCCTAGCCTTTTCCCAACTCTCCATGCAACTGAATACTTGTATTTTGCACGGAGCGACTGTCTATCTGACCTCCACAACCCAGTTAGTACTTGGTAATACGATATCCCTTGGTAAGACTGGTTGTCTGTCAGACTTTTTGGCCCAACGGTAACGACTGTCAAAGATCTACAAATGACAGCCGGGACCAACGGCTTAACGTGCTTTCCAAGACACGGAGGAAACTAGCTATGTAATGATTGATCACATTTTTTTTTTTTTTTTCGGATGGGAAATCATCAAATGACTCCTCCCGCTCTGGGCGGAGAAGGAGGGAGTGTCAGACTTTTACTAACTAAAACCCATCCATGTTCCTTCATCGCCCTTCGTGTGCAGCCCCGGCAGGCTTCGGCCCTTGCCGACCGCTTCCCTATTGCTGACTCTCTTTGAGGCGCGCGTGGAACACGAACGCGCCGTCGACACGGCCTGTCGTCATGAGACAGACGGACGGCGAGCTAGCCCATAGCTCCCCGTCCACAGGCCCGCGCCTACGGTGGCCGGAAGCCACCACGTGGCCCCCGACGCCCGGGGCGTCTCCCGCGGCGGCCGGGACGTGAGGATCTCTCCCTGTCCTGTTCTGCCACCTCCTTCGCTAGCATGACTGCTTCGCAGAAGGAGGTGACCATTGTCCCATTCCGTCTCGCTCCGGACCATGGATTGAACCAGGGCCGGGAGCGACCCTTACACAGACAAACCTATAGGCACGCACGGCTTAACCTAAAGATCGACCCGAGCGGCTGTTATTATTGAGTCACGAGGTCCTTTTGTTTGTACATTTTTTTTTCATAATAAATTGAATATTATTAAACTTTGTCTCTGTTTTGCATTTCGCTTAAGAATTCTTCCACTCTTTTGATTTTTCCTCCATTTCTATTTTCGTCACTTTCAGACTAATCTTTTCGAAGATATTTGAGTCAACTATAGAAATATAATTAAGTACTTATATCTATGGAGTTATCCAACAACCTCATCTGTGATTTGGGCCGATCTTTGTCAACTGACTCTTTATTGAAGTTTAAATGATTGGTTAGTCAATTTATTGTAATCGGAGTTGCTTCATCTATATACTTTTATTATGATATTCATGGAAATACTTGAAGATGATGGCATGAGCTATTCACGTCGGTACTCAGCTACATCAAAGGTCTTTCATGAGGTAGGCATGCACTTATAATTCAAAGACATTCTCACAATAAAAGTAATATAAATCAAAATATAAATAACAGTGAGCAGCGTCGTTGTAAATCATTTGCGCTAATTTGAAACGGATCCGTAAACACGGACGCAGCAGAATTCATCAAGCGATGCCCCCTCGGCGCTAATCCCACAAAGGGACCAGCACAGAACGCTCAAAAGGATTTAACAAGCGGCATTCACGACTGCTCATTATATTTTTATACTTTATACCTCTGGTGGCGAGCATAAAGTGTGCGATCAAAACGCGCAAACCCCTACAAAAGGTAATTATGTTTTGATTCCTACAAAAAAAATCGAGTATCACAAAGGAGACTAACGAGATAAGAGCGTGCTAAATCGCTCCCCCCGACCCCGCGCGGATCAATCGCGGGGCCCGCGGTGGACGGGGCGGCCCGGCGGGCGGGGCCCCGGACGCCACGCCTCGCGGCCCGGGCCCCGGCCGCCGCGCGCACTGTGCGCCAGTCAACCTGCGACTGCGCCCGCATGCGTACACGATCCGTCGATCGCGCCCCAGTGTAAACCGGCTGTGCTAAATGGAACTGAGCAGCGTTCAATGTTAAAGAATCAAAGCTACGAGGACAAGGAAGTGAACATGGCGATACAGAGTGTTTCGAGGTACCCGAGCAGCCCTGCTGAAGCGACTGAACCACCTAAGACTTCAAGAATCAGCTTCAGTGTGGCATCGATTTTGGCTGATACGAAGGCGAGTCAAGTGGACGACACGGCGGAGATGATCAGGCATCACAGGACGATTCCTGAGTCGCCTTTGAGGCAGTCACCTTCTGCGCAACCTGAGTTACCCGGCGGCAAGTCGGTGTCTCCGAGACCATCGTCTCAGACGCCTCCTCTGAATTTGAATGTCTCAGCGACTGTAACGTCTTCTGAAGATGAGTACGAAGATTCGGTGAACCAGGAAGATTCGATAGTAGACGTTGAGGACTTGCAGAATGGTCTGCCGAGTGAGGACGAGGAGAGGCCTCCGTCGGAGAAGTCGAGGCTGGTGCGGCCGACGCCGTTCAGCGCGCTGGCGGCGGCGGCGTACGGGTTGGCGTGGCCGGGCCCGCCGCCTGTGGTGCCATCCTTCGGACCGCTGTTCCAGTCACATTTCCCCGTTGGACCTTTAACAGGTTAGCTAACTTTTTATTAGTTTCATCTTCGTGTCACTGGCATGATATATGTTTAAATTTTGTAGCTCCAATTTTTTTCTTCAGTGCACCATACTCACTCAACCTGCGCTAGGCCCGCGTGGTCGTATATGCCCCTTACCATCTCAAAGAGAGAGAATGCCTGTGTTTCAGCAATAGGAACGTTATCAGCGGATTATGCTTAGTGTTAGTGGTCTTCAAAGATTTAGTACGATGTTGTCTTTATGTAGGTCTTCGTTGGACTTTACTGGTAGTGATTGAAGTTTTGGTATTATTTATAGCTTTCGGTTCTCGAAATGTTTCGTTTTTTGTACTGAATTGGTTTGTAGAGTACATGATCGTCGGGACTCGGGACGCACTTTTTAAGAGTGATACAGTTACCGTTACTTTTTTATCTACTTATATTTTAGTTGATATTATTGGATTTACAAAGTACTTAACATAACCCAATACCTAGTTGGATATCGAATCGTTAGTTTCATCTTTTACATTGCCTAGTTTTTTCTTTAAAGCAAAAGCTTATTTGTTTATTAGGTAGTACTTCTTTAAATTATTAATCATGATAGTTTCCTCCTTAAATTTCCGAATCATTGGAACCTACCTACTTTAATCAAAACTAAGTAGGTAGTACCTACTGGAACTTTACCAAATTTTAAACATTTTCAATTCAATTTCCTGTACCTATATACCTAAGTAAAGTATCATTTTGGTGATTGTTATTCATCACCTAAATTCCTTAATTAATTAAAAATGAAACATCGAATTCACTAAACCTACCAATTAAAGCACATACTCCACAAATATATAGGTAGGTACAGTTATTACGACCGATAAGTATGGACCTAAGTAATTATATTCTGAACATCATAACATCATTAACACGCCATACTTAATTATTTTTATATTACAAATCTAATTTTGGTGTGACAAACAAAATTAGGAAATTCCACATTTATTTAGTAATAACGAGGAAAATATGAACTTTTAATTAATTGATAAAACCGTTATAATATTTTTGCAATTATTATTATCGTTTTCCTGCACACCATTTATATACTTATTAATTAAAATTTATTTTCGCTCCACCCAATTACGATATTATTAAAACTTAATTACATTTGTTGCTATTCAATTAAATAAATTGAAATATTTTAATTAATTTCCGTTACATTTACGGGTTATATAATAAAACTGCTTTTAAAGATTATAACATACATATAAAATACACTGCGACAGTATAATTTATATATAATAATAATATATATCTGCAAAATAAAAATAGAATAATATGGAAAAAACATTATTATAATAGAACTATAATAGTATATTGTTATATTACAAACACGATATGAATTCGAAATAATTAACAGAAGTATAAATATTTGTAATAACGTTCTCGAAAACGGCTCTAACGATTTCTATGAGAGTTGCAATATAGGCTTTTACGGGGGTGAAAAATCGATCTAGCTAGATCTCATATCTGGGAAAATTCGTTTTCCCTATTTTCACCCGATCAGAGCTCGGTCGCCTACTAGGTATAGTTTAAGTAATTTATAAACAAGTCTTAAAATAATAACTAACTACTTACATAAATATATGCAACTACATGTTTATATTATTACTTGACACAAATCGATTTAAATTACGTAGACATTAGTACCCAGTAACAGTTCTAGTTTATTCATATTAATCATTTATAACTAATGGTTAAATCTACATAAAGGCTTGGGAATCTATTAACTGTTGGATTTATCAAATAAGCCATGATTTTCAGTTATTCTCAATCAATAAGATTGTTGGAATTAAATGGCTATAATAATTGGTAAATGAGTGAATTATACAGGGTGTAAACGAAACCGGAACTTTGACTCCCAAAATCTCCGTAACTAAAAGGTCCCCAGGTATGGTGTAGAACAAAAAATGATCGCAATGACGGGAGGAACAAGTGCGTCTTGGGTCTTTTTACACCCTTTATCTGGAAATAATTCGGCCTATGGCTGTGATATGGAGTTATTTATTCTGTTAATATATCAGGTCACTTTTATACGTCATTTTTTTTTCTTCAAAACCGTTATTTTCCCACTGCTGGGCAAAGGCCTCCCACGGTTTTTCCAGTGCGGTTTTTGCCAGCCATCTCGCTCAAACGATTCTAAGTCGTTACGCCAGAGTTTTCTAGGCGTCCCTCGGCAATGACGCTCGTCTTCTGGCAACCAATACGTGACGACTCTGGCATTCTACTGACTTACACGTCATATTAAAAACTAGAATTGTCAATTTTGGTTAAAGCAAGGACTTACAGCACAAGTACAGAGAAAATTCCGAAAAATAAAAAAATAAAGTTTTGGTACTTACAAGTTTTTGCGAAAATCTAAATTTGTCCATATCTTTTTGTCGTATTGACTCAGGACCTTGATTTTTATACACCTAATAGGGACTACAGACCTCAGTATCTGTTTTTAATTTCAACTTGCTAGGTCCACCCGTTCCTGAGAAAATCGGTGGTGACACACGGACAGACAGACGGACAAGAGAGTGATCTTTTAAGGCATTCTTTTTTACCTCTTGAGGTACGGAACCTTAAAAATAAGCTAGATAGAGTTAAGATGCCCCCATCTGATTACCCCTGAGTAGAAATGTCAAAAGGAACTCAGGGTGCAAAGGCTCAGTTAATTCAGGCAAAACTTTACATGCTTTTATTACTAAAACAATTATAGCGAGATTAAGATACAACATACATATATATTACTCGCGATTCAGCGTTTCCAAATCTCCTTTTACTACTCTCAAAACATAACATCGCGCCTGTAATCCCCGAGCGGTTAGTCAGAGAATGTATACCTAATAAATAGTACATCACCCACATTTTACCAGTTACGTTTCAGTCCCTACCATGTAATAAGGGGCGCGCTTATTACCATCAACCGGGTACGAATCCAGACTCCGTAGCTGCCACTGAGAAATTCTTGATAGAAAAACCACTCTCGTTTTTCATAAAGTCATGGTACCTACCTATACGTGGTACTTACCTATACCACAAGATTTAAACCAATTAGAAACAACTTAAATCCACACTTAACCCATTATTGTCACCTATTTACGTCGAAACATCATGTTTCGAAAACCCGTTCTTAACCCTACCCTCGCTGGATCTCAAGAAACGGTGTCTCGCGGAGAACAAAGCCCGGACATAAATAACGGATCACTTGGATGCGTAAACAATAGCACATCGGTTTCGACAACCCGTTCGGATCACGGGGATTCGAGGAGATTTTGTGATTGTATAAGTTGCCATTGAAAGGGTTAAAAGTGGGGGTATTTTTTTCGTTGTTCGCTATTTTATTTTGTTGAAGAGAAATATATTATGTAAGGTTTTGTATAATACATTGATATAGGTCGCTTAAATTTACGTAATTAGAATATGTTTTAACAATAAAGTTTAATTTATTTTAGTTTTTGTTGAACAACTACACCTAAATGCTGAATAGAATAGAATAGAATACTCTTTATTATGTACACCATAAAAATTACAGATACAAATGTAAAACATTTTACAAGCTGATTAACTGATTTAAATCCTATTATTAGCATAATTATAATTTCCACAAGTTGGTTACTTAGGTATGTTACCTGACTAAAACAATAGCAATTTTGTGAAGTTTTGAT
The DNA here is from genome assembly GCA_963853795.1 of Xestia rhomboidea. Classification (NCBI taxonomy): domain Eukaryota; kingdom Metazoa; phylum Arthropoda; class Insecta; order Lepidoptera; family Noctuidae; genus Xestia; species Xestia rhomboidea. The sequence goes on along the minus strand of OY970779.1, from coordinate 6,476,329 downwards.
TAATTCTTGAAGTTAAATAAATAAAAAAAATGCGTTTGACGTAACTCGTACAGCCAGTTACCACGTTTTTATGCCTCTTCTTCATTCTGTATCGTAATAAGTAGTAGTAAAGTAGTTTTCATAAATTGAACCTTATGATATCAATTAATACTTTTAAGTTATAACCAAGTCCTTAAACAAACATTTAAGTGGCACTTGATCAATAGCACATCAAACTTAATGATTGTTTGTCTCTGGTCGTGAACGTTGCCATGCTAAAAAAAAACATTTTTTATCCATGCGCAACATTCAATAATTGCTACAACGACCAACAACATTTTTATTCAATAAGTAAATCCTTATTTAGAAAATGCGAATGCGATTTAAAATTCTTCACGTCAACTTTATTAATTCTTGTTTTATATTAATAAATAAAAATTAGCCCTGACATAATTCCCTGATTATTATTGTTACTCGATAACGATAATCGATACTTGAATAATCGTTTATTTAAATACTGGTTTGTAATGGGGAAATCGTTTTTTTTTTCACTCAATAGAAACGTTTAAGGAAATCCTGTTGTTGGCCTACCGGATTGAGTGATACTTTATGGATATTTACTAATACAATGGGGCTTATTAACATGGACGATATGGTCATATTTGGGATGTAATTAACACTTTTTGTGGGTTTGTAGCACAAAATTGCACATCGCTTTTATATCAATTATTCCTTTGGACGTAGTTTGATTAAAACCTACGATTTAGGTAGAACAGATACATACTTATGTTATTTATTTATGGATCCTCGTATAGGTACGGAGTTCCCACACATTTTTTTTTAATTCCATTGATCTTTTACATTTTTACAATACCTACTTCAATTGTCAACTCTAGCGATGCTGACCAAATCTGCAAAACACCCAAAGAACTCCACAATAACACCAATTTTGCACATGATTTAATTTTGAAACCTTGCACAGGACCCAAACCTGTGTGTATCAATACACAGGCCGCATTCGTCACCACGGTACTTACATTGGCGGCGCGAGCCACGCCCTCTATCGCCAACAAATAAATTGTATTGTCAACACATAACTCATGTTTACACGGTGCAAGTCGGGTAATCGTGAGATTTAGTTGCCATTGTCAAAAGGGCTGAAGAAACTTTGAATTATTACACTAGTTAGGACTGGTGGATAAGCAGAGGTCCTATGAACCTTCTTGTCAGTCAGTTGAGGGTCAAAGTACCAATTCTTTCACAAGTTTTTACACATGTTTTTAATAGAATAACTGTACTTTAAACACCTCCACGACCCCACACTATTCAATCCATCCGTCAGCATAATGTTTTGAGTGTGTTACATTGAGTTACCAGAAGCCCAAGGGCGGCATAAAAACTCTGACACCAGGGTAAGCATTATAATTACACGATAAAGAAAAAAGATTAGTTTAAAATCAATTATTGGACTACAAAACTTAGTGTGTGTGAGTTATAACAATTTTTATTCTAATCACAGTAAAAACAACTCCTACAAACGTTCTGACATAACCCTTGCTAGTTGCGTTTTACAACTCCACATTCTCCTAGAGCTAGTTGCGTTTGTAGTTTGTAGCCACAAACACATGGGATCGGACTACAATACACGCCTATTCAATTACGGCCAGCTAATCGAGCCATACCGACCTCTCGGGCTTTATTAGCCTCTAATGTTGCATTGTGAGAAACATTTAGTGCCAGTACTTACTAGGGAGGAAATTTGTTTGTGGTTCTGTAGTTGAGCGTACATAGGTACTGTGGGATGGATAACAAATGTTTAGTCATCTCTCCCAAGTTCAAATGTTATATCAAGTATTAGAACTCTAACCCAAATATAAAGAAGCCATACTTAGATGGACATTATATCACTGGATACTGTATCATGATGCTATAATTTCTAAATACATAAAATCCAGCCAATCCATATCGAATCCAATCCATATCGACAAGACAGTTTGCAAGACGAAAAGGAGATTTAAAAAGTATTAATTAGAAAGTAAAATAAGGTTTCTTGAAAATCTGAATCGAATAGAAAATCAGGGGGCTTAAAATGGCTGCTTCATCAGAATCATTTATATGAATCACGTTAAAAATTTCAAATTCTTAAAACGTTCTTTATGGTAGAGTAGACAAAGACAATGTTATGAATTGTCAATTTGTCATATTATTATTTACCTATTATGATTCTGCGAATGGAGTTTCTTGCCGGTTCTTCTCCATGGAAACGACCAACGGGAACCGTGCACCTTTTTTGACGTTTTATAAGTGCCCATCTAGGCCTATGTGAAATAAAATATTTTGATTTTGAAAGCAGCCATTTTAGGCCTCCAGATCATCATCATCATCACCACCCTGTCCTTATTCCAATGTATTTGGGTCAGCGCAATAGATGATTTCCTTCGTCCTCTGTCTGACATCATCAACAAGTTCCCTTAATCATTTTCTTTCACACAATACCATCCATCTTTTCGTTGATCAGTCTCATTACCTACTTGTAGCCATCTATTAACTTAGTTAACACTTTAAGTTTATCATCAAAATATATGACATCATAAAACTAGCCACAAGGTGCAAAAAAGAATTACTGCCCCTTCGCAAAATAAATCGTATGATTCATACAGCTTAGTAAAGTAAGCACTGAAACATTAAAAACCTCTTTTGTGTTCAACACATTAATTAGCGGCGTATTCGTAAAGTGGTACAAACAAAACAAAATTGAATATAATTCACGTAAACTACTATTTCGTGTAGCTTATTTCCATAAGCGTAAGATTATTGATAATGATAATTATTTGAAGACCCGAAAGCAAAACACCGGGAGAGTTGGAAAGGAATGGAAGAGGCCTTTGCCCAATAGTTGGACATAATATTTGACGACCCGAATGGCGCAGCGGTAGTGAGGCTGCCTTACGTTCTTGGGGTCAGGGTTTCGAATCCCTGTAGGGGCAAATGTTTGTGTGATGAGCATGGACATTTGTTTCCAAATTGTTACATGTTTATATTTATACCTAATAAGTATATATTAAAAAAAAAGCACATAAAATATGTAGTATATCAACTATCTGGTGACCACGACGCAAGCCTCGTTGCTTAGTGTGGCACTAGATGGCGGTGTGTGTAATGTACATTTATTGTTTAGAATAGGGCAGTACACAGGCTCTTATAGGAACTATTACCGCGGTTACTAGCCATGGCTCAACGATATAGGCTGGGGGAGTAATATGAGCAAGGTTTACCCATTTCCCGCTTCACATCACATTGATTTTCAATACATAAGCTTAGGTACAATTAGGTGTAGAATAGTTTACGCTAGAACGTACTTTTAGTCGCAATGATCATGAAATAAAAAAAATAAAAATGATCATTAGACCTCATCCATTGCTTTCCCTCAGGCGTGAGCGACATAAGCAGATTTTGTGAAAAAAAATGGTTAAGTTTTTTTGCTATGGCTTTTATTGCTAGGCACGCGATTTACTAATATCTACGAATGTCGTAGCGTTTTTTAAAGTTTTTCAACAAGGTCTTCATAAGTAAAACCACTTTTGCATTTATACAACGTGTTTTTATTTAATATTTAATATCTATATAAACTCAATATATATTTTCTATATTTAAAAATAATACAAAAACTCGTAGAAAAGAAAATGTGATCCAAAAATGCATAGTTTCGAAGATATCAACAATCTCTCGATGTGTAGTCCAAGGTATCTAAGTTTCATTGATAAATACGAGTAATTCATTTTCGTTCAAACCAATCATTCATTTTAAAGCTGAGAAAATGCGTCGTTGCTATTTGTAGTTATTAAAGATACACTAAAGTTTCCATAATTATAATTTTATATTACCTACATTTAACAGTAGAAGCTGCTACGGTTGCCGCCGGCGTAGCAGTTTACTACGCTGGGGCTCTTTTCACTTACACCAAGCTTTTTACTGTAAAATAGCAAAAAAAAACTAGCTTTCCACAGTAAATAGCAAACATTGCAATTAATATTAGTTAGTAGTGCTTGGAAACATGCGAAGTTATTGCTTATCACAGTTGTAACTGTTCACAACTATGCTCGGTAAAGCAATTGAACTTTTCATAGTTGTGCCATTTCTTTTTTATTTCGCTGATTTTCTTTGAATATATGTAAATGAAATTGCGTTATTTACATTTGAAATTATTCGTTGCAGTATATTTCAATTTAGCTTGAAACGAGGATTTTAATGGAGAACTATGGTGGTTGAATAAACTTAAAATGTATTTTTTCTGCTCACTTGGTTGTCTTTCTTTTCATAACAAAAAAATACATTTGAAATTTCATCTAAAAAGTTGTGGTTGGCACCTAATTATTTAATTTAAGTGCAAAACGAAAGGTTTGTACAAATAGTTAGAAAACATTTTTATTTCCACGTCAAACAAACTTGTAACATCATTTTACGCCAAACTAAACATATTTATTACAAATAGTGTTTTAAAAGAGGTGTGCGCAGACTTGTGCCAATTGGCCGCTGTCCCGAAATGTCCTCATAAAAAACTTAAAGCTATTAAATAATTTGCAAGCGAATAATGAAAAGTGTTCGCCATCATGCAATGGTCACGACACATGAACACGAATCTCAACTTTTTACATACATTATACTTTTCCACTTGCTTGTACATTACTACACCATTTCATACGTGCTTGTTACACTTGTATATCATTACACAAGTAATGGAAAAAGTTTATCTTACTTTTCTACTCGAAAGTACATTTATATTACTTTTATGAGTTCAATTCTCAGTACAGTCGCTAACGAACGTCGAATGCAAAAAGTGTGAATTGTAAATAAATAGAACAGTACGAACACGATCCATCAGTTTTAATACATCAATTGCACTTTTCCACTCGGTTATACGTTCGCACATAATTGTTATAACCCACGTAATGCGTTGTTAGTTAAGTACAGTCACAAACAAACGGACAAGGGATGAATGAGCACAAAGCTCAAGCTACATAACAATACATTAATTATGCTTTTGCACTCAACAGTACATTTTGTATCTATTTTTTTACTTGACACGCATGTACAGTCGCTAACAACTGTGTTGGGAGTAAAAAGTGTAAAACGGACGTATTTTACGATGGCACAGACGTTTATGACGCAAATGAAATATAAAGTTAGATAGCGAAATGTAATTAGCGAAAAAAGTAATTAGTTTTGCACGCACTAACAATGGCGGGGAGTACACGGCGATTCGAGCGCAAAAAAATATAATAAAATATTACCGTCACAAATATTTGCTTAACGGAATCGTTTCCAGTTAGACTCGGTTAACAAGACCGTCGAAGCATTTAAATAGCGTTTTTTATTTATTTTTGTTACTAGCAGTTTCAATTTCAAATGGAGTTAATATTGATATTGTATCAAATGTTTTATGCATTTACAATTCACTTCATGAATGCAATGTTTAAATTAGAGTACAAATTCTCGTCACATAAAACGCCTATAGGCGCACATGCGTAGTCACCAGCCCGATCGCATTGACCAGTCGTTTCGCACAAATGCTGGACGTATCAGCGAATCACGCTACAAAAGGTACGCTTTCAACCACTGAAAAATAAAACATCGCTGGAACCAGTTCCCTTATCGTCAATGCACAATGGACTGCGGCCACTCCGGGCAATATTGGTAGCTTTTACGAACTAAAATACCATTAATACCCTTTTCCTATTTGTTTACGATCGAGAATAATGGTCTATTAAGAATGTTAAATTGCTAACGCGAAAATGTGCGTTTTCTGCTGATTAGCAAAATAATTGTTTACGTTTGTGAAACGTTAGTTTTAATAGCAATTGTTTCACTTATCTTAGTGATTAAATTGTTAGAGTTGATGGATTGTAATATTGATTTTCTTATTGGAATAATCGCAACTAAGTAATTTAAAGATTAAGTAAAATTGATTATTTGTAAAAATCACAGTTATAGTATTCTAAACATTTGCACGCCATATTATGAGGCAAACATGTTGTCTGAACCAATTTTCTTTATGTTATCCTACTACTTACCCTGTCCCATGCAGTTTTTACTATACTTGTATATAGGTAGTAATTTTATTTTTCATTGTTTTGCCGAGAAGGTACCATAAAATACTAAGTTATAAGGTAGGTAATTAGGTATAAATGAGCGGGATCAGTTGACTAAAGAGCTGTATTGTACCCGCATTTTTTGTCCACATAGAAGTCAATTAAATCCACCTAGGTATGTAATAGGTAGATTTAATTGACTTCTATGTGGAACCTTTTGATAAAGCTAACTATTCAGTATTCACGTTGTTGTTTATTTTTAGGGTTCCATACCTCAAAAGATAAGAAAAGGAACCCTTATAAGATCACTCTCTTATCCGTCTGACCGTCTGTCACCACCGATGTTCTCAGGCACGCGTGGACCTAGCAAGTTGAAATATATACCAGATAATGAGGTCAATAGTCCCTATTAGGTGTATAAAAATCAAGGTCCTGAGTCAACACGATAAAAAGATATGGGCAAATTTAGATTTTCGCGAAAACTTGTAAGTCCAGTAAGACCTTGCTTTTAACCAAAATTGACAATTCTACGTCCACCGGAACCCGGTATCCTATAGGTTTTGGGTCGAAAACCTATAATATGGTAGTTCCCGTGACCTAGAATCACGAAATTTGGCGAGAAGCAATGTCTAACAATACATGTAAAGGGAAAAATCTGAAAACCGTAAATATGTAGTTTAATAACGAAACAAAGCGATTTTAATATCACAAACTTATAATTTGCGATTGGTGCAATAGCCGTTTCTAGGGATCGAACAGCAAAGTTAAGTTTGTCCTTTAAAAAGTTTTTACGGAACCCTCGGTGCGCGAGTCCGACTCGCTTTTGGCCGGTTTTTTTTTTGGTCGTAAAAAGAGGTAACGTGGCGTCTGTAATTAGCAGGGGCCGTCCTTATCAAGTCGCCCGTTGCGTGTGCCCAGGGAACGCAATGTGGTCATTATTCTTTTACTAAAATACCAAAAACGGGTTCATGAGTAATAGATATGCATGGCATCATTTAAAATTCGAACTGAATTAGTTCAGTTCGAACTTTTGTTTTGTTTTTTTTTTCCGTCTGTATGAAAAATCATTTTTTAGGAAGTAGTATCTAATCGCTATTAGATTACTTTTTAACATCGCCACTTGAAAAAGGGATATCATATATCTTATTCATCGATAACAGTGAATAAAACTCTCTTTTACTCACTGTCGATAACTCACTGAGTGATTAAAAACATTTTGAATTTGGAACAATTAAAAGACAAGAATATAACACTGAATTTCGAAAATTGCATTGAGAGATTGACCAAGGGCTTTACGTACCTACTTTCCGACGCACGGAGAAAACTGGGTATGTAATGAATTAGTGGTCACCCATCTACAAATCGACCTTAGTAAGCGTGGCTTAACCTTTGAGATAGACCCGATGAGCTGTTACTATTAACCCACGAGAAATATAAATAGTATAAATACTTCTATTTATTTTCTCGCAGTCAATGGTAAAAAGTAGAATACACATCTCGTGAAAAAAAGTTTTTCTCGGTTCTTGTATCCCTCGTTCCGCTCAGGAATTTACTTCCCTTACCCCTACGAATTAAATTCCCTTTTTTGTCCATTTGACCATGTTTTTCTTTGTTTCGTTGAAGTAACTGCAGTTGAACGAAAATTCTATTGGAACAAACAAAAGAAACTTTATTCTCCAAAGAAGTCTCCATGTGGCATATACGTTTTCTTTGCTAGAATAAAGACCTCCTTTCGGGTTTTTTTTTACCCAGACTCTCAGAAAGGCGTCACATTCTTGTTGCACGTTTTAAAGTCTCTACTATTCTCGCCCTAAAACTTTCCCTAAATCCGTAGTACACGCACAACAAGCTAACCGAAACTGACTAATTTTCCCAATCAAACTTGAACGATAAAGGGGAAAATCTATTTAATAGTAGATTTTACAACAAGTGCACAAAACGTACCAATTTTATCCGAGACTTTTAGCAGCCCGAGCCGAAGGCGAGGGCTGATAGTAATGTCGAGGATAAAATGGTTTTGTGGACGAGTTATAAACTCTGCTTTTCACTTTGATTGCGACGAAATAAACAGTAATATAACATACCATTACTTTAATTAAAATTCAAAGCAAAATTAGTACAGTTTTGAATACTAAAGGAAATCGTTTTTCCCGGCATACCGCCGCTTTATTTTTTTTAAATCTTACGACATCGATATTAGGCTTGGGCTGCAGATCTTTACAGCCTACTATTAAATTAATTATGTAATAATAATTTTCTTAAATTAATTATATAACCGACCGTACTTGAATTTAAATTTTAATATCTTTTATGTCTTAAAAAACACATAAGGCAAATAAATTAAAGTAAATATTATAAAATAACAAATTCTATCTATGTACTTATTATTGTGTTTGGCTGTATGGCTCGATTTCTTTGCCTTAATATAGATAAATTTATGAGTAGATACGTTAATGCACTTGTGCCTATATCCTGCACAAATAAGCACTTTCAGAGCATGAGAAGTGAAAAAAAAAAACTGTTTGTTGTAGTGTAATCTGCTGGCGACTGTGCATTCCCAAAACATAACCCTAAAATTCTCCCACAAAACGTCAAAACCAACAACCATTTCCCCGCCTTTCTAACACCACTAAACCCCGGCCCTAAGCCGATCGATAAACGCAGAACTCCGGTCAACCCGTCATAGCTCACCTCGCTCCAATCCCGGCTGAATTTATAACATTTAATAAGTTAACCCATTCCATTTCACACCTATTGAGTTATAGTGGCGCGTGATATCAACTATTATCAACTAGTTGATTAACCCCCAAGTTTATAGCAATCGGTGTTATTGTTAGCGTAATAGGACTTCTAATTGGTTTCTTGAGGGATAACGTTAGTAGGGGGCTTAGTTTTAATCAATGGCGGAGTAGGTATGTCTATCTCTTTTGCTCATCTGAATATATCTATCTTTTGTTTCTCTCGCACTTAATAGGTCATGATTTTATTCGCATTACAGGCTTAAGTTCAGTTTAAGCTGAATTTTGATACAATTTCAATAATTTCTAGTCTAGTTTCGCTTCATTGTCTAACTTTAATAAAAGGTGTGACCGCTACAGCTAGCCAATTATTGAGTTTTGTGAACAAAATGTTCACTGAATTATAATAGCATTTTGCACTGTTCCTGTTGCAATCGGCAATCTATTAGCAAGGTATTAAAGTTATGACATTATTTTGTCAGCAACTGTTATTTTAGACACGAACTAAGTACCTACTTACCTACTGGGTCCTGATCGACTATGTAACACAGAGTTCAAAACACTTTTCTCGTTGAAAATATCAAAATGTTATAATTATCTTTATTCGTCTGATATAGATTTACGATCACGTTCACGTCCACGCAATACTAAACCTCACGATTTACGAGCAAACGCAATATTGCAGGCCATTTGTAACAGTGAAATCGAACCAAAACGTCGAAATTACAAAATTACTAACAAATAAACAAAATGAATTATTTATTTCTATCCGATATCTAAGAGCACGAATTTGTCTCCTTCCTTAAGCTAATTAGTACGGTATAATGACATAACGCGCCTAAGCGTACACTTCAGTGCAAACTTAATGATAAATATATCCATATTTGTCTATCAGTATAACTGGAAAGGCTTATCGCTCCGAATGCTCTCGTTAGCGCTTGTAAACTGAAACCCCATTACTGCCACTCGAAAATACCAAATAGACACCTTAAGTTGAAAGTCGTAAGGAAGAAATCAATTTGACGCCACGTTTAAGGTCTTTTTTCGCCCGGTACGCGCACGATTGCCTCTCCTAATTGGCTCGCCATCTGTTTTAATTCATTTTGCGATAGTTTTACAAGTATTTTATTGACGCGTGGCTCCGCCTGGCGGTCGGTGGTGTAACGAAGCGATTAATCGATTCGTTTGCGTGCGAGTCGCTCGATCGAGTGCTCGATTCGAGTGGCCAGGTCAAGTCAATTGCTCGATTATTCGATTTTTGAACAAATATTCTTTTAGTTTTGTTTTATTGTTTTCTTATAAATATTGCCATGTGAGTCGATGTTTTGCAATTCAGATTATACGGATTTAATTTTTAATTTGTGGTAGTTCAGAAGCACTCGGCATGTAATTTGTTATCAAGTCTAACTCTGTTGTTGTATTAATAAACAGTGAATAATGTCCGTTATTAAACTAGTTTGTAGAAACTAAATAAGGCAGCTTACCAGGAAATTAATCGTAATTATGTGTAGGCATGAAAAATGGCCTAGTTTCAATACCTATCACGCTATGGGAGGTCTTGGAAGATGAAACAAGCAGCTCTTAATGCTCAAACTTAAGGTTGAAAATTATGTGGAAGCATATTTGCAAAGAGATAAGTCCAGTGGCATAGTCAGTGACGCGTGCTGCCATCTCTCGGACGACGACAGTATATAATAAATCTTTAGATAACATCAGAGGCGAAGATTATACGGTACTGAGTCCTCATCACGCCATCCGTGCTTCCTGCACGGGCAAATTAGTAAAACACCTACAAACAATGTTGCCAGCCATTTGTTATACCACACACTTATAACTGAAGCAATAAGGTTCAAATTCATTTGAGCATTTGACATGCAAAGGCAAGTAACAAATGGTCGTGTAGAACACTGAATATATTTTTAGTAGTTCGCAGAAGCGTACGCTAAAAGTTAACGCCGGTGCTTGAACGACAGAAGACAATGAACAGAACTACACAGTTTAAATGTTAAACTGCCTAGTTAACGTACAGTTATAGTCAGACTAGAATTATGACCTGAACCTAAACGTCCTATTTAACTGCAGAGTAAACCACACACATTACAAGGACTCCTTGAAAGCGCCTGGTATTTTTGGCCGAATTTGTAACAATCGGCCTCGAACCGCGCGTTGACCAATTAGAAACACCCATTAAAAGCATTCGGCAAACTTCGTATTTTTTCGCCGCTTGCATTCTTTCACGAAAACAAGCGATGCAATTTAATCCGTCAATTTGCACCGAACAAACCGCCACCGGTAGACCTTTTGAAAACGGAACGCTTCAATTGACTTTCGCGTTCTAAAAATTGGTAGTACGTCATTATGTGAACGTTTATTTGAATTTAGTGTTGCCATAAACATTTTGTATTGTCAAAAGAAAATTGGTATTCTAAGTAGGTGGTTGCTAGGTTTTTTTCGCACAAAACGGACCTTTTGAAGTCGAGTTTTGACGACCAAATTAATCATGAAACAAATAAACGGTTCCACCATCGACTAAATTACGTCAAAATTATTAGTTAACTGGAAGAAGTAAAGCATTAAGATATAAGATAAATTAGATAGGAATCAGACAGAAAATAACAGTTGCTATCAATACCTCCGCCATGATTTGATATTAATTCAAAGACACTTTTGATCATAATTAAGATAAAATATGTAGGTTTATGGTGGCATACATCCGATTCTTGGAAAGATAGACGAATGAAAGTTGACTACTGTTTTAACATAAAGATTATATCATAGCATCGGATGGGAAGTTGAAATGCCATGGCATATTATGATATGCCAACGTTTAATAAACCCTTACCAAGCCTAGCCATTTATCCCTTTTTTAATAAACCCGGAATAAAGTTACACCACTATTAATTTCATTTTGTTTTTATTCTTTTGTTTTTCAAAGGAATGTGTTATTAATAAGGAGATAAATTTTAGCTCTAAATCAATTTTTACCACCGCTAATTTAAAGTAAAAAAAATATATTTTATTTTTTATGTCAACTTATTAATTACCTACAGAATTAGAATTGCCATCTATTGCCTAATTATAATTTAATAGGCCATTATCTAGGGAAGTACGTGAAATAATCCGGTCTCATAAACATGCATAATTGATAGATATTAATTTTTAAAGAATATTAGGTAATCTTAGCTACACAAGAACGATTAATAAAGAAACGATAATTTTAATTTTATTATCATGAGTTCTGAATAAAAATGTAAAATTTTTGAATTATGTTATAATAAATTCCGGACAACAAATTACAAAAAAAAAAAAACTTAAAATATGGAATTAATAACTTCCATTATTATTTTGTTCCGAGTTAATTAAAATGATCAAGCGAAACGAATTAGTTAATTTGTCATCGACTCGCGCGCAGCTTCTCATTGTTGCCAAAGACATAAATTATAATATCTGTGCCTTCTTGGAAATAAGGTCGGTCATCCAATGGTTGCAAGACAAGAAAGCAAGAATTATGCATAACTAAATATTGTCAGTGATATATTGAGCTTGTTTTGCAATGACTTTTCTTGCAAAATATTCTATTGGAAGAGAACGGTAGTTTTGTAGTAAAATAGAAATCTTATTGTATTGATTTACACCACAATTTGTTAGGTGATGTCATGCGGTGATTTAAGAAAGAAATCTTCACGTCAATAGACCTCCGCCTTGGTGACTCACACATAACAATATACAAAATAACTAATATAATTGATTGTAATATTCCAATTATCATTTCATCAGTTTTTAGATATAAATGTAATAGCTAATGGTCTTATGATATTATTGCGAAATTCTTGCTTAGCAAACGGGGCTTGTTTGTGAGTCCGATGGGTGTATACCTCAACAAAACATTCTTGTGTACCGGCTTTATAAATTGGCGGGAGCTTACAACTTTAGCCAATAAATTATTCCCCTTCATTCGTTTTATTATGGCTAGTTTTAGTTATAATTTGAAATTCGTGGAATATTAATTAGGTTTCTTTGATATTTTTGCCTTTATAAACAAGTTTTTTGTGATCGAATTTCGCACGGTCCGAGTCAAATGTCATTTTGTTATGTTTTGTTCGCGTAGGTGTGAATTATTAGTTACTAATTGGTTTGTATTGAAAAAATACCAAAGAAGTTGTTCAGTTGCTTTAATTTTTAATGAATCTTAATCGCTTTTTCGATTAATGATTGGGAAAAGTGTTAATGAGCATCCGTGTGTCCTTCTAATTGGTTACGAAATGTAATTTAGTATTTTTGTGTTAATACGGATGTTAGGTAAATTAAGATTAATGTTTAATTTTGTAGCGTTTGATTTATGAACGTATGAATGATAATTTCGCAAAAAGTGTCTATTCAGTAAAACTTTCTCACTTAGGTATCGTTATAGACTCAAGACGAATTTCACGAATAAATCTAAAAGCTAGCTGTCGGTGTCATCATTTGCTATAGAATAGTGATGCTGACAACTCTTGAGCGCCGTTTAATGTGTTTAGTGTTAAACGCGTTCCGTTTTATTTTTGAAATTCGAAATTGTATTGTACAGAAGCCAGCACATCAAGTTACTACAATCTGTCAAAATTCTTTAATCGATTTTCAACATTATCGCTAAAGCATTAGGTTCAAGGTTGATTGAGAAAATTTGTCAGTTTCGGGTAGCTTGATGCACTCAGCACTGGCGACTGAATAGGGCTGGTCCATAAATCCACAACCAAGGCGTATATTTTTCGTTCAAAATTCTATTTAAGTATATATTTTTATACATATTCATTTATAATTTGAATTATATGGTTTTTATTTTATATTTTAAACACATATTTATTAATCAATTATTTAATAATAATATAAACTTCTATAGTAAAATAAATTTATTAATTAAAATTCTTTCTTTCGGGGGCTTACCTCCATATACTTTTTGCATGAATGTAACATTATGTTATATGTCAAAAACTTGTAACTATACAAAATACGGTTAATTTAAACAAAAAACCGTCATTAATCCGTCATACAACATTCTCGCATACCTTTGAAAGAATCCTCACATAGTTTCAATGGAAGGCATCCTTAATGGCTAGTCGTATCATTGCGCTGTGGCCCGAGGTAGGTGGGCAGGCGCGTGGGAGACCGGCAGACGTCCTGCTGCGCAAGCGACGTACCAACATTAACATGTTCATTTATTAATATACTAGACCACAGAGTTATGTTAAGTGTAGACGTTTCCATCAATTTGTTTTGAACACAATTTTTACGTCGATATTTTTGGTTACTTTTTTTTCCTTTATTTAAAAATATAGTCTCAATACAGGTTATGTTTGTTTGTTTGTTTTAATTGTCTAAAATGAAACGATAATTTATTTTTATGTGCACACAAAAATAAATTATCGAGAAAAAAAAAAATAGACGAGAAGAAGCCAATATAAAAACACTTAACAAATTAATGCTTATTTAGTTATTTCCAAAGAAATCTCTTGCTACTTATGTAGTACAGTCGTGGTCTTTTCCGCCTGACCAGTTAATTTTTTTTTCGCATAAACCACCGGAGGCGCCGAGCCACGCAAGGGCCTTTGGGCCCATTAGGAAAGCGTCAATTTGGCGCGCAAAATAACAGTAACTCTCGTTTGGCGTGCGTCGTCAGGGCGCTCGGCCGATCGGTATTGTCTTTCATTCATTGCTTCGATACAAAGTCAACGGGGCGGGGCTAGAGAGAGATGTTGCGAGTGCAAGCAAAAATTAGCTTAGTGGTGATCAGGCGGGAGTGTCCACGATAGTACTTGTGAAAGGAGAATAGGCAAAAAAAATCTTAATGTTAGTACGAGTATGACAGTTGTAATGTATGAGAAATTGAGAATACGAAGAATCAATCAATTATTTTCCGACATAATTTCGATCTCATTACCAAATTACAAGTATCCTTTTTAATCTCAATTACCCAGCTGATTGATACTTTGGACATGGCATTTTAACCACACATTAAGAAAATTAATTAAAAACAATTAATACGACTTAACCATCAAGTTTTAACGTTAAAAATCAACTTTATTGGGAAAGGCCCGCAGCGAGCGGGTTAAAAAAAGTTGAAAATGTCAATATTGACAGGTCTGACCTAAAAATGTACCCACAATAATTAATGAAGACAACTTTCACTTTAACCAGTAGCTTTTGTATTTAATGTGAGTTTTAGCTACTGTATTCCCACGACATTATTATTTGCTGGAATGAAATCGTCTTGAGAGAAAAAAAAGCAGCGAGTTCTGACGTTTGTAATGACAGATGTCATAGTTTTACACGTCATATTTTTCACACGCAAAAAATAACGACCTAGTGTTTCACCTAATTTGATATTTAAAGAACAAAATGTTTCAAAAAAGGAATGGTTTTTTTTTTCAAAAGAATCTTGTCTATCCCTCATAAGGCTGTGTACACATTAAAGACTCCCCGTGACGATCGTAGGCCGATGTTCATTGCACAGAATTATAAGGCCGTGTTCAAGTCAGCGTCGGTGGCGAGTGAGTCAAGTGGATCTCTACATGCAGCTAATTAATATACCACTTGTCAATTAAGTGCACGATATTGTAAACTGTGCCTTATTTTTTGTATGCTTTGGGTAAAAATAAAGGACTGCGAATAAAGTTATGTGTTCGTTGCAATTGCTCATAGGTTTTACAAGATCGGTAGCTAGGTAGGGCTATATATTTGTTTTTTATTTAGGTAGTTACCTAACCAGTATTTTCAAACTAATAACAAAGCAACATAAACACCTCTACAACTTTAACAAAATACTTCATATACTTATCAACCTACGCCTGACTTTAGTCCACAGAGGGGACAGCTACGGACGATTCTCTTCTAGTTATTCCCATACACCACCCCGGGTGGTAGAATTGGGGGTGGTAGATGGGACGGGATGGGATAAAAGACGATTATGTAGATACTTAAATGAAATTAACTTTTGATTTAAAGTGCGCAATCACGCTTTACTTATAATAAATAGGTCAGCCGTAATTACAATAAAGCATGAATTTTCTAAAATTAAGACAGAAAAGTGCTTAAACAAAAGGTTATTTCAACTAAGTATTATTAAACCTCTTAGTTAATTTATGCAATTTTGCACAAACGGATATTGGTAAATTAAGTTGTTTTAATGCTTGAGTAAAATTTATAGCCGTTGTATATATTTTGACTCTCTTTCTTGTTGTACCTATGATAATTTCGACGTTACAAGGATTAAAGTTTGTAATACCAATTACAATAGTTACACCATTCTCTTTAGTTAACATAACATTACGCCTGTAATCCCCGAAGGGAAAGACAGAGGTGTACCTAATATACCATCACCCTTCTTTAGTTAATTTAGTTTTTAAAAGGCAATACATACTATAATTATGTTACAATGTTTTAATAATATGTGTGTCGTTAATATAGTAGGTAAATATGTGATTAGTTTATTCCTGCATTTCTTATCTCGGAACAGTTTATAAGCACATCATGTTACGGTGAAAAGACGAGATATTTCATTGAAAGCACCAATTTGAAGAAAACCCGTGCCAATAGCACCCAGAGAAGGTATAGGCATGACGACAGTATCAAAAAATTGCAAATATATTTAGTCCGTCAGTTAGAGTATTGGAAATTAATGGACACGTATTTTTTGTTTTTGTAAATCAATGAATATTGACAAAGATAAAACGCATCAAAACTCGGGAGTGGGGGCTCGTGAAGTCAGAACTAGCTAAAAATTATACCACGGCGTGACGTATTGAGAATTTTAAAAGCGTCGTATCTTCATCAATTTTGGTTTACGTAACAAAAGAAAAAACATGGGTCGAATATTTATTGATAATCTAAGTGACGGATTAATTAGATTTTTTTTGTCGTCTCGCCTATTCTCTATAGCGCATCCATGGTTGCAGTAGTTGGAGAGGGACATTAGCCAGTTAAGTAACTCGTAGCAGGGTAGACTGCCCAGGGTATACAGGGTAGAAGGGATATCGATGCATAAACGGTTACCACAGAATAAGTAGTACCTACCTACATCATTCTGAACACATGAAAATTTTTCATCAGTAAATTAAAAAAAAAACAGCTGTTCCATACATTTTGAGCGTGTGTATTGCAGTTTTGTAGGAAACAGTTGTTTTTTTTTACACAACAACCGACGAAAAGTTTGGGGGGTGGGGGGGTTCAGAATGATGTTGTGAATACGTGGTAACCGTTTGTGTGTCCGTGTCCCCTCCACCCTGTTTACTAAAGTATGGATCACACTTGTGAACACTCTATACAGCGTGTAAACCACCTCATCACGAAGCCGTCAACCAAGCATTCTGTACATCACACTACGAAAACGCCTTTTTTTTTGGGGTGAAAAATCATGTTTTGTGGCAGAACTCAATGTAACGCACTCAAAACATTGTGCTGATGGATGGATTGAATAGGACGGGGGTCGTGGAGGTGTTTAAAGTAAAAATCTTACACTAAAAACTTGTTTTAAAAAAAAAAAGTTTGCCAAAAAGTTGGAACTTTGACACCCAATATCTCCGTAACTATAAGGTTCCCAGGTATGGTGTAGAACAAAAAAAATCATCGCAATGACGAGGAGAATAAAAAAAAAGGTTTATTGCTTCAACTTAAATAATTTATTCTAGTTAGTGCCTTTCGGCTCCCATAAGAGGTGCTTACACCCTCTAATATATACTAATATTATAAAGAGGTAAGGTTTGTGATAATAAATGTCCATGCGTGCGAAGCCGGGTCGGGCTGCTAGTCAATTATAAAGACGTACGAAAACACACCTTACACTACATACAATGTCTGAAAGCAATCATATTATAATTTAACGTCTTACATATCGGTAATTACAGCAATATTTCCTTTTTATTGCCATGTAATGCTGATCATTTGATCGCCATTATTGCTTTAGTAACATGTTATTGTTTCTGATAGTCTTATATTTTATTTCTCTTGAATTAAAGATCAATAACATTAATGTTTATACAACTTTAAAAGGTCGATTCGACTGTACGATTTTTGTTTTGGTGACTTTTAAAGGTTTCTGCATAAAATGGGTTTTTGAATATATTTTATAATATTGATGAACGTAAAGAAGACACGCACTGTAGTTTGACGTGCAATAATTTATATTTTTACCGATCATACTCTAATTACCATTTTAACAGACAACTTACATATGATATCTATTTCGCTTCGCATATTTTTGCATATACACTCGGAGGGGTCTATTGTAAGTACTGCCTATGCGTAGTCACCTACGGTGTACGGTCGGCAACGAGAGTCATGCTCCTAATTATAGAAGCATTCCCAATCAATTACCGAGTATATGCGCAACAAAACTGCTGCGACCGCTTCATTTGCTGTACCGTCAGCAGAAGAGTCAATTAATAAAATGTAATTAAGAAAGTTTATCTTATTCGTAAGTGGACATGAAATGCCAGAAAATTGTACCTATTGAATTTTAAGTAGGTATGACACCTGTTTGGCATTGATAATAACTTGAAGGTCCTGTCCCTACCTAATATGGAAAAACTGAATAAAATGGCAGATCCAATTAATATTTCTGTTACTTAAATAAAATTTTAAAGATATGCAATGGATTCCAAACAAAAGTAAAACAGTTTTCACAAAAGAAACTAATCAAGATGAAAAACAAAAATAATCTTCAAAACCAAAATTGTAATTCAAAAACTGAAGCAAAATGACATCTTGGTGTTTAACAAGCAGTCAAACGGCGCTGTCAGGCATTGGCGTCGAGCCAAAATACTAATGTCCCATTGAATAGTGCTATTTGTAAACTGAGGAGAGCGGGACACGTATAAACAGAGCTCTAACGCTCTGATGCTCTTAATAGATCATTTAAGGCGAGGCCATAGAATAGGCGAGAAAGGTAAATAGATTTTTTAAAAGATATATTCCTCAAGGAAGAATTGAAGACAATCATAAAAAACATCGTTATCGTTGTACCAACTATGTTTGGATCAGCTTCCAGTCTAACCGGATCCAGCTAAATAACTATTATTTTACACGGAGCGACTGTATAACCTCCAAAATCCTGCTTGAAAAAAACAGTAAAAATACGAAGCGAAAATACTATTATCAAGACCCTTTTGCCTTGAAGAGGGAAACTTCTCAAGATTCTGGCTGGTACTAAAAACAATTTCGAAAAACGAACAAAAAAATATCACATGAAATTTTTGATAGAGAAAAGAGTAGATCCCGATAAGTTTAAGATGGTATTCAAGTAAATGGCATAGACCAAGTAAGATGAAAGATAATTATCTTTCTCAATACACATGAAAGGCCTTTATGTTGAAGTTATTTATCTTGGAATGAACTGTTTATATGAGAATGTTTGATCGTAAGACCACTGACATCAAAGTGAGAAGTTAAAAAAAAATGGAGTATTGCATTAATAATGGACCCTATTATGCTTGAAACGCACCTCTTAACTCATCCGTGTGTTTCTTTGCGTCATAAATTAGCATGAAATCATATTCTAATGGGCAGTTTTTACGACGTAAAGAGCTGAAGCTAAAGAAATATCTGTTCGAACTTCAAAAAGGAATTTTAAAAAAAGCATTTGTCATAGAAAACTATTCATCGCATTCCGTTATCTGATTTTGAATATTCCTTGCTAACATTAGATTCGATTCACTCCAATGATAAGTAATAGCCTCTACTGAACATAAAAGCGATCACTAAATAGTTTTCCAAACATAAATTTAACAGTTAACGGCTAAGCGATCCACTTCCGCGTTTTCTATGGCCCCTTTATGAGGTAAAGATTGAGTGCTGATGAATGGTCTGAGTTCGGGATGTCGTTTGATCGCTAGATAAATATTGTGGGCGTATTCTTAAGGAATCCGGGCTCACACAACTACTAATAGCTATAATAGCTCTTTGTTGAACATTATAAATTATTAACAACAATATCAATATATCTCTAAAGTTATGAACCTATTATTTTTAAAACCCAACATCATTTTCAAATTTTTCTCCGTTGCGGTGAAATCGGCAAATGAGTTTTTTTTGTTGATATTATAGTAAATGATATGATGATTGTTTATTGCTAAAACAACCGCGATTGTGACAAATATAATAATGTTGTTATTTTTCTCGCTGAAATCTAAGTGAATATATTTTTTTCTAGATAAATTATCGCAGTCCGATAACTGCAATATAAATTATAATGTGGTATGATCTTTGAACTACAAAGGAATATTAAAGCATTTTATAGCTATCATATTTTATAGTATTAAAATTATTTGTTCTAATATTACTTTACATTCATTGATAATAAAAGAAACGCGTAATGTTAAGTATCCCGCAAGACGCAAAGAATGCCCGCCTCTCTTGTACAGACAACAAAAACGTCAAGTATACGCTGCCCGTTTAAAATATTGGAATGAATGACATACCACGCCTCGCACGATTAATGGTGGTGCGCACACAAAAAGCAAACATGCTCATTAATATATCAACTGTCTTTTTAGCAGCGCACTGAAACATTAGGTACCGTCAGCACAAACGTTCAGGATCCGAATTGATTTCCATTTTTAAATTGTCACAAAAAAAACTCTCGGCACTTTTCATAATTCATTCGCTAGACATTCCTTTTACAAAAGAAAAGAAACATGACGATGCGTAACAATGGAAAATGTGTTTAAACGTGTTTAAAACGTCTCATATTTCTCTCGTCGCTCAGAGAGTCACAACACGGACATAATTCAGCGGACTAACATCTGTAGTCAATATCTCTTAATACAATTAACAAGAGTACGAGAACAGACAGTCCCATATAAGTATTTTTAAAGGAGGTAATTTAACAGCTCCCGGGCAATTTTAAGAAACGCTGCACACGTGCGTCGTATTCGACTCATTTGAACTTTACATTTTTTTCTTTTGCCGCTTTCTCATTAATAATGCAAGAAATTTCGTTAAGACATACAGTAGCGTTTATTAAAACGCACTGCTTCTTAGGATGAATAATTCAAGATAAGAACGTGTTCATGGAGAAAATGCGGTAACATAAGTTATCTATTTCTGTTGCACTGTTTATGTAGAAAAAAAAAACGTGGCACTTAAATCGTTAGTGTGCATCGGCTCTTAGCTTTATTTCCGTCTTGTCGTCGGTACTTGCTTTGACGTCTGCTAAACACGACATTAATACACTTTAGCTTTTTTTCGACTGTCACATAATTTACGTTTTTTTTTTCTCGACTTTTTTGTGGGACATTAGCTATTAAGCGACTGTACTGTTTGACATTGGGATTAATACGTCGGCGTTCCAAGCGCCACTCTACTACTGTTTTAATATTTTGTATGTCTTCAAATATTATTTGTAAATGTTCTCCACGTTAATGGTTGTTTTATATTTTTACAAGGTTTAATTTTGACAAGTTGGCCCCACTAACGTTTTTATTTTTTGTTGTGGGTTTTGAATCTCACTAAGTTTTGCGTTTAGTCGCAATTTTTAGGAAAATGCACCACAAAAAAACATTTGTCCAAGCTATTAAAAACTAGCATCAGTATGACGCTTAGACCATACAGAATAATTATTATCATCATAATAATGTTTAAATAAGCATAATGACGTGCGACCGAAATATGTGTCATAAACAATAAAACGAAAGTCTTCACAACACGTGTTCGTCGATCAATCAACGATCACAAGCATTAATTAGTACTTAAATACCAATTAGTTGATAGATAATTATGTAGGTTAGAGTCTATTAAAACCGTCGAACGGAGCCACAAATAAATTACAAAGCGAGTTTTCTTATTGAATCACACCCAAATTAACCAGAACTAATAAAACCAGAAATTTGTTGACGAATCCACTAATAGATGGACAAGATAATGATTCAGAGTGACATAAATATATGATTCAATCACAAATTAATTTGATTGATGAATTAAATGAATTAAGCGGTCATAAAGTTGCACAACGGATTACGCGTGCTCAGGACGGAGATGATCCGACAAAAAACGACATCAAAATTAACACAACACTTGATCAATAAAACCGTAATGACTGAACCCCAGACATGTCTTCAAAAATCTTTAATGAATACTTCTACTGGGTACGCAACGGAATTGTTATCTCTCTTTCATATCTTCGATGAGTGGGCGTTAATCAATTCTTTTCTAACCAGCTGTGGCAATAAAATCAACGATTTGCGTACTAAAACGCTTGTTTTCGTCGCTAAATAAGTTTAAAAATTACCTCGTGGAGATTTTATCGGGATCGGATCGCGGTTCGTTTCCTTTAGCCTTTATTTTATATGAGTTTTATTATGCGATTTATTAATCCAGCGGAGGAGCGGATTGGCATCGGCATTCCGATCGCCATTCGGCTGCTTTTGTGTTATTGAGATGTAATAGTAATGTTCATGCTATTCATACTTGCAAGCGGCATGTCCGTCTACGGACAAATGCTCTCGTTTACCATTATAATATTCATAGCACCTCCATTTGAAGATATTTCGAAACTGTTTTCGTGAAGAAAAATGTGATCGAATTAGAAAACTGGAGCTTTTACGACTTATTAATTAGTCGTAAAATACTTCTTGAGGAAATCCAGACGCGTTTGCATTTTTGGAGATCCAATTTGGAATATTAATGCTTATTTCGGGCGTTATCTGTCGAATGCATCAACTAAATCTTTGAAGCCAATCTCTTTTGACATATCACACAAAGGCTGCGAAACATCATTAGAGATCGTTTCGTTTACAAATTAGCCTGATTAATTTTACTGCCCACGTTTTTATTACATTGCCAAATGCTGCTATATTATGCGAGGATCCTGTTTAGCAATTAAGCCAAAGTTTTTATGAATTCGACTGACTGTTTTTTTCTTTCTTTGCTACAGATGCTAATGGTGAGCCGGCGAAGCTAAAGTGCAACCTGCGCAAACACAAACCTAATCGGAAGCCGCGCACGCCCTTCACCGCCCAGCAGCTTCGTGCGCTTGAAAGCAAGTTTGTGGACAAACAGTACTTGAGTATCGCTGAAAGGGCTGAGTTCTCATCGTCGTTGGGATTATCTGAAACTCAGGTGAGGATCTGACTTTGACTTTTATGTTTATTCAAGTATTATTAAGTACCTACTTACCAAAATGTAGAGATTAAAAATCAACAATTGGTTTTAAATAAATCTAATCTTAGTAAACTGAATTTATGAAGCATAACAGTTTTGTAACATATACCTACCCAAAGCTTTATTGATTTTATTAAAACATGGAACACTTACAGTAAAAAAATAATGATAACAACATACAAACATAATTATTATCAATAACAATATTTCAATTTGTCTACAGGTAAAAATTTGGTTCCAAAACCGAAGAGCGAAAGCGAAGCGCGTACAAGAGGCGGAGATCGAGAAACTCAAAATGGCGCAGTTTTCTCGCCACCCCCACCACCTGTACCCCCACCCAGCGCTGCAGCAGTATTTCCACCCCCACCACCTCATGGGGGGTAGACCAATGCACCCCATGGGCCTGCCACCGCCGCATCTCATGGTCCAACCACCTGTGTCAGGCGGATCACCCTCACCCAGCACACAAACTACAAGCCAACAGTGAAATATAAACAAAGGACGTTACAAAACGTGACCAAAAATTCAAATTCGGAACAATCGAACAGTGAACAAAAAGTTTCTAGCAAAAAGTTCCGAAAATATTATTTAAAAAATATTTTTGTTTTTTTTTTGTCTGCTGTCGCTACCGTATGGTTGTGAGTGCGGGAAATTTGACTTATCGATAAATAAAAGTTGTAAATTATTGTGTAAATATAGATTAAAGGGAGTTTAGACCGTACTGTGTTTTAGGATTACGTTCAGAATTAATTTAATGTATAACTTTGTCGTAGGTAAACCTTACCTTTTTACCAAAATTTTATTTTGATTGTATTTCAGTACAAAATTCGTTGAACCAGACTTTCGAATTCAGTATGAACTGTAATATTATTGTAAATAGGATTTTATTTTGTACATTGTTATTTTAATTCTGTAGTTAAATATATATTTCTTTGATATTGACGAAAAATATTGTTTTATTATTTACCTATTTACATTTAATTACGTACATTATAATTATTATATTTACGTTCATAATTACGTACTTTGCGATAAGGTTGATTTTGCAGAATTGACCTTTCGATAATGGTGGCAGACGTGATTAAAATACAAATATAAAGTGCCTATAACCATAACATTTTCATTGATTAACTTCTAGAACCTAATGAGGAGCGCTGTATTCAATTTTGAACTCTAGTTAAGACTTAGACTTTCTGTCTCAATTAATATGTTATAATTTTTTTGAATGATCTTGGTATCTAACAATGCGCGCCGATAATAATATGTTGTCAATTGAGTGTGGAGCACTAATTTAAATATATCCATTAAAGTTAATTGCCTGATAGTAGGCGGGGTCGGGTCGCGCGATATGTCGATAGCGGTTTGTTGATCTACAGGGGGATGTATAGTGCAAAACGGATGAAAACACGTAGACAGCTTTTAGCTGCGAAAAATATGTTGAGTTTAAAACAGAGTTGAGTTTGCCACCATTTTTGGTACGAAAAACGATGAACTGGTGATAGAGACAGGCAGTGGTGAATATCTAGAAGGAGTAAGCATAGACAGTCTAGAACGACTGCACCGACATTGTGTGCGCAAGAATTGGTAAAGCTTGATGCAAAATATTCCAGCTGTTGCTTAAAGCAGATCACGAAATATTATTTGTGACAAAAAACAATGAAGCAACGTTATTCTCGAGATGAGTTGCATTTAGTTGTGTTCGACTTTCTATTGTGAATCTTGCATGTGCGCAATGAAACTCTCGTCGAGTCGCACACTTGCTGCAATCAGTTTGACCTACCTTTTTTTTTTTTTTTTTCGGATGGGAAATCATCAAATGACTTCTCCCGCTCTGGGCTGAGCAGGAGGGAGTGTCAGACTTTTACTGACTAAAACCCATCCATGTTCCTTCATCGCCCTTTGTGTTCCGGGGCCACGGTATCTCTTTCGAATAGTCCCGCAGCCCCGGCAGGCTTCGGTCCTTGCGGACCCCTTCAAGTTTGACCTACCTTACATCTATTTCTGTACCTCTGATTGTTGGTTAGCCTACTTAGGGAAAACCTAGTGTCTCAAGATAAGTGTGTAGATATTTATAGGTACACTCGACAAAGTTGGGGGCAGACCACTTAAAATTTTCTTAAGGCTGTGGTATCTGCTAGCGAGAGGTTTTCTCCATGTAACTCCTTTTTGATGAGTGAATACCCATAAATGTGCAAAAATATATATGTTGCTTATAAGACTCTTAACTTTAATTGGTACAATTGAAATAATTCTAACTTTATTATTACTATATGAAACAAATATTCAAAGTGAAGCATTTTTTCTTTGAAATTTCGTAACTACTCTTAGAAACGGCATTAAGTTTTAATATTTTTTTTTCACACAAATATTTGTCACTTTTTTCTTCACAAAGTGTACAATTGGAATTTTGATCTAATGATTTATTAGCCTGGCTTGCAATTAAATAAAAACCTATTCGGCTCGCAGTGACTGACGTAACAACCACTTTGTAGTGCAAGCTGATTAGAACTTTATTCTAACAGTTTTCAAAAGAAATTTGAACCACTACAAATAGAGTTGCTAATTTAGCAGATACCCCAGCCTTAAAGATATAAAGGTTGAAAGGTGGTCAACCACCTACTTTGTTTAGTGTACTTAAGTTCTATCTCTGATGGATGAGACAGATTTCCAGACAAAAATCAAGTATTTAGCTAAACCAAATGCATGGTGAAAATAATTACTTACGATGTCATCTTTAGGTAACTGGTTAAGAACATTACACGTTCCGTAGAAAATAAAGAATACCACCCTCTACATGATGGATTTGGTTAATGATTTCAACTGTTTGTGCCCGAAAACAATTTTTATCATTTATGATGGCGATTTACCTACATCGAAGATGGCCCACATTTGAGACTTGCGCACTCAGTAATTAACTAAATAATAAACATTTTGATATCAATTGCGATGATGTAATTAATATTATGGTCTTCAGTTTGCGTGTACATTGTTAAATCATTGATCAAAGCCCATCTCAGCAGTCACCTCCTTTGTAGCCATATCATTCCTTCAACCAGCATGCCTTTTTTTTCGGATCGGAAATCATCAAATGACTCCTCCCGCTCTGGGCGGAGCAGGAGGGAGTGTCAGACTTTTACTGACTAAAACCCATCCATGTTCCTTCATCGCCCTTTGTGTTCCGAGGCCACGGTATCTCTTGCGAACAGTCCCGCAGCCCCGGCAGGCATTGGCTCTTGCGGACCCCTTCCCTTTTGCTGACTCGAGAGATATTTCTTGATGCTGCATGTAAAGCCAAGTCAGAGGCCCATGCCAGGGCGGCATAAAAACTCTGACACCAGGTTAGGCACTAACCACACGGTAAAGCTAAAAAAGAAGATTTTCCTACAACAAGTTAATAGACTATTTCCATGCATGTATGAAAAGCTATATTTTTTTTACGAATCGGATATGATTTTCTTTGGGGAAGTGGTCTAAATGAATCATTCCCCCTGCGTCGAGTCCCTTTGCGTCGACTCGTGATTTTTATTGGTTTTGATGCACTGTCTTTTGTTTCGCCTCGACATAGCTGTCACAGAGTCATATTAAAAACGAAATACGGCTTTTTAATTAATAAAGATAGTTTGCTCAACCAGTTATCCGTATTTTAAATAATACATTGATAACCCACCAAAAAGTACTAGGCTAGCATAAGTTCATGGAGGTGTGTATGTAAATATCCAGGGATGACGGGTAGACTCAATTCCTCGATGGATGCAGGTGACTAAATTGCCGCTCTGTATATCCAGAAGCCTATTTTATTCCAGGTCTATGAGTGTACTAAATTGCAAACAAATCCGATCAACCATTTAAGCGTGAAGCAGGGACACACACACACTTACACGTTTAACTTACGCATTTATAACAGTGTAATAATCGGCTCGAATTCATCATCTGTCTAATCTTTTCAGTACTGAGTTGGGGTCGGTTGGCAGTCTAACCGGAAGAAGCTCAATATCAGTATTTTACATGCCTTTGACCTCAACAACTCAGTAACCGGGTAGGTAACCGTACCTCTTTGTAAGACCGGTTGTCAGAATTTCAGTCTTCTAACTTACCGTAACGACTGTCAAAGTTTTACCAATGCCTAACAGGAGGCACCGACTTACTAATTTACTGTGATCAGGTTGAATTTGGAGCTGTATTACCGAATTTAGAATCGCACTTAATATTTTCACCCTTTGATCAGACTTACAGGCTGGAAGGGAGACATACACGGTCATGATGAATAGAACAGCTGATTTGTTTTAAAATACCGATGAACAGTTTTGATGTAGAGTTCATAATGACGTAATGTTCAGCTACTATTATTTATCTTTCATTGACTTGAATATGCCTTGGTGGCTGAGAGAATGTCATGCTCACTCAAATGTCTCGCTGATGGTGGCGGGTGTGTCAGGCCATTTAGTTCCCTTAAATATGGTCGAATTGAATGGCGCCGATACATGCGTCATGTACATTAACGGGCGCTGTCAGTTGGGACTGGTCATCTCTTAGCTGCCAAGGTTCGTTCATTTTAATTACTTTATTTTTAAATTTTTGATTTATTATTTTACTCTGGACGCTCTTAATGTGCACGTCTTTCTACATCGTTCTCACATATATGTATAATTTCAAAATGTATGATGTAACCAAGATTTTGTAACAATATTTTGATTTAAAAGAGTGTCCATGGAGTTTCTTGCCCGGTCTTCTCCATAGAGACCTACGTTAGGGAATGGGCAACTACAGTACTTTCTCAAGTTATTATGCCTTGTGACTGTGACTGTAGCTTTGCTTTTTTTTTATTTTCGACTTTCAAAAGTGCCGAAATGGTCTAATTGAAATAAGTGATGGTAACCTTTTGTGCATCAATGTCCCTTTCACCATAAATAACATGACAGCCGGACCTGTGCAAAGCTGTACTTATATTGACGACCCGAATGGCGCAGCGGTACTGAAGCTGCCTTACGTTCTTAGGGTCCCGGGTTCGAATATCCCGGTAGGAGCAAATGTTTGTGTGATGAGCATGGACATTTATTTCCGAGTCATGGATGTTTATATGCATAATAAGTAGGTATGTATTAACAAACAAAAAGTATCTATATGTAGTAATATCAACTATCTGGTGTCCCAAGACACAAGCCTCGTTGCTTAGTGTGGCACTAGATGGCGCTGTGTGTAATGTCAGCGATATTTATTTATGGCACCTTTTTTTTTTTTGTTCCCGGGGTGGAAAATCCACACGGATGTCCCCCGCCCTAGGGCGGGCGGAGGAATATGTCGGACTCTACGACTAAAAACCACCCCGGTGTTCCCTTCCCACACTTGCACCGGGGATCAGAACTAGTGCGCCTTTCACCCCTAACCTTTCGACAGACCCCATAGAACATTGCACAGCTCAATACCTATAAAGCTGGATTGTGTAATCACAGTTGGTGTAGGAAGGTATTTAATCATGACGATGTAATAGGTATCCTACCTACTTAGTGATGATAATTCATGTTCCATTTGACGCGAACACCGCCTGTTGGGTAATAGGACATTGGATAGGTCAAAAGTTTAGTCTTTATGCTTATATAAGAAGTTACCTATCTATTAATTATGAACTCTTAGGTAAGTTACATCGGTATACAGCGAATTTACTTAATAATAAACCTTTCATGAACTTTTCATGAACCTATTAAATCAGAGCAGTGCTATATTTTATGTTTTTCAAAAATGAACTTGAGGTATAATCCCCGTCCCGGGGCTGCGGAACTCCGGGGCTGCGGGACTGTTCGCAAGAGATACCGTGGCCCCGGAACACAAAGGGCGAGGAAGGAACATGGATGGGTTTTAGTCAGTAAAAGTCTGACACTCCCTCCTGCTCCGCCCAGAGCGGGAGGAGCCATTTGATGATTTCAAATCCGAAAAAAAAAGAAAGGTATAATCCCCGTCTCTTTTTAAGATAATATTGATGTAGTTGAGCTAAGTAGTGGTGTAAACTACATTACAAATTTACCTTGGATATCACTGTTATCGGGGAAGGAAAACATCGTGAGGAAACCTAGAGTATGAAATTGCCAATCTTCCTTGAGCAAGGGTGGTGATCAATGCTAATGATATGTCTGAGCACTGAAAATTATGGAGTGTTTAACGAATGATCGCAAAATTCGTAACACACAGGAGAGACAAGCCTGCCACACTATTCCCAAATCACTGCCACTCCAGAATCAACAGAGGCGACCACGAGACAAGCGCCGAGACAGTGAAGCTCGACGAATTTCCAAAGAAACAAGCTAGAATCAACAGATGCGACCACGAGCCGAGCGCCGAGACAGTGAAGCTCGACGAAGTTCCTGAGAAACAAGCCAGAATCAACAGATGCGACCACGAGACGAGCGCCGAGACAGTGCAGCTACACGAAGTTCCAGAGAAACAATTTAACGGTCTTGGATTCCGCTACTGTGGTTGCGGGATGGCAAGAAAATAACCATAAAACAAAACGTCATCGTGACAATCTACAGCAAAACTAAATCCAAACAACTCCATCTCAAATCATCACCCACCACCGCAACCCATCGCCACATCATTACATCCTAATTAATATAAACCCATACATACAATTACTCCGTAATTAAAAATAACTTACTCATTTATTACGGAGGCGGGCCCGCCAGTTAATTGACTGAATTAATCACGTTAATGTTGCGTGCCTATTAATTTTCAGGCCACAAGCCTGGCTTTGTTTCAGACGAATCGTGTCGGCTCGAATTTGGCTCGGGAATTTGGTGTAGTGCAGGTGCAGAACAGTAGTTCAAGTTTGTTTGAAATGGTCTCAAAGTTACCTCAAAATGTATTTTTTATTTTATGGGAACTGTTAATGGTTACAGATTTTAAAGCTTTAGTAAAAAAAATAAGCAGATATTTTAGATAACTTGAAAATAAGGGATTCAAAATCTGTTCACAAAACTATTTTTCCATTTTATCCAATCCAAAGCTCACCAAATTGAGTTTATAGGGAGCAGCAGATAAATAAAGTAGTGAGTCTCTTTTTGATAACTTACAACAACCAATATAATATATATATATTTATCTCAAAACTCTTCAAATGAAATTGAATTGACCCTTTATATCCGGCCGGAGCCAATAAAAATAATAAAAGGGATATAAAATAAAATTACACACACAAAAAACCAAATATTCGCTAATAAAAGAGTGTTTTTCATTTCAACAGGAAAACTTTTAATCTCAATTAGATTACTGTTAGTATCATGCCCTACGACCCAAGTTGTTTCAATCCTACCACGCTCATTTAGCCCAACTCTTGCGCATCAAGATATCTTGTGTAAGTGATCATCAAATATTCTCGCCATCTTTTTATTAATTAGTTTTATCGTCGGATATATTTAGTTTGGGACAGCCACTGTTGTATGGAATGAGTGACACGGCTTTTTGAAGTCGTTTGAGCGTGCCACATTAAAGATGGATCAGTTCTCTTGCAATTAGATTTATAAAAGAGAGTGTTTTTAACCGACTTCAAAAAAGAGGAGGTTCTCAATACGTCGGAACCTTTTTTTTTACTTTTTTTTATGTATGTTCCCCGATTACTCGAGGATGGCTGGACCGATTTCAGCAAATGAACTGGGATTGCTGAAATCTCATGTCTGTCTATTGTTTCATAACACAACATCACGCTGTTACGCTGTGAAGGGGTAAGCACATGTGAACCACTAAAAAGTGAAAAATTAAATATTTATGCAAAAAATAAAACCGACATCAAAAAACACAAAAAACGGTGACCTTTGTTTGATTGATTTAGTTTTTTTTGTCACCGACTTCAAAAAAGTTTTTGTATTAATATATTCTTGAAGCCTCGTCGGTGTAGTGGTTGGGAGCTTTACTGTTGGGGGCGAGGTCCTGAGTTCGATTCCAATCGGGCAAAGTGTGACTGGAATTTCTCAGTCACAGCTGCGGTTCAGGATTTGTGCCCGATTGATGGCAATAAGTTTGCCCCTATTACAAGGGACTTAAACATAACTTGGACACCTCTGCCTAACCCTTCGGGGATTACAGGCATGGTGTTATGTTATGTTAAACATAACTTCTGAAATGTGATTCTATGTATTAAAAGTACACCGCTGCTCATACCTGTTCTTCATAAAGTAATTTAACAGAAAGCCGAAATAATTCACTCTAACTTCTGCTGTTTATTTGTATTTTGTAATACGAGGACCGGTGCCCACGCTAATTGGGTAGCTTGCAAATATGTCAGTGTTTAGTTGTGCAGTTAATACTGCACTGTACTGATAGCTGTAGGAGCAAATGCGTCCAGTGAAGACCGCGTATCCGCAATCGTGGGGATGCCCCCCTTAAGCGTCCACATGTACGCATCGGACGCATTGCATCAAACAGATCGTAGTATTCTTTGTATAGAAAGTCACACAAGT
This sequence comes from Xestia rhomboidea, assembly GCA_963853795.1. Taxonomy (NCBI): domain Eukaryota; kingdom Metazoa; phylum Arthropoda; class Insecta; order Lepidoptera; family Noctuidae; genus Xestia; species Xestia rhomboidea. Next base: position 6,444,946 of record OY970779.1, on the reverse strand, counting down.
GCGTCCACTGATCCGCACTGTACGGATCGCTCGAATTTGTTCAATAATACTACGATCTGTTTGATGCGATGCGTACGATGCGGACATGTGGACGCTTACCTTTAATGGACCGACGATTCTAAACTGAGGTTGGAACAGACTGGATGCGGGGTGTTGTGGTGCGGCTTCAGACAGGCCTGCCTCTAGCTGAACTGTTCTGAACATTCTTCGTCGTTTTTATCATATATAGCTACACGTAGCGCTACACGTATCGTAGATGACTATTGCTGTCAATTCTGCCTACACAGTAGGCTTACCCAAGTTGACAATCTACAATCGTTAACGCTAATAGAAAACTACCCAAATGTATGGGAATGACATCATTTCAACGTTAAGTCACGTGGTCTAAACAAATGAATAGAAACTTTTAAGTTCAGTCAAAACTGTAAGATGGCTACGATTTTTATGGGATGTAGCAATCACGATTGTAGAAACGAATACATTTCATTCTATCATCTTAACCGATGTAAACTTGTCTACGAAGTTTTTATTGGCTTGTTTTGACCACGTGACTTAACGTTTACGTAGAAAGAGAATCGATACGAATCGTTTGTAACTTGGCTAGGCCTGCAGGATGGAAACATCGATGCACCAACAACTACAACATCTTTAGTACATCATCTCCCACATAGGAATATTACATCGGTATTTTTTTAATCAGGAATTTCCTACAAAACTGCAATACTTACCTACACGGTTAAAATGTATGAAACAGCGAGGGGTTCGTAATGATGTGCCTACTGAATACGTGGCAGCCGTTTTTGCTCTTATTTTTACGTTCGAATCCCAGTAGGAGCAAATGTTTGTGTGATGAGCATGGACATTTGTTTCCGAGTCATGGATGTTATATATTATGTATAATAAGTATGTATTTACAAACAAAAAGTATCTAAGTAGTATATCAACTATCTGGTGCCATGTCCACGACACAAGCCTCGTTGCTTAGTGTGGCACTAGATGGCGCTGTGTGTAATGTCCAGCGATATTTTTTTTTAACCCATTTTGAAAGTTACCATTAAAGTTAGCTATCGTTACTTCTATTGATTAAGTAAGTACATCCTATCGAAGGCATCTACTGGATTATCAGGCCATCTCCAATATTTTCCCTCCACCTTCTGCAATTCTTCCACCATATGTTCTGGCACGCTGATTAAATAGCTCGTAGCTATGTGATCTGTAACGGAGCTGTATCCAAGAGTCACATATACAAACTTATTGCTCGTGTGAACATTGCTCGGAGTAAGTGATGATGAATCGATTCCATTGCCTTTTTGTTTTAAAGACTTTACAGAGTGAATTTTCTATTTTGAGATTTTAGTGTGGTTGATTTTCTTTGATCGATTCGGTAGTTGCTAGGGACTTGTCCGGCCTATAACATAATTCACTATAGCCATAGTTGAAGGTCACCTGTGGTCTGTGGTGCGAGAAGAAAATGACGTAATTTCACTTACAACGTATGATACTTTAAAGGTGTCTGGCAGGGTTTTCCACTTGACTTAATTGCGCACCGAGGGTTCCGTATAATCTTGTAGGTATTTTGTTATTACACTACTTATTTACGATATTCTGATTTTTCCCTTTACATGTGCTGTAAGACATTGCTTCTCGCCAAATTTCATGATTCCAGGTCAACGGGAACAGGGTATAGGGTACTTCCGGTTGACCTAGAATTATCAATTTTGGTTAAAAGCAAGGTCTTACAGCTCAAGTAAAGGGAAAATTCCGAAAAATAAAAAAAGTTGAAAATTGAGGTAAATTTTGGTACTAACAAGTTTTCGCGAAAATCTAAACTTGCCCGTATCTTTTTATTGTGGTGTTACTCAGAAACTTGATTTTATTGTATACACCTAATAGGGACTACAAACCTCAGTATTTGGTATAAATTTCAACTTGCAAGGTCCATCCGTTCCTGAGAAAATCGGTGGTGACACACGGACAGACAGACAGACAAGAGAGTGATCTTATAAGGGTTCCTTTTTTATTTTTTGAGGTACGGAACCGTAAATTTCACGCTTTATATGTAGTACATCGTAACTTAGCAGCTATTTAGCACGATTTTGTTACCGTTAAAAGCCACCAAGACCGACTTTTCATATTATCCTATTGTCCTTATTTAAAGTAAGGTACTTCCACAGAAAAAAACTAAAAAAAAAAACGTCAGTCTGGCGTTCACGGGATCTTAGTCCACGTGTGTTAAACAATTTGTTTGCGATGCTTACAGTGACGTTAATGTGCGACGCCAAGACAAGGTGACAACACGCAGCTATGTGATAGTGATGGGACACGATGGAGAACAGACTGCAATGATGGGTACGTGAGATATGTTATGAAAGTGGTCGAGAGAATGTGTATAGACGTCAGACACGCACGCAATCTTGTCGTCTTTGACAGTAGCATGCAAATTCTAACAATAAAATGTTAGAGTAATACCCGTATGTATCTTTGAGCGTGAATGCTGTTGACGGCGGGGTGCTGTTGGTGAATATTTTTGTTTATCAATATGTCATCAGTATTTGCCTTTGTCCCATTCTACTTGGATTTTGGCCACCCGATAAAAAATCCTGCAGTTATAAAAATATACCTGCAGGATTTTTTATCGGGTGGCCACTTTTAGCTGTCTAAAAAGACAGCCAAAAGTTATGATTGTAGTGTTTTTTTCAAAAGCTGCCAATCTTATAGTCACGTTGTCGGTCTCTATTTCCAAACCACTGTAACTCCTGAAGAGTAGAAAAGAGAGTGAAGAGTAACATCACACACACAACAACAACAAGACACCCATACATCTCGACAAGTTTATCAAGGAAGAGTTTTGGCCGAAGGGTGTAGTCTATCGACGGTTTCGCGGCAGGCTACGCGACGCTCGAGTTTCATATATAGGTATTTTCTCATAATAAGTGTTTTCTAAAACATCTATGATAAAAATTAAAACCAACATTCTAACCAAACAAAGCTTCTTCATTTAAGGCTCCACTATAAAAACAAGCGAGCACACTTTTATCAAAAGCCACATTTCTCAATCAAACATAATTAATGGCGAACACAATAATTTATTGAGCCTATCGTAATAATTATATTGTAACAATTATTGTTCCGTTAAGAACACATTAAGATATCGTATCGTTTGGCCGACTATTAAACTTGGAGAGAAGAGCATCGAAATCGTCAATAATACTGTCACAATAATTATTATTGTAGTTTTACGAAAACGTCTGGTGGACAGTCAATTGTTTTCGTAGAAAGTATAGTCTGTACAAGGATCTTACAACGCGTGTCCGAATTCAAAACTGAGGGCCGGACTCAACCACTGCGGGAGACGCACCGGGCGTCGGGGGCCACGTGGTGGCCCCCGGCCACCGTCAGCGTGGGCCTATGGGCTAGCTCGCCGTCCATCCGTCTTATGACGACAGGCCGTGTCAACGGCGCGTTCGTGTTCCACGCGCGCCTCAAAGAGATCTCAGAAAAAGGAAGGGGTCCGCAAGGGCCGATGCCTGCCGGGGCTGCGGGACTGTTCGAAAGAGAGAAACCGTGGCCCCGGAACAGAAAGGGCTAAGAAGGAACATGGATGGGTTTTAGTCAGTAAAAGTCTGACACTCCCTTCCGCTCCGTCCAGAGCGGGAGTCATTTGATGATTTCCCATCCGAAAAAAAAACAAAAAAAAAGGGCCGCACTCACCCAAAGCAAGTAGACAAGACGACAGGATAGGAGATGTGTTGTAAACCATTAATATAATTTCATTATAACGGTGCCCTTCTGTCAATGTCATTCAAGCGACAACAGATTCTTGTAGAGCTTGAGTGTAAAGGTTCATTACCTTTTTAACAAAAAAATTAAGAATATAAGCATTTTCCGTTATCGTAGGAATTGTTACATTCAATTCGATGTGTAATTTCCTAATTGGTTGGCATCTCAGATGTCGATGATACTGGTTGAAGTGAAGAATTTTCTAATCAGAATGATTCAACTATTTTATTGAAAATAAGTCAGGGTGTTAGGTAGCATAATATAACATCACGCCTGTAATACTTGGTGTAAGGTTAGACAGAAGTGTACCTAATAGAACATTCACATTTCACCAGTTATGTTTATGTGCCATGTAATAGGGGGGCGAGTTAATTGCCATCAAACCGGGCCCAAATCCAGATTCCGTAACTGCTACAGAGAGATTCGAAATGGACAAACCCAACCCAGGAGTAGAACCCAGAACCTCATGCTCAACAGCCGCCCTTGCGACCACAAGACCAACGTGATCATACAGGGTATTACCTCATCACGTAGCCGTCAACCAAGTAAGTAAGTAACTTTACGCAAAAATTATTGCTGGGAAACGACTTTTTGACTCAATGAATCGCACTGAAAACATTGTGCTGATGCATGGGTTGAACACACACGGGGTTGTGGAGGTGTTTAAAGTAAAAATCTTACATTAAAACTTGTATTTAAAAAGAGTTGTCAAAAAGTTGGAACTTTGACTCCCAAAATCTCCGTAACTAGAAGATTCCCAGGTATGGTGTAGAACAAAAAAATGATCGCAATGACGGGGAGAACAAGTGCCTTTCGGCTTCGTTAAGAGGTGTTTTACACGTTTTATTTTAATAAATCACAAAGTCATGTCCCAATGAAACTGAACCCGTTAAATACAAAGTAACACTATCTATCTTCCACCCATATACACATCAATTTTAGTACAATAAAGAAATGCCAAGTTGACACAAGCCACGGAGCGATAGCTGGCTAGATGCTGAGTGCTTTATGACTTCCTCCCGACTGATAGACGGACAGACAGACAGATAAACGCGCTATTTTAGCTCTCAATGAATGAATGAATGAACGGACCGTAATGAATGATTGGTCTATCTTGGCGAATCTTAATTGGGAGATGGGTATCTGAATGATGGTACGTGCTAGATACATGTTATGGGGTTCTTATGATTAATTAGTTGATTTCATTTATTTATTTGCAACACCAGGTGGCCTACCATGACGTCTTAAAGCAGGATCGTTTTAATCGTGTTCCAGTGTGGGTAAGAGACGGAGCTATAGAGGACGTCTAGCGCCATCTCTTTCCCTCACTGGCACGCAATTAAAACGATCCTGCTATTTCCGATTAGATCCCGATATTTTGAAAATTTGGGTAATAGAAAAAACAATTATATACATATGTTAAATAACCATGTACATTTTTTAGTAGGTCACTATAGTGACAGACTTATATATCTGGATATCAACACTATTGTTGGTAAACTGAAGTCGACACGGGGTAAGGTGTATCTACCTATTAGATGTAGACACAAAATAGCTCGGCTATTAGCTTATAATATTCACACAGACATAAATAGTATGTCTAAGTTTAGTCCTATTATTAACACTGCGACTATTAGTAGTAATACTAATGTACAGGTGACTTTAAATGAATATAGCATTAGTGCTATAAATGTTTACAATCATTGTACTGAGGAGGATCCATGTGTCACCGTGGAGAATTCTCATTTAGGGTCTCATTTAGGGTATATTAGTGATAGGGTCTTGTTGTCTGAGGATGGCACGGGAGTCTCCGGCCTCACTCCAAATATTAATTTAAACTAGAAAGTGAGACAACAGAAGGTACCATTAACAATATTGTTAATCCTACCAACAGCAAGGTATCTTCTTGCACTCAATTAGTTAGTAAAAAAGGGCCTCAGCAGAACACTTTGAAATTATTCCACCAAAATATCCAAGGCATTTCTTCCAAATTATTAGAAATTGAATTGTTTTTAGAAAATAGTAAGTTTGACATTATTTGTTTTACTGAACACTGGCTAAAGGATTACCAAATGCTTATCAATTATGAGAACTATATGGTGGGTAGCTGCTTTAACCGTAAAACTATGCTTCGTGGAGGTTCCCTAATATTAATAAAAAATTGTTTTAAATATAAGCAACGTAATGACATAGTAGGTCTCTCAGTTGAACATTGCGTCGAACTGTCCTGTGTTGAGCTAGATAAGCATGTAATTGTGTGTGTGTACAGACCCCCAAACTATCAAAACTTTTCCTTATTTGAATCAATAATGGAAGATGTCCTGGCAAAACTTGCAGCCAGTAATAAATCTACAATTATTTGTGGTGATTTCAATATCAATATTTTAGAAGAAAGTTCAAATAGCAGTCGGTTATTAAATCTTTTTAAGTCATTTGACTTGACCAACACTTTTATAGAACCTACTAGAGTCACTCCTTCTACTGCTACTTGCATAGATAATGTTTTCTGCGATTGTGATTACTTAGATAAGGCCATAGTAAATTGTCTGCCTTCTGACCATAGCGGACAAACTGTAACTTTTAGGTGTAATATACCCCCATTGCAAAAAGTTCAAATTAAATTTAGACCTATAACTTCTAGCAGATTAAATAGGTATAATATTTCGCTACAAAACAAGTTAAGTGCTATGAGCCTTGACGATATTAATATAAATCAATTGTATGATCGTTTCTTTTCAATAGTTCACACGGAATTCAATAAAACTTTTGAAAAGAAGACAAAAAGTATTTGCCCTAAATTCATATTTAGTGATTGGGCAACTAGAGGTATCCGAAAAAGTAGGGAAAGACTATTTGAGCTTTATGGCCTTAAGCCTTTTATAAACACTGAAACTTTTAACAAGTATGTTGCTAAGTATTCAAAAATTTTTAGAAATACATGCAAGGTTGCTAAAGCCCTGCACATTAGCAACAAGATCAAAACAGCAGAAAATAAAATAAAGACAGTTTGGAAAGTCATAAATAACGAGACTAACAGGAAGAAAATACGTAACACTAGCTACACATTAGATACAGCATGTGGTCCTAAAAGCTCTGATCAGGAAGTAGCTCAAGAATTTGTAAATTTCTTTACCGATGTACCATTAAAAACTACAGAGGCTCTTATTTCCTCACCTGAACTCTCAATTGGTTTATTAAAGGCGAATGTGTCTGGCTGCCTGGCTGAATTTAAATTTAAACACATTAACCCTATGATAGTTATTAAAGCTTTCCGGCAAATAAAAATCAAACTGACCGAAGATCTATGGGGAATGTCTATCAAAGTTTGTACATCCATACTTGAGACTATAGCCCCTTACCTAGCTTTAATTTTTAATTTATGTGTAGACCAAGGAGTTTTCCCTGATTTAATGAAATACAGTAAAGTCATACCTCTTTTCAAATCCGGGGACAGTAAAGACACTAATAATTATAGACCTGTATCGGTTTTACCAGCTTTTAGCAAGGTTTTTGAAAAGGTAATGCTTAATCAAATGCTCTATCATTTTAACACTAACAGAATCTTACATGATCAACAGTATGGTTTCACCAAGGGACGTTGTACAACTGACGCCGGTGTAACCTTATTAAAGCACATATTTACTGCGTGGGAAGAGTCTCAAGACGCCATAGGAATTTTTTGTGACCTCTCCAAAGCGTTTGATTGTGTAAATCACGACACATTACTTTTGAAACTTGAGCATTACGGACTGGGTAAACTTGCAATTAGTTTGGTAAAATCTTATTTGAATGATAGACAACAACATGTTCAAATAAATGGTGTTAATTCACATGGTTTAAAAGTAAAAATGGGGGTTCCACAAGGCTCAATATTGGGTCCTTTCCTTTTTCTAGTATATATAAATGATCTACCCTATTTATTGAAAAACCAACCTCAAAATATGGTGTTATTTGCTGATGACACTTCCTTAATTTTTAAGATAAATAGGCGGGCCCAAAATCTAGATGACGTAAATAATGCCCTACTTCAGGTCCAAAATTGGTTCACAGCAAACAATTTGGTATTAAATGAAAAAAAAACCAAATGCATAAGATTTGCTTTACCGAATGTTAAAAGTAGTGATTGTGATATAGTACTGAATAAAGAGAAACTTGAATTCGTAGATAAAACGGTTTTCCTGGGGATTACGCTTGATTCAAGGCTACAATGGGGTTCTCATTTAACATCTCTTGCGGGGCGGCTAAGTTCAGCAGCATATGCCATTAGAAAAATCCGTCAGTATACTGATGTAGATACCGCTAGACTGGTTTATTTTAGTTACTTTCATAGTATAATGTCTTATGGCATTTTGCTATGGGGACGGGCTGCAGATATTGAGTCTATATTTATTCTGCAGAAAAGAGCCATCAGAGCCATATATAATCTTCGTAGGCGCGATTCTCTAAGGGAACTGTTTAAGGATATTGGCATCATGACAGTACATTGTCAATACGTCAGAAAAAATCTGCACCTTTTTGGTAAAAGGGGTGACAGACATAATTACAGTACTAGAAATAGGGACCAACTAGTTCAGCTAGGCTTCAGACTCGCTAAAGTAGACTCATCTTTCATGGGGTACTGTTTGAGATGCTATAATAAAATTCCACAAAGTATTCTTGAACTGAATGAGACGAAATTTAAAACATGTATTAAACGCACACTATGTAAGCAAGCATATTACAAGTTGAGCGATTATATCGCTGATAAAAATGCTTGGCTCAATGCTGGTCCTGCTCCACAAGGACAGGGGCGCTTAAATTGATAGCATTAAATGGTATTGTTGGAGCTGCTGAAGATTGTACAACTATCTTTGCATTGTATAGATTCAATCTCTTTAGTATTATATAATCGCATAGCCCATATTGTGTGAGTACTATGTACTAGAAAGCTATCATTCACTGGAAACCTACGTCTTTTCTTGACTTGAATGTCCCCTGGCGGTTGAGAATATGTCATGCTCACTCAAAAGTCTCGCTGATGGTGGCGCATGTGTCGGATCATTTAGTTCCCTTCAAAATGGTTGAGTTGAATAGTGCTGATCTATGCGTCATGTCCGTGAACGGGCGCTGTCGGTTGTGACTGGTCATCTCTCAGTTGCCATGGCTTATTTTAATGAATTATTTTAGTTTTTGAATTGTTTTTTTTTTTTTTCTGTTTTGTTTTACTGTGGACACTTTTAACGTGCACATCTTGCTACATTGTTCTCACATAATATACCATCTCAACATGAATGATGTAACCAAGATTTTGTAACAATATTCTGATTTAAAAGAGTGTCCATGGAGTTTCTTGCCCGTTCTTCTCCATAGAGATCTACGCTAGGGAATGGGCAACTACAGTACTTTCACAGTTTTTATGTCTTGTGACTGGGACTGTAGCTACATTTAATTTTCATCTTTGTTTCGACAATTCAAAAGTGCCTGTAACTGGCTTACTTGAAATAAATGCTTTGATTTTGATTTTGATTGATTTTGATTTTGCTTTAAGACGTCATGGTAGGCCCGCAGATAAATTCTTTTCATCAAATTGTTTTCCACTTACTTAAATAACACACGTTACGTCACAGGCGTGACTGTAATCGATGAAGGGTTGGGCAGAGGTGTTACTAATACTACACCCACATTTCGCCAGTTATGTTTAAGTCCTATGTAATATAGGGCGAGCCTTAAGCCACGCCGGAAAACCCAATAACACTTTGCCCGACATGGGAACGAACCCAGGATCTCATTCTCAGCAATCACTATAGCGAACACTTGACCAACGTGGCATTTAACATGGAATATTGGGAGCTCACAATATTTGAAAATCACTGAAGACATCCCGTAAGTGATTGTGTATAAGTTTAGTTAAAAACCGCGAAAGTTTATCTTCTTCTTTATCGTGTGCTTAGTACCTAATCTGGTGTCAGAGTTTTTATGCCGCCCATGGTCCTCTAACTTGGCTTTACATGCCGTCGAGAAATATCTCTCAGGCATGCTGGTTTCCTCACAATGACAAGTTTATAACAGTGTTAGACAGTACGTCAGGATTTTGTTAATTGACATTATATTGGATGTAATATTGGCTAATATAGGATGTTCTTAATTCTGATTATTTTTAGCGTAAATAGAACCCCATGACATGAACAGTAATTCGAAAACCAATCGCTCAGATACTTACTACTACAAAGATTTGAACATGAACTCTTTCAAAAAGTTATTACCATTTTAGAGATATAAAATTCTCTCCTGCAGACAGAAGCCGAACATAACTATCAATAAACACATCAAACACATCAAATTCCCTTTTAAATTAATACTAGATAATATGTTTTATTTCCATAATTTTGAGTTAGTATTAAATAAAGGTAAACTATAAAATATTTAGTGGTTCATTTAGAGTCGCGACACGTCCGTATCGTCAGGTGGCGGCTTCTTTGTGCAAGCGTCAATGACGGTCGTTTGGGCGACGTGGGGTTCGGTGCCAGTTACGGCGATTTTGGCTAGTGTAACAATAGGGGTGAGGTCAATAATAACCGCTCGGGTCGATCCTTAGGTTAAGCCGAGCTTGGCTAGGTATTATATGCCGAGTTTCCTCCGTCCGAAAGCACGTTAAGCCGTTGGTCCCGGCTGTCATTTGTAGATAGACTACTAGACTCTTTGACAGTCGTTACAGTCGTTACAGTAGCCCTACCTAGCTGTACCTATTGTATTTTAAGACCTGGGACGGGCACTTTTGCATAGTCAAAAATAAGCTACCTACAGTCCAGCCACAAGGATAGACTCACTGTTTTAAGCAGTTAACAGTCATTGAGAAAAATTTGACTGGCATATTTTACTTAAAACAATAAGTAGGTGGATAACTATTAGGTAGTGAAACTATCATGTATTCGAGCTTGTCGAATTCGATTGTGTCGAATTTCAGTTACAGTCAACTTGGCAGATTGTGATACCAATAAGAAAATATACAAACTTACTTACTACTTACTTAACCCAATTAACGGCTCAAAATGTCACTTACGGGATATCTTCCGTCATTATTTGATTGTTTTGAGCTCCCGATATTTTGACGCTGTTGCAAGCGCCATGATCGCGGGTTTATGAACCGTGAAAGCTTAAAACAGTGTTTGAATTAACGGCTCCTCCTCGCTTTCAGTGGCACCCCACAGCACCCGTCAATAAGCAGGCAATCAAATACACTGTGGAGGGTTAAACCGATATTGGGCCACAAACAAACATAAAAATGGACAGTAAACTTTTACGAGCCACGATTTAGTGGCCCCACTGACCTATGTTCCCCACGGAGAAGCCAGGTCAACTTCTCCAGTAGTCAATATTCTTCTCCATAGTGCACCACATTTTTATTTTATGATAATTTCTGATTTTTATTTTATTTTATGAATAGAAGCTACCTTTAAAGTGTACGAGATGATAATTATGTGATCGTAAATACGGATTTTTAGTACCTACGATTTATTATTTTAGGATATTAAGTTTGAGATATTTTGTCGTAATTTTTAACACAGTTAGATGGAATCTATCGGGATTATTTTACGATAGAGATAATAATGCGTGGTTTAAGGATAAGAGCAGTTTCATGTCCAATAACTATCCATAGACTTTTCATAAATTGTTAAGCAGAGTTTGTCCAGGTCAAGCAAAGTGTTATTGGGTTTGTCCATCGGCATGTCTCAGTTGCAGCCCGGAGTTAGGACTTGTGCCTATTATGGCAATAAGCTCGCTCCCATAAACACATGGAACACCACATGGGACTTAAATACAGGGTGTAAACCACCTCAACACGAAGCCGTCAACCAAGCATTCTGTACATCAAACTAAGTAACTTTACGCAAAAATTATTGCTGGGAAACGACTTTTTTTTGTGGGGTGAATAATCATGTTTTGTGGTAGAACTCAATGTAACGCACTCAAAACATTGTGCTGATGCATTTATGGAATAGTACGGGGGTTGTGAAGGTGTTTAAAGTAAAAATCTCACATTGAAAACTTGTAATTAAAAAAAAAGTTGGAACTTTGACCCCCAATATCTCCGACACTAGAAGGTTCCCAGGCATGGTGTAGACCAAAAAAATGATCGCAATGACGAGGAGGACAAGTGCCTTTCGGCTTCGGTTTACACCCTTTATTACTGGTGAAAAGTGGGTCTACCATCATACTTCTGTCTAACCTCTAGACGATTAGAGGCGTGAAGAAAGGAGACTATTTGAAACTCCTTTACAGTATGTACCTAGTAATGTTCTTCACAGTAGGAATTAATTTATAGCCATATGGTGTATTTTTAACAGTCGTAGTTTGTTATGATTAAAGTTGACTTATTAATTAAACAAATACAGTTTACTGCTTTTATTTTACAACATTAACCAACAAATATAAGTAAATTAGTAATAATTCTGACATTTATATCAATATGGATTGTCATTTTTATTACAATTGAGTTAGGTACATTTTCTATCTAGCGTTTTTTTAACTTTTTCTCCACAACTCTAAGAACTCACTTAATAAAAAAATCCAATGAAAATTCGACCTCTATACTTAAACTTCGTTCCACCTTATTGTCTAGTTGCTCTCAATTAATGGTGACCCGTAACACAGGCTTCTTCGAAAACCTACTTCAGGCACCAGTCTCTTCCAAAGGTGGAATATAATCTTGCCAAAATCATTGAAATTTTTTATGAACCGATATTGTGAAGAGAGAATATAAATGAATTGAAATTGAAAAAAAATAAATGAATACAATGTATTATTTTCTCTGTCACATATAGATATGGATATCACATTAAAATACGATTTCATAGTTATGGAAAAACCATAAAAATGCATTCTCAAAGACTTTCGCTAAAACAAAGTTGTAAATTGACGTAAACCACTTTATAATTCCAAAAATTAATACACAGGTGTTGTGAATACCCAAATTAGGCAACTGTGGCGCAACGGGGGGCCACAATATTTTCTATAATTAAGCAAGCTAACGACCATCCATAAAGGCAATTACGATCATTATGTTTTTATTACGTTTTAATTGACTTTTTCTCATTAATATTAATACAGGCGTCTTGTTGTCAGGGGTGTCGGGTCCACACAGGTTTGAAGATTCATGTGAAAGTTGGGTTAAGCAGAAAGCTCTCTTTTTAATTGAGACCTAGCTATGAGCCAAGCTTATGAGTGCATAAACTGGATAGACTGATAGTTTTCTCAAAAACATCAAGTTTGATTGAATCAGTTTCTTCTAGGCAAGCGTGCTCCACCCTAGGCCACGTCATCGCTTTACATCAGGCGAGTTGCGGCCAAAAGCAAGCCGAATTATTCTAAATCCGTTTGCTGTAGTCACTTCAGTTCCTATTTAATTCTAAGGTGGTGTTTACACACGAAAATGGCACTTATTGCATGTCTATACACAACCTTACAAGGAAACATTAACGGAATTGCCTACTCGTAAAAAAATGTTCACGTATTCAACACTAGCACTGTAACCGCGACTTCGTCGGCAAAAATTGTGATAGTTAAGCAAATTATTATGATATAAATATAATTTATAATTTATGTTATTTCCTAATAATTTAGCTTTCTATTGGTGAAAAAATGGTTAAAATCGGTCCAGTAGTTTGTTTAACAAACAAACAAACAAAAAATCTTTCCTCTTTATAATATTTAGTCTATGTACCGTGTGGTCTTATCGATGTCGTCTACATCAATAGGACCACACGACGAATACTTCAAATAAAGATGTTTCTTAAATGCAGACAGTAAGTAAGCAGGTTTAATATTCATAGAGTATTGTCGATACTACCAACTTTTAGTAACCTGTTTCTGTCATTTAGGAAGTACGTAATCTTAATACAAACATTGCCACCGTATTAAAATGAAAGAAGCCGAGAAATTATCAAGAATAAGTAGCATGCATGTGAGGTGCCCACCCAAACAAAAAATATGTGTTCTAGTGAACAAGCCGCCTCGATACCAATTAACTTAGAAATATACCCGAATACGCCTTATCGCGGCCGGTCGGTTAAGGGTTAGACGGTGAGAGAGTTTTTGGACATAGATGAACGAAATGAAGGTTTTTGTCTTGAAAGTAACAGATCAAGGTTATTTGTAGTACTTATGTAGCTAAGTTATCTATACAAATAAATAACATTAAAGTGTCTATTTGTAATATCAAAATAACAGCTTTTTCTGGATGCATTATATGTAAATATATTCGGCATTTATAACAAAAATATTTATCTATTTGTTCCGGCAAATCTTAGAAACGGCGGAGCTGATTTTAACTGGACTTTTACTGGCAGATAGCTGGTGTTATAAAGTCTAACATAAGTAACTTTTTTTTTTTACAAAATCAAATCAAAAAGGTAAGTAGCTAATATTTTTTATAATAATCTCACGCGAACGAAAGTCACGGGCAAGTTATCTTATAAAATATTAATTTGAAGAAAAAAAAGTGGGTAAAAATTAAAAAATATGTTTGAAATACGAATAATAATGGTGTGTACCCACGTTTGGCGTACCGATGACCGACAAGCGCGTCATTATTTTCTCTACTTCCCATTTATTTAGGTAAGCATATTTTTGGATGTTTTTCATCTGTCCTACAACATTTGAAACCTAACAAAAATTATTAAGGTTGCTTGGTGGTCGATATGGGTACCCTCGAAGTGCAATCTCGACCATTTCGTTACTGTTCCAGAGAGAGCAGCCTCTTAACGGAACAGCAGACCGCATCGTGACGTTTTATTCAATATAAAAATGTTTATCTCCGAATCTACATATATATTTATTTTTATGTCTCTATTCGGAGTTTTTCCGGTAGCCGTTAATAGTTTGAAGCCATTAATGTTAATTATAAATTCACAATTTTATCTCACATTAGTTTTATGACCTATAAACTCGATTTGGACACAATTTGTAAGCGAAATCCGAGTTGTTTTAATTTATGTTTATTTATAGAGAGTTCGTATCAAGTCAGTTTTATGTCTTAGTGATTATAGTGTTGGGATGCAACAGTGATTGCACTCAGAGCCTAATTTTAGTTGATAACTGAATTGAGATGGATTCTTTTGATGAAATGGTTCTTAATTATTCGTAATTAGTTATCTAAAGCAGAAAATGACTTACAAGTTTATGATGCTGAAAGTGGAAGGTCTCTTTGGTTTTATTAAAATGATTAGAGAGAAAATTGTTTTTGTTGATTATTCTTTAGCATTTAACAGGTATTTGAATGGAGAGAGGTTGTGTTACTAATAAGAGAGTGAGTTTAATGGAAAATTAGCGCGAAAAACACCACATCACTAACTTTAGTTGTCATTACAGTAAGCACCAGTAAATCATCTTAAAATTGGGTGCTAAAGCATCATCTTTTAAAATATTCAACTCGGAATTGGTCCTTAATACCCAATACTAAACGTCTTGGGTCTTTTATCGTAATATTTAAGGTCCTTACTTCCATTTTACTTTTGCCGCTTACGATCATCGTCGAAGATATATTCTGAAGACCATAAGCATTCATTTCAAAATTACAGGCGGTGAGATCTGACCGCTAAAAACATGTTGAAAAAAAAAGAACACCCTAATTTCTTTGTCGATATTCAATGCCGAATTTGTATGGCAACTTTCTAAAACCTGAACATAATCAGCAATGGATAGTCTTGTCAAAATGGTTGTCTCAAAATGTAGGATTCTCATAATAATTTTCATGTAATGCTGCAGATATATGAGCGTAGTTATTGCGATAAGTAATCACATGTTAAGTGGGTTATTAGTAAGTAAAACCGCTTGTTAAAATACTTCCTCCCAACGTATCGTGCTTACCCTGATTTCTGTGTAATTGCTCGGTTAAGGGGAATACTGACGGGCAGATATATTATTACTGAAGATAACAAGTCCGCATGAACACAAATTGTGTGTAAATAAACGCATGTTTGAGCATTTGTTTTGCATTTTACGCAACTAAGGACCAGAAAAGACAGTTACTTTAAACCTGTGGTGTCCCATTGCTGGGCAAAAGCGTCTCCCTATGACGTCCAAATCCGTCGATCCAGGGCCAATGATGGATCACTGGTCGTAGTGGTCGTTGGTTCTATCCAGCAGGCCTAGCCGAATTACAAACGATTCGTATCGATTCTCTTTCTACAATCGAAAACGTTAAGTCACGTGGTCAAAACAAACGAATAGAAACTTCGTAGACAAGTTTACATCGATACAATCGTGATCGCTACATCCCATTTAAATCGTAGCCAACTTACAGTTTTGACTGAAATCTATTCGTTTGTTTTGACCACGTGACTTAACGTTAAAATGATGTCATTCCCATACATTTGGTTAGTTTTCTATGCGTTAACGATAGTAGATTGTCAACTTGGCTAAGCCTACAGCTCTCGCCATCTCCTGCGAGGTCTTCCGCGTCGCCTTCTGGTTGTGTCAGGGCTCTACATTGTGGTAATTTTGGTCCACAGTTCGTCAGGCATACAACAGTCATGGCCAGCCCAATCCAACTTAAGCTTTGTGGCTTTTTGAGCAACTTCAGTAATTTGTGTTTTGGAGAGCAGTGTGGTGTGTGACCAGAAAATAAAATGGAAGAAATTGTATAACAGTACAAAAAGACTCTAGATGGAGGATGGATTTGTCTTATGGCTCCTATCAGCTGGGTGATAACTGCTGATCCTTGAAATTTAATTGAAGCCTGGGACTGCTATAGGTCCAAAATGATGGTGATAACACCACACATTCACTGCTTTAGGGGTAAAAGAATTCCGAAGATCTGTTGTAAATCAAAGACTCTATTTGCCTGAAGATGGTCACACTATTCTTCTTTTGTTCGTTTGGAGAAGTGACTGTTCCTACCGTCTGGTTGATATTTTTTACCTGGATTCGTGTGGCCAGTGCCTAAACTGGTGTCAGAGTTTTCATGGCGCCCATCGGTCCTCTGACTTAGACCCCATCGAGAAATATCTCGCAGGCATGCGTCCGTCCGTCACATGACGACAGGCCGTGTCGACGGCGCGTTCGTGTTCCATGCGCGCCTCAAAGAGAGTCAGCAATAAGGAAGGGGTACGCAAGGGCCGAAGCCTGCCGGGGCTGCGGGACTATTCGAATGAGATACCGTGGCCCCGGAACACAAAGGGCGATGAAGGAACATGGATGGGTTTTAGTCAGTAAAAGTCTGACACTCCCTCCTGCTCCGCCCAAAGCGGGAGGAGTCATTTGATGATTTCCCAAACGAAAAAAAAAAAAAAGGCATGCTGGTTCCCTCGCGATGTTTGCCTGCACCGAAGCAAGTGAAAATTAAACAATACGCACTGCATGAATCCGATCAAATCAGAGGTGCGTGTCTTGGGGTTCGAACTTGAGACCTATGACTTGGAAGTCCGACGGCCATACCACTAGGCTATCACTGCTATACAGTGATGAATTGTGATCCTGCTGATACACTTTTGCAGGATATTTTTCACGGAGGTTCTAAAGATCAAACATTTGGTGGTCCATGGTCATCATGTCTATTGTTTTATAAACTTTTCTATGAGCTAAAAGACATCTCCATACAATAAAAAGTGATGTGCAAACATAACTTATTAACAAGCGACTAGATCTTAACAATGCCGTGTCGATGATTAGTAGTTAACGATCTTGCCAATTAATTATTTATAAACACACACCAATTTACGTACCTATTTGCTTCAAAACCGACTAATGCCCCGGTTTCACCAACTTTAAACGTCACCTAAACAAATATCTGTACTGTTGGAATTTCTACACTAAGTGCTAAGCAGAGTGTTGAAAATCATTTGGCATTCATTTAAGTATTACCTAGTGTTTGTGAAAATGTACTACGTTCCCAGATGACTGCGTTACAGACTGTTATTAATGTAGTTCGTCAGTTTCATGAATTATGATTGTTGTTTCAGCACCGTTTTAGGTTATTGGGTATTAATTAATGAAACAGCACGCATGAATTCCTGAGGTGGTAAGCAAATATCCAGCCAGTCATGTTTAAGCCCGATGTTATTTTATTTATTTATTAAAACTTTATGCACAAGTGAAAACTGTACAAAGGCGGACTTAATGCCTTGGGCATTCTCTACCAGTCTACCTTAGGGTGATGCATTGACAATACACAGTAGGTACAATAACAGAAAACAAATAAGAAAATATATATAACTAAAATATAAGAATAAATACTTATATACTTCTATAAAACAAAATACATTTATAAAAAAAAAAAGTTATGAGAGATAAACAAAAAAAAACTACAACAACTTAGTTCTAAGACGAGTAAATAGTTATAGTTATGAGATTAGCATTTAGCCATCAATCGGAACCATAACCAGACTGCCAACTTCTAGTAGAAACTGAATTATTATTTGTCCAACCTGGACATTGAACCCTGTTATTCCTCAGGGTCGCAAACTTTAAATCATCCACCCCCGAGACAAAAAAGTACCTACATATTTTAATTTTTTGCCCACAATATAGTACCTACTTCGGAGCAGATTTGTGTTGAAATGATTGATGATTGCGGAGAAGTGGAGTTAGCAAGCTTCCAATATCTGTGCTTCATAACTTAATGGTTTTACGCATCCGTTTGATGAAAATTACCATACCTAAGCTCCTGAACAAGAGGGCCTGAACCTGGGTTCGATTCTAGATCGGGCTAAGTGTTTTTTGGGCCCTATCAGAATATCAGCTCTGACCAATTTCGTTTCTGTTTTCATTTTATTATTTTTCTCTCAATGTTTACTTTTTATTAGTTGTAGTTACAATTTAACCTTTTTATTTTTCTGTGTTTTGTCCTGGCGGGCTCTTTCTTATTAAGTTTTTCCGTTAGGAACTTCTTTGTAGCTGCTACGGACTTTGAATTTGTGCCCGGTAGATAGCTATAGGCTCGCTCTAGTTACTACACAGGACTTAAACATAACTGGCGAAATCGTCATCTTCCTGCTCTTGTCCCATGTAATTTGGGGTCGGCGCAACACGTCTTTTTCTTCCATTCTCCCCTGTCATTTGTCACGCTATCATTTACTCCATTTTCCTTCAAATCAATCTGATAAATCTGGTATTTGTCACAGATTCTGGCACTAAATAACTGCTATTCAACTGTCAATAGTTTCTAAAAATAATTTTAACAGTATGAATGTAAATCGAAGTCAGACTGCCATTGATAAGAGATTGAATTTCTCAGAATGAACAATAAAATTACCAGTAATATTAATAACAGTGATTTGTGCAGGAAGCGAAGTAATGAGAAGGCAGTAAAAGTGATTGTGAGTGCCATAAATTAGTGAAGTATCAACGTTGTGATCCGAACTGCGCTTGCGACGGTCACGTATCGGATTTCTGCGAAACAGCTGGCTGGGGCCAGAATGAAGTTTTTGTTGATATGTTATGTGAAAGAAAATGCGCTATAAAACTTTATTTTTTATTACTAAACCAATGAAAAACATCAAATCCGTACGTAATCGAAAATACCTGTCATTAAAATTCGGGTCTATCTTGACCAACGATGGATGTTCGCTTATATTTAGACAAATAAATAAAATTGAAGTCATCATCATCAACCTATTATTGTTCCCACTGCTGGGACACAGGCCTCCTCTCTATGAGAGAGAATGGGCTATAATCCACCACGTGGGCCCAGTGCGGATTGGTAGATGTCACATGTCTTCGAATTTTTTGGTCCTAGAACATGCCGGTTTCCTCACGATGTTTTCCTTCACCGTTTCGTGAGCAGCGGTGATGAAATAAATTACACAAAGTAATGCGCCTGCCTGGGTTCGAACCCACGACTTACTGTTCATAAGTCGGGGCCGCCACCACTGGGTCACCGCTGCTCGCCAAATTTAAAGTGTCTGTTAGCAATTTAAAAATAACAGCTTTTTACTGAATGCTTATGAAAGATTAATACGGTACCTACTTAGAACATTTTTTTTTTAATTTTTGCCTGTCTGTGTGTCTGCCTGTTTGTTCCGGTGAATCTCTGAAACGGCTTTGGATCGATTTTGACGGGACTTTTAATGGCAGATATCTTATCTATGGCTGTTTAGTCAACTGACGCTCATTTGGATCCTGCGGGATCAGTTTACTAAATTATTAATTTTATGTCATTTTCTTTAGTAGATTGGTCCCGCTTAAAAAAAGGACTAACTTTTATTTCAGAAAAGAATTATGGATCCGTGTAAAAAAAATAAAACCCTTGAAATTTTTAGGGAAGTATGCAATATTTTTATAATAATTTCTCGCGGACGAAGGTCGCGGACGGTAGGTACTATATGTCATCATAGAATATACTCATTTTACTTGACTGTCTAGATGGCTATTCCCCATAGTCCCATTGCAATTTTAACTGATAACCCTAAAATGTTGAAGCGTATCACCATATTTTAAAAGTATTGATGATAGCAAGCACAAGCACCTATGTCGGCGACAGTGGTTGCCCTTTGAAAGTTTTTTTTTGTGCTTCTGTTGCTTTTTTCGACTCCCAAAAAACTAAACGTTTCTGACCTATTGACTTCCACGATTAATTTTAATTATTCATCCTGTCAACAAAAGTTCGTTAGTTAAGTTGTTTCCCGTCACAAAAGTACTAGGAATGCAGAAATCAGAGGTTATCACATGCATTCGTCAGTACAATAACTGAGCGCCAAAGAAATTCGTGGAGTCATAGTTTTTAGGGTTCCGTATCCAAAGGGTGAAAACGGGACCCTATTACTAAGACTCCACTGTCCATCTGTCCGTCTGTCCGTCTGTATCTCATAAACCGTGATAGCTAGACAGTTGAAATTTTCACACATGATGTATTTCGGTTGTCGCTACACACAACACAAAAAATACTAAAAACAGAATAGAATAAATATTTAAGGAGGGCTCCCATACAACAAACGTGATTTTTTTGCCGTTTATTGCTCGATATTAATAACGGCAACAGGGAGGCGAGTCTGCTATTACAATGGTGTCACAATGATCTATCATTGATTTCATAATAGTTGATTTTGACAAGTATCGTAATCTACTAATAATAGTGGCGTCATTATGACTTTCCAATGACTTTCCAATGATCAACCACTGACACTCCGTTGAAAAAAATGGCATAGAATGGTAATCTCGTACACAATGACAAATGAATGACTGACTTACGCGGTAATCTGCTAAAATGTTGACAGTTCCAGCCGAAATTTGCTCAATTAGCACCATTTTGTATTGCTATAAATATAGGCTTCTATGTTAAAGATAATTTAAAACACTTAAATGAAAATAAATCAAAACACCGACCGCTAGAAATAAAAACAGATAAAACATCAGTAGGCAGTAATGTCACATTCGACTTTGACAGCTAAACAGATAAATATTATTGAGTTGAATAGTTTCACATTAATCCGCGTTACACATAACTTAATGTTTTTTGCTATTTACGAACTTCTTACTACTTCAGATTACATAGAACACTAATAAATAATATGTAAAAACATATATAAATGAAATCTGGCATGATTAGATGTTCAAATTTAATTCTAGTATTTCGAAAATCATTTCTATTAAGGTTTTTAATAATGGCAATACTTACAACAATGTCATTTTATCACAATTCTATTACGAGACTTTGACCGAACAATGATCGACCATTATGAATTTAGCAGATTACGAATTTTTAGCAAAATGACCATTGTCATTGATCAACTATTATGAAATCAATGATAGATCATTGGGACACTATTGTAATAGCAGACTCGACACCCAGGTAGCCGCTTGAAATATTAACAGAATATTTAGTTGTATATTCACTTAAAAATAAATTGTTAAAATAAAATAAATATTTAAGGGGCCCGCGGCTGCCATACAACAAACGTGATTTTTTTGACATTTTGTAGACAAAACGTGACGAAAAAAACACGTTTGTTGTATGGCAGCCGCGGACCCCTTAAATATTTATTTTATTTTAACAATTTTTTAACAATGTTGTATAGATAATGGTACGGAACCCTTTGTGCGCGAGTCCGACTCGCACTTGGCCGGTTTTTTACTTATCGATAAGCCGGGCTTAGGTCCCGACCCTCGCCGGTTTGCTTATTATTTCTTGATTATTTTAATACTGTATTGATTGTGCAGTCTTATTAAGGGGTATCATTTTGTAGGTCAGATAGGCATTCCGTCCGAGTAAAATACTGAGAGAGTTAGACTGGAACTTGAACCTAGGGAAAAGGCTAGGCAGATGATGATTGGTATCTTTTATCGTCATGAGATAATGCTTAGGTTAGGCAAAGTTGTACCTAATAGGCAAGACGACAGTATCAAAAAATTGCAAATCTATTTAGTCCCTCAGTTAGAGTATTGGAAGTTAATGGACACGAATTTTTTGTTTTTGTAAATCAATGAATATTGACAAAAGTTAAAACGCGCATCAAAACTCGGGAGTGGGGGCTCGTGACGTCAGAACTAGCTAAAAATTATACCAAGGCATGACGTATTGAGAATTTTAAAAGCTAAATTATCTTCGTCAATTTTGGTTTATGTAACAAAAGAAAAAACACGGGTCAATTGTTTTTTTGATAATCTAACTGACGGACACCTTAATTTCGTCAACATCAGTCGAATTTCTTAGTAGCAGTCCCAGAGTCTGGATTTGTGCACGGTTGATGGCTCGCCCCCTATTAAATGGGACTTAAAGAAAACTGACGACCTCTGGTATAACTCTGCCAAACCCTTAAGAGATTACAGGCGTGATATTATGTTGAAACTCAACACCAATCGCAAATCTCTAATAAATACGTCGTTTATGTACTCACCGTGACCCGGCGATAACAGAATGCAATATGTTTTAATTTTTATTGCAATTACTGCAGACAATTAACGTTTTATGACACATTTAACTGATAACACATACAGTTTGTTTTTCTCTTTCGCTCCCTTTTTTATATTCTGTTTTATTTTTATTGACGCAGATTATTGTGAGGTGAGTACGCCTGTTAATAGTCGAGTGAACATATTTTTAGACCTTAAAAATTTTAGACCTTAAAAGGTTTTCTAAATGTTTTTTTTTTATGGTGATCTAAGATAGCACCTGCACACAATATAGGTAACTACCAGTATAGTTCTATCAAGTCCAGTGTTTTTTTTAATGATCAAAACTATCTTGCTTTATTTTCTGTGGAGATTTCTGAATAGTATCATCTGAAAGTGTGTTTTAAAATAACAATAATAGATTTCTTTTCAGACAACTTTGGCCCATAAAAACAGATACCATTGACAGTAATACTGACGTATTTGGCCAATTATCACAAAAAGTATAATAATGTCATCAACAGGTTACGGTGAAGTTGTGTAAAGAAAACCTTCTTTTCAAGTAAACAACATAATTGATAGATAATTAAAAGATTTTCTTAGTTATTATCATTGCCATAAATGGAAATAATTAGTCAGAAGAACCACAATGAATATTAAACAAAAACTTCAAACAGCAACAAAACAACAAAACAAAACAGAAAACAAAACAGTTGCACTAAAAACTAACTAAACTGTAAGCACCTAATTGAAAATAATTAGCAAATTTATGCAATCAAGTTATTTCATTAATTAACAATGTTTATATAATCACGATAGCATCATTTATTCGTGATAATTAGACTGTAATTATTGTAGTATTGTTACCTCATTTCGAATATAATCAGTTTGGCACGTCAAAAAAACAACTGTTTTTAACTTTCTTTAATGTTGTTAATTTACTCTAATAACCACTGGTTACTATATTTTATGGGTTCAGTGGTTTGGCTTTGACCTATTACACAAAATTTATTTTCTCGTCATAGTCTTGTAGCCTATCTTGTATGTTACAGGTAGTCCAGAAACCCCAAAGTCTGATAACCAGTCTTAAGGCTCCCCAGCCTTAAGACTGGTTATCAGACTTTGGGGCTATCTGCTAAATTAGCAACTCTATTTGTGGTGAAAAATACAAGTATAAATAAAATACTGCTAGAATTAAGTTCTAATTAGCTTGCACCACACTGTGGTTGTTACGTCAGTCACTGCGGGCTGAATAGTGCGAAATGAGTGGTTTTTATTTAATTGTAGCCTAATAAATCATTAGATAAAACTAACAAATAGAAAGAAGAAAAAAGTGACAAATATTTGTGTGAAAAAAAAATACTAAAACTTAATGCCGTATAGGAAGGAGTAGTAACGAAATTTCAAAGAAAAAATGCTTCACTTTGAATATTTGTTTCATATAGTAATAATAAAGTTAGAAATATTTCAATTGTACCAATAAAAGTTTAGAGTCTAATAAGCAAGATATATTTTTGTTGCACATTCATATTCACTCATCAAAGAGGAGTTACATGGAGAAAACCTCTCGTTAGCAGATACCACAGCCTTAACAAGAGGTATCGTATAATCCGGTACCTGGGTTGTGTAAGTCAGAAAGGCACCAAGTAAAATACTGGTATTTAGCTGCATCCAGAAAGATTGACAGCCGACCCCAACATAGTTCGAATAGGTTCTTGATGATGACTAGTACCCACTTATTAGAATAAAACGCTTTTTCACAATGGATAAGAATAGTGGAATCTTACCCTGCAAATAATACGTATATTCCGTACTCTAATCGAATCGTCATTGAAATAGATGATAGATGCATATTCAAAATATTTTGAGAGTTGATAATTTCTAAATTTAAATATTTTTAATAGTTATAACCTGGGAACAGGCTAGGCAGATGATGAACCTTTGCCCCGTAAATGATCGTGTTTGTTATTTATTTGCTCTTTTTAAAGTCAGATAAATAAAATAAATAAATATCGCTGGACATTATACACAGCGCCATCTAGTGCCACACTAAGCAACGAGGCTTGTGTCGTGGACACTAGCTAGTTGATATACTACATAGATACTTTTTGTTTGTAAATACACACTTATTATACATATAAACATCAATGACTCGGAAACAAAACACACACACAAAGAGCAACAGATAGACAACATACCTGCCACTTCTGCCAGTAATTAATCGTGAACTACACTGACCTGCAAAAATAAGTACTACACTTTTAAAATTTCAATTTGTCCTAAACTATAGAAGTTTGAGATTTAAAATAAAAAAAAGTTATAAAGCAATTTTTATCAGCTTTCTTTGAAACTATAGACAAAATTAAACTATTTTTCGAGTCCTTTTTGTTTCGGAAGTTTATCTTGTGTACTTAAAAAGTTATTGCAATTTTGAAAGTGTAATACTTTTTTTTGCAGGCCAGTTTAGTAAGTTTTTACATGCTATGCTATGATACTCAGAATCAACATAACATCACGCCTGTAACCCCGGAAAGCTTAGGTAGAGGTGTACCTTAAAGTACACCCAGATTTCGCCAATTATGTTTAAGTCCCATTTAACAGGGGCGAGCCTAATCCAGACTCAGAAATTGATATATCCCTGACGGAAAAACTCAATAACAATTTTCCTGACCCGGGAATCGAACCCGGGACCTCATACTTAGCAGTCGCGGTCGCGAACACTTGACCAACGAGGCAGTCTATGTGAATCAATATCATGCAATATACTGTATGTAAATAAATGTCGCAGGGAAATGAGGATATCAGGATTACACGAAATCCCGGTAGATGTCGAATATTCTTGTTTATAACGTCTTCTTACTAAAAGTATCTAGGGATATGACAAAATACCAATTTATCGTCAGTCATATGTCGTTTCACTAAACTAAATCTAGTAAAATGTCGAAAAAGCGGATACTGCCGAGTAAAAATCGAGCTATGCATTTCTCTCGCTCGCTCTAGTACCCACACGGGCTAGTGCCCGTGTGGGTACTAGACTAGTGGATTGTTTCGCTCCCACTAGTGTGAGGGCGAAACAATCCGCTTTTCTGACATTTTACTGGATTTAGTTTAGTGAAATGACATATCTCTGATTTCATATTAGTATTTTGTCATATCACTAGATACTTTTAGTAAAAAGACGTAAATTATATCCTCATTTCCCTTTTTGTTTCGGATGGGAAATCGTCAAATGACTCCTCCCGCTCTGGGCGGAGCAGGAGGGAGTGTCAGACTTTTACTGACTAAAACTCATCCATGTTCCTTCATCGCCCTTTGTGTTCCGGGGCCACGGTATCTCTTTCGAATAGTCCCGCAGCCCCGGCAGGCATCCTCATTTCCCTGCGACATAAGTACAGTCTATGATATCAAGCAGGTGATATACCTATGACGATATTTTTATCAAGCCCGACTGGATTCTAACGGAATTTAGATGTCCAATCCAATTAATTTAAATAAAAAAATCTACAAACAATTAATGCATTTTAGCAACCACGATTGTAACAAAAACGCCGTAACACCTTCATGTGTATAAGATTTTAAAAGGTGGTAAGTACCTTGTAATCATATAATGACTACTATATTTGATCATATCCTGTCATTTATGAGTTGTTTTAACCATTTTCTGTCCGACTGTCTTGCACCTTGCTGTGAACGCAGATGGAGAATGCTGTTTTTTCTCTGTCAACCCCAAATCTGTATGCAAATTTTGTCACTTGCTATGTAAATGATTGCTTTATGTAAGTATACACAATGGGCCATGTCAACATGGATGTCTTGTACTTAAAATAAATTAAAAAAGGTTTACTGTTCTGTGTGAATTTGAATTGAAAATACTTCAATATTTTTCATCACTTATCTCAAAAAATTTACAACAATTTATTTTTCAGAAGGTCGTCTGCGGTAATTAAGGTCACAATCACTTTCATAACTTTTCGGATTTCTACAAAGAACTCTGTAGCTTATGTCAGTCCCATTTATGTTTTGACCTTTCTCCGTCATAGCTATCGCAAACATGCATCACAAACTTTAAATCAAGAAATAATACCTAATGAAATTACCCTTGCAAGATAATAATCAAAGAAAACCAGAACACAACAATCAAGATATCTCAAACCCCACAATATAAATCAAAAATTCAAAATGGCGTCCAAACCTAATCGATTCACAATTGCAGTGTTATTACACGCATTTATTGCTAACAAAGTATCAGAGATAACCCTCAAGCACGGTCCTGGCGACCGTAGAAGGCAAGGTTTTATTACTAATTAACCATATCGTGGATACCGATGTGCCTTGCTCGGTGCCAATCGCCGTCAACTTGTCAGCGGGTTGATGTAACTGTAGAATGCTGGTGGGGTATTTTAGACCTATGGATGGATTTTTTGGTGTGAGGATTAATGCCGGGTAGAGTTTCTCTGGACAAAATATAAAAATAGAGAGCAAATAAACATGGGCCTCGCATAAAAGTGCTGTTTTTAAATAATTTCGTTACTTGGGCAGACAGATTGGTGAATGCAATGTCTTCAAAAGAGGCTTATAAGAAATTCCAACAATGATTAAACTCTATTTTTTTAAATCTTTCTCTCGTTTTTTATATCTTTGTGTGATACATAACAGACATACTAACTCAAATTGTAAACTATCTATCTACTTATTAATGAATGTATTTATGAAAGAAACATTTATTTCAATGAGATAGACCTATTTCTAATCGTAATCACCTCCGTTTGATAACAAAATGTATTAAATAATTATGCAAAAACATGCAATTTCATGCCGTACATAACAAACGTATGTACTATCTATTGGCTGTGTAATTAAAGTTTCTAGGAATGTTATCAATATGCATTGGCCTAATAGATAAGCGAAGAATACCCAATGATCCAGCGTCGATAAATAATTACTTAATTAATTAGCCAAAGTCGTAAGTTAATTCTCATGTTTTGATACTACCTACACAGTTTGTGATACAAAATAAAACATTAATTGCATGAATAAATAGATAATTTAATGCTAGTCGAGCAACAAAACCAGTTTTTCTTCACAGATTCGTACAATATGCAGAAAAAAAGCAGCTGTAGATCTAACATAAAAAAAAACCACGAATGCAAAAATATTTCGCATACATTTGCAATAATTACCTTACATTTATAAACAATTAAACAAATTATTAAAATTCCCCACTTAACAGTCACGACAGTCGATACAGACAGTAAAATAAACAGTTACACTAAAATCATGTTTTTTAATCAAACATAACCACTCATTATAGGGTTAAAAGCAGTGACTTAACGAGCCTTCGCTACTGTGTGTGTGCTGCAACTGGTATGAACAACTTTTTATTTTCCTGCCGTGTTAACGACTGTCCCTTTCACACATGCTACTAATTTTGTACATCCATCCCTGTCGCACAGGGCAATTAACACTCTCTGTATACGGTAGCGATGGAAGAAATTAGTTAAGAGAGTCTCGGCCCCATTTCTGTAGTTTGTGTCAACGGGTCTCGAGTAGCGAGTAGCGGGTTACTTTTTTCTTTTTTTGAATTTCAACTTTTACGCCCGTGAGGACGTTTTTTCGCGTCCAATGTCATTACCGGTGGGTATCGGTATGGTAGGTGAGGGGTTAAATTCTTTGCTGATGTATTGCTCTATTGGTTTTCTACGTTTTAGGTTGATAATAGGTTTTCTTGCTAATTGGCAGTGGTATACAATGTTGTTGTTGTTGATTTGGCATTCAAGCGTGTTTGTTGCTCCTACATGGCGTGACTGAGTGACGGTTGACATTAGAAATTAATAAAAAATATAAGTTACAATGTTGACCTAATTGGTGACAGGTACCTACACGATAGTAGATAAACACCAGACAATTGCAAGATAGACAATTAAGTGGTTGTTTTACAGGCAGTAGTTACCTACTGAATACTAATGAGTAGGTTGTATTTTTTTTCAAAATATAAGTACATGTCTTCGGTTTTTTTTTGTTCCAGGTTTATTTTCTTCATGTTTCGAGCAAGGTTTGAAATGAATTCATATGATATTTTGGACTTATCCTCCATAGTTTGTTGTTGTTCTTGTGTTC
Source organism: Xestia rhomboidea (assembly GCA_963853795.1). Classification (NCBI taxonomy): domain Eukaryota; kingdom Metazoa; phylum Arthropoda; class Insecta; order Lepidoptera; family Noctuidae; genus Xestia; species Xestia rhomboidea. Next base: position 6,416,245 of record OY970779.1, on the reverse strand, counting down.
GACTGATTCAGCTACTATGCACTAAAACCAATTTCTTATTCATCATTAATTAGTCATTGTCTGTGATTGCTCATATGTGTCTCATTTCTCAGGTGGAACATTGTTACCCTTCTATACAGGGTGGAAGTGATACCGACGCAAATTCGCCACCCCATTGATTGTTTCATCTGTTATTAAAAAAGCGGCTGTTTTCTTCAAAACTGCAACACCTACAGGTTTTTTTATTCGGATGGGAAATCATCAAATGACTCTTCCCGCTCTGGGCGGAGCAGGAGGGAGTGTCAGACTTCTACTGACTAAAACCCATCCATGTTCCTTCATCGCCCTTTGTGTTCCGGGGCCACGGTATCTCTTTCGAACAGTCCCGCAGGTCTGAATGTCAATGTAGGTGGGATAGTTCCATCAAGGGCCGACACCTCCACCAGTTCGCAGTGCGGCTGGCTAGGACATGGTTGGAGGTTGATCACTGTGTTGCCCAATTTCTCAAAGGTCATCGTAACTTTAAGAGTATTTTCCTTCATGCTTGTTGCCTCGCCTTTTTGTCTTTCTACATCTGACTGCGAATATAAATACCGCTGGATATTACACACAGCGACATCTAGCGCCACACTAAGCAACGAGGCTTGTGTCGTGGACACCAGATAGTTGATATACTACATAGATACTTTTTGTTTGTAAATACATACTTATTATACATTTAAACATCCATGACTCGGAAACAAATGTCCATGCTCATCACACAAACATTTGCTCCTACCAGGATTCGAACCCGGGACCCAACGAACGTAAGGCAGCCTCACTCAGCACCATTCGGGTCGTCAAATATTATGTCCAACTATTGGGCAAAGGCCTCTTCCATTCCTTTCCAACTCTCCCGGTGTTTTGCTTTCTCTGGCCAATCAGTCAGGAACGACTCCAAAACGTCACACCAGCGTTTCGTTCGGTGACGAGATTTTAAAATTACCAATTAAAAATTTCGATTGAAGATGATGATTGTACTGAATACATGGTAACCGTTTTAGCGTCCGTGTTCTTTCCACCTTGAATTTATCACCAAACTTAAAAGCCCAATAACTTGTCGAACCCTCGACATTACTATCTCCCACACACCGAAGAAAACTGCGTCTTAATTAAGGAAAAACGATCAAGAAAGATTGCAATTTAAATACCCATATTAATTAACGGACTAACTGTTAACGAGTTCGTAAGTATTTAATGATGTAAATGGCGCGAACTGATCTGTAATTACGAGTGCAGTTTTATTGTTTGCGGCAAGGAAAAAATCACTCAACGAACTATTAAAGCTAATCCGCGAATTGAAATTAGATGTAATGACTGGTTTTGGGGATGCGTGTTGGTGTTGGGAAAACGGTGGATACTGATTTGTAAGGAATATGGCAAGATTTGATACTGGTATTGGATAGAACGAAATTATGAAGAATTTTTGCGTAATTAATAAGTGCGTAATTGAGATAGCATTTCAGTTTAAGTATGGTTAAGACCTTTTTTTTTTGTTCTCGTCTTGTATATAATTTAACCAATAATTTCACTTAAAAAAATTGTTTAGTAATCTGCAGGCTTAGCCAAGTTGACAATCTACAATCGTTAACGCTAGTAGAATGACATCATCTCAACGTTAAATCACGTGATCAACACAAACGTATTGAAAATTTGTAGACAAGTTTACATCGTTCAAAATTATAGAATAGAATGTTATCGTTTCTACAATGTTGATCGCTATACTCTTTGGTAGGAACGCTCACCATAGGCTAAAGTGTAGGTTTCTTTCTACAGACATTTATTAGAGAACGGGTGATCGACTCGGTCGTGTCAACTTGGCTACCAATTTAGCGCTTTCTACAATCGCTTACGCGGCAGGCGTTTACGATTGTAGAAAGAGAATCGATATGAAACAATTGTAACTTGGCTAGACCTGCTGTTGTAGAAATGTTATTGTTAGAAGACATATCGCCTGTGATACAGGATTATCTTAGTACAGGTATCGAACTTTGTTATACCTACATTATGTTATCTTGCGACAATTTTAATTTAAAAAAAAATATACTGGCCTTCAAAAAAAAAGTACTACACTTTTAAAATTTCTTTTTTTTCTAAGCGATTTATATTATAAGTTAGAGATTTAAAATAATTAAACGTTTTATACCAATTTGTATCAGCTTTCTTTGAAACTATAGACAAAATTAAACTATTTTTCGAGTCCTTTTTGTTTCGAAAGTATATCTTGTGTACTTAAAAAGTTATTGCAATTTTAAAAGTGTGATACATATTTTTGCAGGCCAGTGTATTTCATTTTGGAGCGCCTTCTTGATTTTGATGTTTTAGGAGAAAGTATAAAATAAAATGGCTTAGGCTGGCGGAAGGAAAACTACAAAAAGTACAGCGAAGCAACCCAGAAAGGTACTGCCACCAAATAATCTGCCAGTCAGTCACTAAGTTAACAGTTCCAATATTTCTCATAGTAGGTATTTATGAAAACGTATTAACACTTCAGAATATTCCATTTATCTGTACTTAAAGGTCCCATAATCATATTTGTATTAACAACTCAATCGCATCGAAAGATATTAGACTCACGCTTAACCGTCTTGAAATGGCAACTTAGCGCAAACATTATACATTCAATAGTAATTGCTTGCAATAAAAGTGATTGCGTTACTAAATTCAATCAGCTGCACACACACACCTTCCTTGAAACACACACACATAACTTGAAACACACACACAAATGTTTACACACACATATTTCTCTATCGCACGCAACACACTTACATGATAGGTTCGCTCGGAGAAACGGATTTCTAGGTCTCGATGCCAGATTATGCATGTGTAAATTAATTAAGATGAATAAATAGAAACTTTAATACGTATTATGTGTAGCGTTATTGAGTGGTAATTGGCAGTAATGGTCGCCATTTTACGAGCTTTTTTTAGAGCGGAATTAGTGGGAATTCTTATCGATGGTTGGTTGCAGTTAAATCGGGGTCTAGTTTTGCTGTGCTGTCGATAAGAATCTATTTAGACGTAATTTGACGACTTTAATTTGTTTGAGGGGGGGGGGGGGGATAAACTAGTTGTAAGGACCACTGAGGAGTTGGTCTTTTTGGTTATGATAAAAGATAAAACTATTGACCGTGGTGCGCTTCAATGAGCTTGTGACATGCCTTCATTCAAGGAGTTGCTCGTATCTGATTCGACGTTTTTAACCGCTTTCTAGAAAAGGAAGAGGTTATGTATTCCACCAGCATCTTGTTTTTGGCAAAAGAGTCAATTAAACAAAATCACCGACTTCGCAAAGCAAAGGTATTTTTTTGACTTTTTTTGTGTTTTTTTGGAAGTCGGTTGTTTTTTACTTAAAAAGCATAGTTTAGCTACATACCTATATAGAGGCAGTACATAGAGGGCATGGCACATTGCTCGCAGAACGAATGGCCGATGGGGCCGAAAAGTTCTGGAGTGGCGACTGCGAACCGGAAGACCTTACGTTGGAAAACCTCCCACTTATAGGTGCACGCGAGGACGCTGGATGCGAGTCGCACGGGACCGGTCAATGTGGCGACACTTGGGGGAGGCCTATGTCCAGCAGTGGACGTCTTGCGGCTGAAATGATGATGATGATGATGAGGCAATTGCCTAAGTGGTAAGTTCTAGTTTTGAAGACTCCACTCTAGCATCTTTTTAATGTAGGTGTGCAGCGTACTGAGCCGTAAATTCCTTCACACAGTCCTCATAATTTATAATTAATGATGTGTCTACTTTTTATACAATTACAAGAATGCCATACTTAATCATTATTTCAACAGTACGAATATAAATGCTAACATAATCGTTACTATTATTATCACCTTGTATATTTAATTATAATTTGCATGATACTTTTAAGGGTAAGTGCTTGAGAAGCCAACTGCCATGAAAAACACTGAATTACCTGGTATTCTCCTTAAAACGACTGAAGAGTAGAACTATTATGTGCCTAGTGATAATGAGTTGATGTTTAAAACCTCAACGCTATGTGTTTATTGTGCTATACAGTATGACATTTAATTTGGATATCGAAATTATTGAAGGAGAGGGTCAGTTTTTGTTTCTCATTTTACACAATATATATTATAATATAAATTCGGAACTTCAACCTTTAGATATAATAACCTTTTTTTTTTTTTTTTTTTTTTTCGGATGGGAAATCATCAAATGACTTCTCCCGCTCTGGGCTGAGCAGGAGGGAGTGTCAGACTTTTACTGACTAAAACCCATCCATGTTCCTTCATCGCCCTTTGTGTTCCGGGGCCACGGTATCTCTTTCGAATAGTCCCGCAGCCCCGGCAGGCTTCGGCCCTTGCGGACCCCTTCCTTATTGCTGACTCTCTTTGAGGCGCGCGTGGAACACGAACGCGCCGTCGACACGGCCTGTCGTCATGAGACGTACGGACGGCGAGCTAGCCCATAGCTCCCCGTCCACAGGCCCGCGCCTACGGTGGCCGGAAGCCACCACGTGGCCCCCGACGCCCGGGGCGTCTCCCGCGGCGGCCGGGACGTGAGGATCTCTCCCTGTCCTGTTCCGCCACCTCCTTCGCTAGCATGACTGCTTCGCAGAAGGAGGTGACGGCGTCCCATTCCGTCTCGCTCCGGACCATGGCACGAACCAAGGCCGGGAGCGAGAGGTCGCCGCCGCCGATCGCCACCTCGAGGACACGGCGGTGCTCCACCCAAGCAGGGCACACCTCCACAGTGTGCTCCGCCGTGTCCTCCGGCCTATCCTCACAATGATAGCACCCGGGCGTTTCCTCCCGCCCGATTCGGTGCAGGAACTTACCGAAACATCCGTGTCCGGTAAGAACCTGCGTCAGGCGGAAGGTGAGGACGCCGTGGCGTCTCTCCAGCCACTCCTCAAAGAGGGGACTTATCGCCACTATTGTGGCGTGCCCTGCACGGGGTTGCGATAGTCGCTCTCTCCATGTCGCCATGAGATCCCGCCGGAAGTCCGTCCGCTGAGCGACAATTTGCCGCGGCAGCGGAGTTTCCCCCCGGCGTAGCGCCTCCGCGCGCCACTCGTGTAGGCGCGCGAGGACTATTGCCTCCAGATCCCATGGCGGCAATCCGGCAAGGAGGTTCGCCGCCTCGCGGGAGATCGTGCGGTACCCCCGGACCAGCCTTACGGCTACCACCTTCTGGGGCACGTTCAAGTGGTGGGCGGCACGCCGCCTCAATGAACGTGCCCACACCGGGGCCCCGTAAAGGGCCATGGACCGCACGACTCCCGCGTAGAGCCTCCGGCAGGAGGCGTTTGGCCCCCCCAGGTTGGGCAGGAGCCGCCTGAAGGCAGCCCCTGTCCGCTCCAGTTTGGGGGCCAAACGTCGGAAATGCTCCACGAAGTTCCACCGGCTGTCGAGGACAAGTCCCAGGTACTTCAACGTCGACTCGACGCCGATGGAAACCCCTCCTGCCATCACTGAGGATCCCGGAGGTGGCGCATTCCGAGGCCCATGAAAGCACATGGCCTCGGAAGATATAATAACCTAAGGAAAACTTTTCGAAAATGACAACTTTTATCAAATATTTATCTTGTTATTTTATTATTTACTGTATTTTATCAGGTATTCAATCGACCTTCCAAAATGGACGAATCATGGTAAAATTACTATAATCTAAAATCTATTCTACTCAATCTAAAATATAAATAAATAATTACTATAATCACGGTAAAATTCTTAAAATGGCCACAGATGCAATTCGTATTATAAACGGTCGTAATTTATATTATTATCCTATTATGATTCTGTTAAAGCGGCTATTTTAGGCCCCCAGAAGCCAGATGTTTATGTATGTAGTAAGGTCATGGCACACTATACCGGGACCACACCAGCACAGCTGTTGCCCGGCATTGCCTCGAATTAATGCTACGGCTAGCCGCCAGCGCGCTAACGAGTCGTCGGCGAGGTGTAAGCTCGCAGTACGCGCGCCGGTCGCGAGGTGCAAGCTCGTAGACTGCGCGCCGTAATCTTTTACATATAGAAATTATGAAATATATTATACGACATACGATTTAATGCTATTTTTTGTTTGAATGCTGAGTTGGAGCGGTGCCGGTATACTGTGCCAAGACCTGTACTCTTTCATACACCCTGTATACTTTTTCGTGACATTTTCACTAATTGTAAATTATGTGTTTTACTCAGTAACCAGAACGAATGTTGAAAATTGGCGACATGGGGTCAAGCAGCTGGATATTTCCATTAAGAAAGCATTTACTGCTGTTTTCGCAAAGACATGTGTTCTGTGGCATACCGGATCAAATTACTTTGATGCAAAAAGTTAGTGAGTAATAGGCGATATTTTGTGGAGTTACCGGTTCTTTTACTAAGTTAAATGCTGGCTGAAAACATACATACATAATTTCAAAACACAGGTCTATCACTTAGCACAGGAGTCAGGGACTTTACACAACTTCGTAACCACATTTTTGTGTAATAAAGATTATTGATTGATTGTTATTGATTAATTTATACCTACTTACATAAACGAATACCTTTTTTCTGTGGATGTAGGCAGAACAACTACCTCACATACTCCTTTTGCATCGTTCACGTTCATAAAACTTGTCATACACGCACACCGGTTGCTGAAAATATTTCATGTATACAGGGTGTAAACAACCTCATCACGAAGCCGTCAACCAAGCATTCTGTACATCAAACTAAGTAACTTTACGCAAGAGGTCTTTTCACCCTTTAGATAAATAGAAAAGTAGGTATACGGCTTATGGTAACAGTTTTGGCGCAACAAATCCTAGACTTACTTAGTCCTAGAAATAACTAGGAGGATCACGTCGTCTAGACAGACGAAGTGTTTCCAAAAGAATTTCTGACAAACGTACATATTAGTTTAATTAATTTTAAATATCTACTGAATAAATAAGACTCAATTCAAACTACACCAAAGTTGCAAATCCCGTGAGCCACTCAAAAATCTATTAACCGGACGTAACTCCATTCCATCCTCAACACGAGATTTAAGTACTTACATCTCTTCAAAACCTTAGAAAAAAACCCTAAGCCGATGAACTTTAAAGGATTACCACACCTTTGGCAAACAGGCTTATGTCACTTTTAAAACCTTTTGTTGGACGAGTTAAAAGAAAATCAGCGGGAGTGAGTGCATTCATAGTAATTGACGTTTTGTGTATGAATGGGACGAAATAATTTGTTTTTGTTAAATAACGCTGTTTGGGTTCGAGTGCGATATATGTGGGCTTGTGTTAGTCATTTGTGTTCTTGGAAGATAGGAAATTTAATGGATCTGTTTATAAATTTATTGTAATATTATATAATAGCACCTATCTACCAATAGATGTTTTTTTATTTACTTAATTAAATTCTTTATTTATTAAATACATTTAAGTATATTGATTAATTATAATATTTTTATACTATAACCACATTAAGAAACTGATCAATGTAAAATGTGATAGTTATTATGTGTGAAATAAAAGGCTTTTTTATTTTATTTTATTTATTTATTTATAAGGTGTAGTAATCACAAAAATAGGTTGCTCTAAAACCCTTCAAGTTAATAAACTTCGAAGCTTTTGATAAAGGGATCTTAAAAGTCTTGGCATTCATTTCATCTTCGTAGACTTAATCAATACTTTGTTCTAACGCACTAAAGAGAATAAAGAAAATAGACCCATCTTCGAATCCCTCTTTTTCTTTTCATTTCATTTATTTCAGTAACAATTTTTACATTGTATCGAAATTTTACACTAAATAATAAAAATAAAAGAATTACAATAGAAATCATAGAATAACAATATAAATCATCGAATTACCACATAAATCATCGAATTACAATAGAAATAATGTACATTAATTTAAAAAAAGGAAAACATTTCAAAATTCCCGTGCTAAAATATGTTAAAAAAGAATATAACAACAATAGATTCCACCATTACAATATAAGTCAAAAGTATAAAATGTCAATTAAAAAAAAAAAGAATGTCAAATAAAGAAATGTAAAAACAAATTAAATAGATCTCTTCTCGTAAAATATCACGTTCCGCTCTGTTTATATTCGCAATTACAAAACTCAATACGATCCCAACAGAATCCCACAATCAATCAAAAAAACCTTTGACAAGTGTGTACTTGTAATCCTGGCCAAACAACACCTGCTTTCAGATTTAAGAAACAAAAAGAAAGGAGAAAAAAACTTTTTTGGAATAAATCCATCATTTCGAGATTAAAATTTGTCCGTCAGAGCCGCTAAGCTTCGGTATTGTAGTCGGGAAATAATGCGAAAATGATTGACTTGTTATTGTCCGCTCCGAGTGCATCGTACCGCACAAAATCCAATTTTATTGGATAATTTTAGTATCTGTAGGCGGTAGTTGCCGTGTTTGAAAGTGGCACAAGTGTGAAAATTGTCATTTTTGATCATTCAATATTTGAACTTACAAAAGTAATGGTCGAATATAAAAGGGCATATAGCAGGATACCTAACCTTTGTATAAATAAATCACATCTACTTAATACCTTTTGAGATATTTCTGGTAACAATTTTCATGGATTTATTACTATTCGCCGTTTCAAAAAAGTTAAAAAAGGAAGTGTCTCTCCAAATTCTTCTTCAAACTATGATAAAATTTCACTCATAAAGTTCCTCTGATTTATTATTGAAAGCCTACAATTCAAACTCGTAAGATTTTTGAAAAAAAATATTGCAGAATCTCAAAAACTAAAATTCAATTCTTATCCCGCTTTCCTTCCAAATTCCATTGACAAAAGCAGTGATGCGCATTGTTTACAAGTTAAACCCATGTTTGTTTGAGTGACAGGCACTCGGGTGGCAATGTGGCACAATGTGGCCCAGTGTGGCATAAAGTGGCACAATGCGCCAATCAATGCCAAGTGTCATGCTGCCCAAATGTGCTGCAAATTAGCTCTAAGTTTAATTGGAAAATGGTATTTCGATTTAATGTTGGAGTTTGATCAATTTATTTTGAGTGAGCGATATGGAACAATTGAAAGTTGATTTCATGATATTAATTTTTGCCCCGTCGTAAGTTGTTTCCCTGATAGCTTAGTTTCGAATTTCTTTATAAACAGATGATTTCTTACGGATGTTATCGATTGTTATCTATTCGGAAAATTGAGTCTTGAACATATACAGCAGACAGAAATCTGGCTGTTTCAGCTGGACAAGTGTCTTAGTTTTTGTTTTTAAACAGTGGTTTGGCCTTCTATGAAAAACTAAACAATTTTATTGAAATATTATTTGAAATGACCTTAATATAAACAAACAGGCTTCATTAAACTAATTAACCACATAGCATTTAGCACCATTTAACAACGTCGAAAAACTTCATTCACATAATTATTATCATACGATGAGAAAACAGTTATGGGGGCCGGCAGAAGTGTCGGTTAATGAAGCTACATTCATAAACAACGTTATGTCTATGTTAAAACCGCTTTGAAACGAGCGAGTAATTAACAATTATGATTCACATGATATACGGACGCACCCGGGCCTTGATTGGGCTATTAAAAAATCTATTTATTAATAAGTTTTTCAAGAGATTTATGAGATTTTGTGTCAAGAAGTTTATAACTGAGCTTATTTAGCAAAAGCCCTCAAAGTCAAGGTTATATTTTATTCAATTTAGGCTGAGAGCTTTTTAAACGTCAAAATTACCAAAGACTACTCCTTAAAACACCCGCCCTTCAACAGTTCTTGCTGTTTTAACTGAGAAGAAGGAATGGCATAACAAATTCTCCAGTATTTTTTCTGGAGATGGTGTACCTTGCTATAACATGATTGCTTGTTTTTCAGTTTTCAGGACATATGCGTGTAATATCACACCAATCCATGTGTGGTAACTATTTTTCTTCAAAAGATTGCTTCTGATGGCTCTCAACTCTTATCTCTTATCATAATGGACTGAAAATAGTAGGTAATCCTCCTATCTTTACTAGATAGGTATATGTTACTGTTTAGCTTATCTCTGTTTTTATTTATTGTTACCTGCTAGGTACTTTCTAACACAATAAAATAACTTATTATACTTACATTCTTCTATAACCGAACTCATAAATACACATTTAGTTAATTTACTCGTTATCTATTTATTTGTAACCATTTATTTATACATTTTGTTTAAAACTGTTTTCCGTCACTTCCCCCCAAAGGTTCATTGGAAGGCCAGCGTGAGACAGCATCATCTGTCTGGCATGAAAGCTGAAATGAACCTTTTTAGCGCAGCCGTGAGGCACACAGCAAATACTATGTTTTCCTCCTTATTTTGTATCTTTTTTTATATGTGTGTGTGCTTTTATAACTGACGTCAATAAATATTTTTCTTTCTTTCTTTCTTTACTTTTTGCTGTCTTTAAATCAGAGCCACCGATCGCAACTGCATCAACTTATGTTTGTTTATAAGGTATCAAACAACTTACCCAATTATTACCAATCTCAGAAAAGCTAATCGCTGCGTAAACTAATAAGAACTTGCTGTCAAAATACAATAAAACACAAAAGATAAATGTGAGAACTAACCATCACTCTAGAATTTCCTAAAACCCCATTTCAAATAAAGTAAAAAAACTCATAATTTAATGTGCGAACATCCATTAAGGCCCTATTGTTACAAAGTGTGAAAAAGTAATGTTTTAGTAAGCTGATTAACGCTGGAATTATAACGCGATTAATCTAAAGGTTGCCCCGGTTGTGGTTATAATGATGATGAAAGCAGGAGGTGTCTTGAACATAATTGCATCATTATTTTAAGTCAAAACTTAGGAAGGTAGAGGCATATCTATATTTTGATTGAGACCGTGCAAGAAACTTGATCATCTTTTTAACTAACAAAATACATATTATATAGCCTGTCTATTATACAGGGTGTAAACCATCTCATCACGAAGCCGTCCACCAAGCATTCTGTACATCAAACTAAGTAACTTTTCGCAAAAATTATTGCTGCTAAACGACTTTTCTTTTTGGGGTGAAAAATCATGTTTTGTGGTAGACCTCAATGTAACGCACTCAAAACATTGTGCTGATGGATGGATTGAATAGTACGGGGATCGTGGAGGTGTTTAAAGTAAAAATCATTAAAAACTTATAATAAAAAAAAAAGTTATGAAAAAGTTGGAACTTTGACCCCCATTATCTCCGTAACTAGATGGTTCCCAGGTATGGTGTAGCACAAAAAAAAATATCGCAATGATGAGGAGAACAAGTGCCTTTCGGCTTCGTTAAGAGGTGTTTTACACCCTTTATAGGAGGAGCTTGTGGCTAAATAATAAGTTGGCCCGTTGATGGGTGACCACCACCATTACCTAACAAATTTCCTCCGTGCCTCGGAAAGCACGTTAAGCTGTTGGTCCCGGCTGTCATTTGCAGATCTTTGACAGTCGTTACTTACAGGTCAGTCAGTGGCCCGAAAGTCTGGCAACCAGTTTTACCAAGGGGTATTATACAGAACTAAGTGGTTTGTAGACGTCAGATAAGCAGTCGCTCCATGTAAAATATGCTACTGGTATTCAGCTGCATTCGGTTAGACTAGAAGCCGACCCCAACATAGTTAGAAGAAAAAATGAATGAAAAACAAATAAATGAATAGTCGTGTACCGGTAACTTAGGTTATGCACACGGTGTATTCCTATTCGCGGTTTTACTGCTATTACGATTGACTTTTTACTTGCACAATACTTATTGATAGATTAGAGAATCCTGGGCCCATAACCTGTTGAAATTAAAACGTATATTAATAAAGATTTAGCAAGTTTTATTAATTTGATAAACGGATACAACTTAGGACAAAAGAAAAGTAACCAGAGACTAAAACAAAAATTATACTAGTCTATCATACAACTTTGACACTATGGGTAAAGGCGGCACTTTTAAATATATTTCAACAGGGAAAAGGCTACGCAGATGATGATACTTATTAAATAGTTACCGGGTTATGTCAGAGGAAATCTCACATTGGTTCACAGTAACACTCTGGTTTGCAGACACATCCCGTATTTTTCATGATTTCACGAGGTGTTCAAATAGGTCACTAGCTAATGTGGTTTTAAGTTTACTAAAGGCACTCTTTATATCTGTAACATCTTTTTCAAGTTTGTTTTGTAGCAAGGAGTTTCAATGAAAAAATGGTGAACGGATCTAGTTGACGCGGTCTGCGGTAGTGACTGCTTGGGGTACACCATACGCAGTCAAGGTCTTTTCTTATCTACCTACTGGACTTTAGATAAAGATCTGAATTGTGGAGGAACAGACATCCCACCCCTCCTCACTACATCAATCCAGCAGAACATCTTCCTCCTGGACAGGAACTGCAGTGGCCAATCTGGAAATCTCTAGAACGTTTGCGGGCCCAGGTTGGCCGCTGTAGAAGTAATCTGGCCAAATGGGGTATCATCGACACGTTCTAAACACCGCCACCTGCACCTTCCAGGATTTAAAGGAAATTTACTGGTCGGGTATTATTTGAGTCTATCGATACGCAAAGAAGAAGCATCTATAATACGCAGTGACGATAAATAGGGAAGTTATTCTAGATTGTCTACAAAACACGTAAATAACTCAGACTTACATTGTCACAGTCTGACAGCCATGGCTGGCCGTCTACAAAGTGGTAACACGTGTAATGAATTCCGATAAAAAAAAGTCGAGCGACACAATTACGTTGAGGTGTACTCTGTGGTAATTATGAACGTGGGACCTACCGTTATGTGGTGGTAGGGTGGTGGTGATGGACTGGGTGTTGTGGATATGTCCTGAACATAGTAGTCACTATGAAACTGACCTATTCTGATGGAAAAACACAATATCAAAGAAGTAAAAGAAGAAGTCTTAATAGAATGTTACAGAACTCTATCTTTTTGCGCTGGCGCAGGTGGCGTGTTGAACTAGACTGCTTTAGTAAGGACATGTCTTCAGCAGGTTAACATAAAGTGAAGTGGAGTAACTAGTTGTTTACTATGTGAGTTCTGTTCAAACTTTATGGCGGCTCGGAAATTAGCTGCGAGTGACGGTCTGCGCAGGAATAATGGTTCAAACTTTTTGGACATCTAACGTAAAGCTGCTTATCAACGAGGCGCAAAGGACCCATCGTCTTGGCTGTATAATGCGCAGACCGTCACTCACAGCTAACTTCCGAGCCGCCATAAAGTTTGAACAAAACTTTAGTAGTAGTGAGTTTATTATTCCTTGAAAATGTTTTCAGACTGATATTATGACAATGTTTAGCCAGTCCAGCCTAAAACTTTTATTTTACTTAACAATCTGTTTTTCAGATCTACATAGAAGACCCTCCCGACGTTTGAGCTGTGCCTAGTTGTAAACGCAACAAAGTATACATGGGGGCTATCGTTAATGAGCTCACCAGATGGCGCCACTATCGAGTAAGGTCCAGTCAATAATTCTATTTTATACTTTAAAGTACCAATAACTTCATAAAAAAATATTTTATTACGTATAACAACATAGTGTATACTCCAGATACATATTTACAATATTCTCCCTAAAATTAGCAAGCGTGAAACATTTTAAAATCATTCTACCTCCAAATACTAACAAATATGATCGTTAAGTTTCTACTTACTATCTCCAAGTCATAATAAATCAGAAATGGCTCGATCTAGACCACAATCATGAGTATTAGTAAAAATACGTGATAAAAAAAGCACGCAACGCGCGAACACTGTATGACATCTGACATTTCGGAAGACCTTACTCTACACGAACGCCTCTAGCGGCGAATTCATGCGCGATAGCCCCCATTAGACTCACATTGGCCCTTACGGGATATCTTCCGTGATTGCGGAAACCCGCGATCACTTGCAACAGCGTCGAAATATCGGGAGCTCAGAAGTATTGAAAACCGTGAAAGCTTAAAACAGTGTTAAGAGTATTTAAATGTCGTTTTGTATCAAAATACTCAAGAGCTTCTTCAATTTATTAGTAAAAACACTTTGCCATGTAAATGACTGAGATCATAAAATTAATGTGAATTTTACTACCTAATTCGCCACCACTTATCATGAATTACTATCTTTGTCTAAGATAAAACACGTAATTGATATTCAACTAATTCGCTTTTTCTACAAAAACATCATATATTCCCTACATTTGGACTTATACTAACGAATTAAGAACCAATTTTATACTGACTCTGCAATTAATATTATCTCTGTAAAGAAACACCGCGTGGTAATTACTTATAAAACACTATTTTTTCTATAATTTATGGTATTTCGAAACGGATATTTAAATTGTGACGTGTGCATAGATAATGTGTTAAATGCTACTAGTAATCATTTATTAGTAAGATATGCATGCATGTAGATTTGTATATTACCAGAAAGGGCTGGAAAAAAAAGAGAGGTAAACGATCAGCTGCTTTTCTCGAAGTACTTAATATTTTAAAGAGGAAAGATTAGATTTTTTGTTTGTTTGTTTTGATTTAACTACTCGACCGATTTTAAAAATTCTTTCAGCAATGGATAGCTACATTATCAGCTAGTAACATAAGCTATATTTTATCCCCGTACTCCCACGGGAACGGGAACTACGCGGGTGAAACCACGTGACGTCCGCTAGTGTTAGATATTTCTACTTTAAACGTTTCCTTTTGAACCTGTCTCGCCTCTTATCGACTCAGGAATATAAACGTATTTGACATAATTGAATGGTGACGACATGTTTATTAAAATGTATTGTTAGTGTGTAGGTAGATAATAAAACGGCCGTCCTGTTCAGTAGCTAGTTTATTACTGGCGGTACCCGCGCAGTTACACACAAGATATACTACATCCCTCCAACATTAATTTGGAAACCTGTAACAATGGACATTTTACATTACAATCTAACACTATGTTATCCGGTAGATAGATAGCTACATACTAACTTAAAAATACTGCTTATAACTAATAGGTTTCTTTAGCCTTTTAGAGCGCTCGAGCGGCCTGGCGACTTGGGAAAGCGCAGTACTTGGACCATTATCCTCATTTGTAATAGCTCTCTGTCCATCCGGTCGAGTCTCTTCTACCACTATCTCTTCACAAGCCTCCGCCCGCTCGACATTATCCGCTGTATGCGACACACTAGTAGCTGCGGCCCGGGTCGTTTCCTTTTCCATCGCGGTGGCCGATATCATTGATGGCGAGGACGCGTGCAGCGGCGGCGCGGAGGGCGGGGGCTGTGCTGGAGGCGGCGATGGCGCCGGCGGCGCGCTCGGCGGCGGTGGAATGCCGCTTGCTGGGCCGCCAGAGCCCGACGCGTCTCCGCTACCACTATCATTTGCATTTCTATTGTTTACGCTGTTTATGGTAAACTTCCTCATCTGATCGATGTGCCTGTTGCAATCGGTATCATAATCTCTAAAATAAACTTCAAACATTCGAGTTCCTAATACTTTCTTTACAATTCCTACGCTCCAAATACTTTTCCTCGCTACGAACCACTTAGCCCACACAGTTTCACCTACTTTAAAACATCTGCTTGGTTTTAATGGCGCTGTACTAATTTGCCTGTCAGATTTATTTTGGGGTAAAATTAAATCTAACTTACATCTTAAGTTTCGTCCTAACATAAGCATAGCTGGAGTATAGCCTGTAGCACAATGTACTGTGTTTCTATAATTAAACAGAAAACCCTGTAATTTATTGAGAACTTCTTTCTGGCAATTACCTTCCGAAAACATACATTTTATCATTTTTTTACACGTTCTTACAGAGTTTTCTGCTTGACCGTTGCTAGCAGGATGGTAAATCGGGGAGGTTACATGCTCAATACCATTGACTCGACAAAAAGTATGAAATTCAGCTGAGCTGATTTTAACATCGTTATCTGACACAATCACACTTGGCACACCGAACCTCGAAAACATTTCTTTTAATTTTTGAATAAGCGCATGTGTAGAAGTGCCCCGGTCCATATGAATACATTCCAGCCATTTGGAAAACGCATCTACGACGATCAAGTAAACGATCTGTCCTATCGACATGTAGTCTATGTGTATGCGGTGCCAGGGCGTCGGGGGGCGCGGCCAAGGCGCGGGTGTCGCGCTCGGCGGCGCGCTGCGCACGGCGGCGCACGCTGCGCACGAGCCGACCCACCTCTCGATATCGCCGTCGATACCCGGCCACCACATTCTACTACGAGCTGCACTTTTAGTTTTGACGATGCCAAAGTGCGCTGAATGCAACTCATTTAGCATCCTCTCCCTATATACCCTCGGAATCACTATCCTATGACCGCGAAAGAGACAACCATCGATCACCTCTAAATCCGTTTTACATTGAAAATACGGTGCTATTAACTTGCAATTTATTTTCCTAGGCCATCCCTTGTTCATATACTTCGTTACCATTCGCAATACTTCGTCCACCGCGACCTCCCGTTTGATATCACTAAATAAAACCGGTTCTACGCTTGCTTCTAGGAAAAGAAAATACTTCGAACTTCCTCCTCCGTCCTGCTTATCCTCACTGATTGTAGCCGATAGCGGTGAGCGAGAAAAATAATCCGCAATTTCATTGTTTTTGCCGTCTATGTATTTAGGTATATAGTTATAGGCTGATAATATAATTGCATATCGCTGAAGTCGTAATGCAGCCGTCACCGACACACCGTTACCCTTGCCAAATATAGAAAGCAATGGTCGGTGGTCCGTCTTCAAGATAAATGGTTCCTGACGCCCGTATACGTATTGGTGAAAATGTTTTACACCAAAAATAATAGCGGTCGCTTCTTTTTGGATTTGGCTATAATTTTTCTCGCTCGCCGATAACGACCGAGAGGCGAATGCAATTGGACGCTCGCTTCCGTCTGCGCCGGTGTGCGCCAGCACGGCGCCAAGCCCGCATGGCCCCGCGTCCACTGTCAGCACCAAGGGCGCGTCTGGCTCGAAGTGCGCCAGCACGCGCTCGCTGGCCAGCGCGCGCTTCACGCTGCGGAATGCCGCTTGCTGGCGCCCTCCCCACTGCCACTCTGCCCCAGTTCGTAGTAGCTCGTGTAACGGACTCAGTAATGCCGATGCACCCGGAATGAAGTTCCTGTAGTAATTTACTACTCCCAGGAACCGCTTTACTCCTAGTACATCGGTAGGTGCGGGTGCTCCTAAAATCGCCTCCACCTTGGATGGACAAGTCTTTAACCCGCTCCTATCTATAACGTAGCCTAAATAAGTGACACTCTTTTGAAAAAAAACACATTTGTCTTTTTGCAATCGCAAACCTGCGTCCTGCAATCTACTTAAAACTTCACGTAGCCTTAACAAATGTATTTCCTTCGACGGTCCCGTTATACAAATGTCGTCCAGCCACACACTGACTCCTTCTAGGCCGGATAATAATGTTTCCATAGCTTTTTGGAATATGGCGGGGGCACAAGCTAAGCCATAAACTAAACGTGTATAGGTAAATAGGCCCTTGTGTGTATTTATGGTTGTAAGCTTCTGAGACGAATCTGATAATTTAAATTGATTGTAAGCGTTACTTAAATCTATTTTTGAATAGTTTTCCCCTCCCCCTATCTTGGAAAACACCTCCTCTATTCGAGGCAAGGGGTACCTATCTATTTCTAGTTCTTTGTTCAAGGTACACGAAAAATCTCCTGCAATTTTTAACTTCCCGTTTTCCTTTAAAACTGGAACTATAGGTGTGGCATACTCAGAGTAATTAACAGGCATTAGAATACCTAAACCTACTAATCGATCCAGTTCATGGCTAACTTTGTCCCTAAGAGCGAAAGGTACCGTTCGCGGTTTAAAAAATCTGGGAGTTGCATTTTCTTTTAGCTTCAGTTCAACTTCAAACTTATTAAAACAACCTAACTCGTCTTTCCAAACGTCTGGGAACTGTTTCAATAGCCGTTGCACTTCATCAATGTTTTTATTCTTACAAATTATGTTGTTATTTGCTGCAGAAAAATAAATTCTAAATTTCATCATGAAATCACGACCCAGGAGCGGTGGACCACCATTCTCCAATACATATATTTTAATATTTTCTGTTAATTGTGAATAGTTAACTGTGGCCACAAAATATCCTAAGGGTGTGATTTTATGACCGTTGTAAAGGCACATTTTCAGATCACTTTTAGTCAAACTTTGTGTAGAAAAATGTTGTACATACAAATTCTTTGATATTACAGTGCTTCCGGATCCGGTATCTAACTCCATAGGCATGTCAATATTGTTCACAGTAACTGTTAATTTAATAGGCTTATAATCAACATACCTCAAATTAAAAAGCTCACACTCGCTGCAATCACCTTCTTGGCACCCATCCGTCTCCTCCGTGCCGATATTATGTAAATCGGATTTTTTTTTCGTGCATAACTTTTTTAGGTGGCCCTTCTGACCACACACAGAACACTTATAGTTCTTAAACCTACACTTGGCCGCACTGTGGTTCTTTAACCCGCACACTGTGCAACGCTCTTCATCACTGGCGTGAACTGCAGCGGCCGCGCCAGCGCCTGCAGCCCGGTGCGAGCCGGCCCCGCGCGCCGCGGCAGAGCTGCCAGCGCGCACGTGGTACACCGGCTCCTCCTTCACGACGACGGCACCCGCGCTGACGACGCCCGCGCCGCCCGCGCGAGCTTGCCGCGCACACGATGCCTTCTGCGCGACCTCCATCGCCTGCCCCAGCGTCAAGGTCTTGGAGTCGCTCTCGAAAAGTTTATCACGCTCATGTCCTGTTCTGAAGCCCAGTACGAAACGATCGCGTAGAAGCGTATCAAGCTCCGTGCCAAATTCGCAGTACACGGCTAGTCCTCGCAACCGTGCTGCCCAATCCTCGATGCCTTCACCGTCGGATCTTACCGCTTCGTAGAACTTCGCCCTGTCGGCGAACGTCGACCTTTTTGGCGTGAAATGTTTGTTGAGTACAATTACTAGCTCACTGTAAGCTACTTCCTCGATCTTCTTTGGATGCACGAGATTCCGTAGCAAACGGTAGGATTCATCCGACAAATGCGTCAGCAACACTGCACTTTTGTTCTCATCCGATATGCTATTTAATTTAACAAACTGCGTTAACTTGCCGTAAAATACGTCCCATTCGTGAATTTTATGATCGAAAGTACTTAAATTCCCAAGGAAATTTGCCATTTCGACGACAAAACAAGGCTTGCGGGTAGATTTCGGCCTCGTCGCCAATTAGTGTGTAGGTAGATAATAAAACGGCCGTCCTGTTCAGTAGCTAGTTTATTACTGGCGGTACCCGCGCAGTTACACACAAGATATACTACAATTGTAAAATACGTAACATACTTACATCACGCCTGTAATCCCCGAAGTGTTAAGCAGAGGTGTACTAATAGCTCCCGCATTTCAGCAGTTATGTTTTAAGTCCCATGTATTAGGAGGCGACCTGCTATCAACCGGGCACAAATCTAGACACCGTGGCTGCTACTGAGAAATTCCTGATGGAAAAGCCCAGGAGCCAGGGCCCAGGAATCGTACCCAGGACCTCATGCGCAACAGTCGCGCTTGCGACCACTAGACCAAAGGCAGACATGGCAAATTATATTTGTATGTAATAATTTCTCTGATGGTATTGTACCTACATATTTTAAGAAGATGAAAATCTTCAAAAGAGCAGCTAAAGCATCTATGTTAATCTGTCTCCAAATTGTCCCCTAAAATGATATAAATAAATGTCGCTGGACATTACACACAGCGCCATCTAGTGCCACACTAAGCAACGAGGCTTGTGTCGTGGTACACCAGATAGTTGATATACTACATAGATACTTTTTGTTTGTAAATACATACTTATAATACATATACACATCCATGACTCGGAAACAAATGTCCATGCTCATCACACAAACATTTGCTCCTACCGGGATTAGAACCCAGTGCCATTTTTTTAGGATGAGAAATCATCAAATAACTCCTCCCGCTCTGGGCGGAGCAGGAGGGAGTGTCAGACTTTTACTGACTAAAACCCGTCCATGTTCCTGCCTCGCCCTTTGTGTTCCGGGGCCACGGTATCTCTTTCGAATAGTCCCGGAGGCCCGCAGCCCCGGACCAAATTGTGTCCTAAACAGTGATGACCTGAGTTTACACCTCCTTACTAAATACAGCCGTTGCAAAGATCACAAACCGTGACAGCCATGTTCTTTTTTTAAAGCCTGTCTCACATTTTCCACATAGCATGGTTCCACTAGTCTAGAATTAATGCACTGTTAAATAGGAATGCAATTCTTTCCTGTAATATGGGACCACCCATTGTGTTACTTGTAGTTTTCTTCTGTCGCTAAATACATGCTATGTGAAGAAAATTCATTAGATCTGGTATGCGTGAGTTTTTGTTGTAAATTATGTGTAAGGTGATGTTTGATAACGACAAGCATGTTGCATGTTTAGATCGGAATTTTGTAGAGTTGTTAGCTTATTAGCCATTTTTAGGGTTCCGTACCTCAGTCGGTAAAAGCGAAACCCTTATAGGATCACTTTGTTCGTCTCTCCGACTGTCAAGACCCTTTTCCTCAGGAACGCGTGGAGGTATCAATCAATGATAAATTAATATTAAATCCCCAGGTGAAAAAAAATAACTTATAAGTCAACGCAATCAAGAGACATGACCCATGGCCCATGACACATATTTTGCGATTTCACAAGGTAATCAAAACTTTTATTTTTATTTTTTCGGATGGGAAATCATCAAATGACTCCTCCCGCTCTGGGCGGAGCAGCAGGGAGGTGTTAGACTTTTGCGGACTAAACCCCATCCATGTTCATTCATCGCCCTTTGTGTTCCGGGGCTATACGGTATCTCTTTCGAACAGTCCCACAGCCCCGGCAGGCGTCGGCCCTTGCGGACCCCTTCCTTTTTGCTGACTCTCTTTGAGGCGCGCGTGGAACACGGACTGTCGTCATAAGACGGACGGACGGCGAGCTAGCCCATAACTCACCGTCCACAGGCCCCCGCCTACGGTGGCCGCCCGGTGCGTCTCCCGCGGCGGTTTGGACGTGAGGTTCTCTCCCTCTCACGTTCCGCCGCCTCCTTCGCTAGAATGACTGCTTCGCAGAAGGATGTGACGGCGTCCCATTCCGTCTCGTTCCGGACCATGGATTGAACCAGGGCCGGGCGCGAGAGGTCGCCGCCGCCGAGGTAATCAAAACCTAAAGGATAGTTCTCGTTGAGATAGAATCATCTAATTAGGGAAAAAGCAATGTCTTATAGCACATATAGCGGAACGGAGAGGAGACATGTAGGAATCGACTAATTACATTGGTTTGTATCCACATCGCGTCTCTCTTCTCTCTTTTGATTGGTAGATTCCCGCATGACTCTGCAACGCTCGCGCTCGTCTTTGCTTTTTGAAAACCGGGCCTGAGCTCACAGGCGTGAAATTCCAACTCCTTCAGATTGTCTTCAGTTCCAGTCTTATTAGAATTTCACGCCATTTTATAAGTACTTAGCTATTTATGTTTGAAGGTACATTGCAAGACCACGCACGCAACGCAACGCAGACGCACTAAAATATCTTAAGTAAGGTAGTACAACAAACAATGAGTTTTGAGTTCAAGTCGCAAAGATCATTGTGACATGTCGGCATGAATTGAAATCAATATAAAAGTTCTTCTTGCATTCTGCAGTTCAAATGAGTCACCATTTTGATTAAACTCTGTCTGATTTGAAACTTTTGACCACAGAATGAGTAAATGAATATTAATAGTCACCATAGACTGCCCATCATCAATGATAAATTGAAAATAAGCGCAAATTCAACAAAAAGAAAGAAACTATAGAATCAGATTCGAAAGCACTCGACGAGCACGATCAAATCATTTGTTACTAAATACACTTAACGAGTGATGTGAATCATGATCGGGTTTTATTATCGATAAAAATCCGGATCAAATGAAGTATTCAGCTTGGTGTAAAATGCCGGTCGGTGTTGACAGAGACGCAATCAATAAATCACTCGGCGATACAAAGAAATATTCAATGTGTGTTGATTGTGCCTCTTGAGAACGCTTTTTAGTATTATAGGGATGGGCTTCTGTCGATATCGAAGTTTCCTTTGGTCAAGGAAAAAATAAGTGACATTTGTTTGTATTTTTTCTTAGAAATCGGTGATTATTAAATACTATAAAATAACGATAACCCAGCTTTTATTTCCAATTAGTAGAAAACTAATCATAATATTTACAAACTAACTGTTCTTTAAAGATAAAACAATTACATCACGATTCGACACAGAAATACAAAACAAACAAAACCATTAACGAAATCTAATATCTCATAACGATAATTTATTACCATATTTTTTACTTACTCAATAACCTTTCAACTAGTCGACAAATCTATCGATAACCTTTAATAAACTCTAATAGAACGCGAAGTCTCTGGTGGTCCGGCGTTGCTTTGATCGATTCTGCCGAATCATGGCACGCGATTCAAATATGACGATGATATGACTCTTATATCGACAAGCCACTTTCATCGACACTCCCCCATCATTGCCCGAACCCTTACTTCTTTGTAATAAGGTTGAAAATCGGTTGGTAATTTGGTATGATAATGCAAGTTATATTGGTTTTCTTCTCGAGATAAATCGGTGTCTATTAAACAGTTATTATGAGTCCATTGAGGGGTTAATAAAATATTGTTCGGTCGTACAGGCCCGTCTAGTGGTATCGTTTGCCATTTTAGTGTTGACTATTATAGAAATTTGCCTATTTGGCAACGGTTTGACTGTTTGTCTGTCAGTTAGGAAATTGAGGACGTTAATGTCAATGCTACTCACAATGGGTGTTGGTCCTCAATAAATTGGTCAATAGCTGCCTAATTATAATTTTAATGGGACAATTAACACGGATAGCTTTCGGACAGCTTGGCAAGTAGAAGCTTGGGCGGCATTTTATTTGAGCTGCAACATCAGGCTTATGATATCATATCACACGTCAACTACACAAATAAAAAAAAAATTGTGATCACTAGCATAAGCTGACATATATTTTTTAAATTGAACTTTATCAAGAAAAATGCTTTGTTGTGTGTTTTCTTTAAATAGAAATACCCTGTTTGAATTTAATGAATTTTTAAATAAAGAATCTAAAATCTGCCGTAACAAAAAAAAAACGATTTTTCAAAGTCATCGCAAACTTTTTTTGATGTGTGTACATGTTTGTTAGAATGAGTGATTCTAACTATAGAAAGAGATAGACACAAGCGACTTCACGTTTGCTTCGGACATGCTCGTCGTTTAGCAGTATGGTCGTTTATTTACGAAATCGATAGAGAAACTGCAAGAGGAGTCAAAAGGAGGGTATTAATTGAATAGATTGAGTCTTTAATGACGATGAAAATCTAATAGGTAAATCGTGTTTTCAAACTGTTTTCTAATTTATATACTAAGTGGTGATGTTATGGTTGTATCAAACACTGTTTTAAGCTTTCACGGTTTAAAACTAAACTTATATTGTCACTCTGTGATAATTATTAGTTTTGAGCTCGCGATATTTCGACGCTGTTGCAAGCGCCATGATCGCGGGTTGACTAATCATGGCGCTTGCAACAGCGTTTTTATGGTTGTATGTTTTAGGAACTTGATATGTTACTCGGTGGCGACGTCCATCACCAGGCACCCAATGCGTAGAGACTTGTGCCCAGCGGTTGTTATGCATGCGGGTATACCAGAAAGAGGTGACGAGATGACCTGGTCGCGCATTGCGATGGCTGTCTCGAGGTGACACACGAAAAGTATACCTGGAAAGTTATGGGCGAAGCCCAGCATTGGGATATTTGGCTACTAAAAAATAAAACAAAAAAAATATACTAAGGCCTGTGATCAGACAGCAATTATTAATGATTGCCCAAATAAAAGCGCTCTGTCGAATTTTCGTCATTGTTGAATTGGCGATAGAAATTGCAACAGTGCAATAACATTTAAGTATTCATTTAAATGTCGCTTTTTGTGAAATTGTTTACAAAATAAGAGAAAACAGATTAATCGCAATCAATTAAAGGATTTCTAACTCGTATTCAATTAGAGAAGATAATTAGTACCCGTTCAGCCGCCATTAGATATGAAGTATTGAGGCTAAGTCTATAAAATGCAATGATAGATTTCCTCGTGACATTTTCCTTTACGATTGCCATCTAGAAATCGATGATTGAATCTGTTGATTGATCACGACGGTGTTTCAAAGTAAAGTGTCGGTGTTTTGCGCAATTTTGTACTTGCCAGTTATACCTTAATTATTGATCTAGTAACTAATCAATTTAATATTGGACTCTAGTAACCTAGAAGTACGCATGACGACAATCAATCTTTACAACACCTGCAGTTTATGCAGATCTCTCATTGCATTGGAAATCTTCAAAAAGCGAGAGTATCATCATCAGCCAACAGCAGTCCACTGCTGGACATAGGACTCCTCAATTGCACGTCACTCAACTCGATTCTCAACAGCTCTCATCCAGTTGCCACCAGACACCTAGGGAAGATCGTAGCTCTACCAAGCCTGGGCGGAGCAGGAGGGAGTGTCAGAGGTTTACTGACTAAAACCCATCCATGTTCCTTCATCGCCCTTTGTGTTCCGGGGCCACGGTATCTCTTTCGAATAGTCCCGCAGCCCCGGCAGGCTTCGGCCCTTGCGGACCCCTTCCTTATTGCTGACTCGCTTTCAGGCGCGCTTGGAACCCGAACGCGCCGTCGACACGGCCTGTCGTCATGAGACGGACGGACGGCGAGCTAGCTCTACCGAGCCTGAGGGCGTGAACCTTACGTTTGCCGATTTGCGGTCTCCACTCAATAACACGTCTGACTGTACCCGGTAATCGATTCTTATACCTTACACCTACGCTAAGCCGTGATAGCTCATACAAAGACATTTGTAAATATACCAGTAACTTCCATCAATAAATTCAACCAACGGTACAGCAGAATAAGGCTTCAATTCCTCATACCCGACCCAACCCACAACCACTTACCTAAACCATCTACCACAAAAATTAACTCGCACAAAATATCAATATAAAAACAATCCAGTGGAGCACATAGTCGTAACGCGTTTATAGCTAATAATATAATGGTGCAGCTCCATTAACGCGGGGTTCCCGCTGCGCTGTGATGGGCCACAATTGGACCCCCGTGGGACCACTGCCTCGAGGACTTTATTATGGTGACCCACGCAATTTGCAGATGCTGAAGTTTGTTAGTGTTTGGATTTCGTTAATAAGCTTGAATTTGTAGTGCAGGTTAATACATAAAAATTGAAGAGAAGTCGTTTGTCTTGGTACGGACATGAGACGATCGAGGAGGACAAGGAATGATGAAACGCATGTGACTAAAAGACTGATGGATATGAATGTTAACGAATGGAGAGGAGAGCTGAAGAAAAGATTGTGTGAGGAATTATATGAAATAGAAAAGAGTTAATGATGCCGTGATGTCTGACAGAGGAGAATGGAAGAATAAAACGTGTTGCGCCGACCTCAAGTGGAATGGAACAAGGGCCGGAAGGTGGTGATATATTGGTATTTGAAACATACCCAAACAGTGCGGAAACTGGTACCTACCATATTCTTCTAGTGTCGATAGCAATCTAAGTAAATTGATTCTGCCCAGAATTTGGCTATATGTATAAGTTCAGCATCCATTACTGATTAATTCCTGTACATAAGCAACTAAAAAGACACGCGGGGCACGATATGAAGTGCCCCAGCGTTTGTGGATTAGCACCAGGCTCCTTATTCACAACGCTTCGATTCGATTTTCGATTCGGAAAGTCGTATGTCTATCTCTTTTTGACATTACGAAATCGAGCGAGATAGACATACGACTTTCCGAATCGATAATCGAATCGTGGCGTTGTGAATAGCTATGCTGATTTACACTCCGCCTGAATTAATTCTATATTAAAACACAGCTACTCCATATATTAATACATTTTGATCGTAGCTTTGCACATTTCTTACTTACTGGGTGTCAAGAATCATGAGCTGAATTCGTGGCACAACTTACTTATAACAGTTTGAGCGTCGATGTGCTTATATACGCTGTGTATTGTATGGCAATCGGAAATAAGCATGAAACCGTAAGAGTAAAGTTGCAAAGGTACATATTCATAACGAGGCTTCTCTATCAGTGCAGTTATAAACATGATAAAATTTCAGACCTTCCTTAAGAAGATGAAAAGAGGCATCGCATGCCCGTTGTTGAAAATCTGTTGCAGGAGACTAGGCTAACCTACATTGCGTTATTGTTAACTTTGCTCCATTTTTGTGTCTAGATAAACATTTGAAAAAAGCAATGGTTTGAAATTAAGGTTCAAATCATTGCTTTTTTCAAACGTCATCTATAAATTTTAAAACTAAGCCCTTTACGAAGAGAGATAGAGCTTAAATTGCATCCTTAGTCAAAGCATAGCTAAGAGGAGCTTTTAACAAATCAGCTATCTTGACTTCACAAAACCGAAGCCATATATTTCACTGTAGCCCACAAATAATACTTCTAAACAAAACAATTGACAGTATAATGCTTTTTGCTCATGTTCTGGTGGCAAATCGTAAAAATTCCTCACATTCCGACTTACGAGGCACTTTGAATCAATATTCGAAAAAGAATAAAGCGAATGTATGAGCAAATGAAGTTGTAACAATGGGTGAAGCTTTCCATCTTAAAAAACGTAACATAACTCATGATATTACAACTGAAAATCAACCTTAGAATTCGAAATTTAAAGTAGGTTTTGTAAATAGCGAAAGTGTCGTGTAGGATCGCTACCTTTTTGCAGTCAATTTGCATATCTTCTTCCCTTTTACTCTTACAGGAGTATGGTAAATAGTTGGAATAGTTTTAAAGAAACCGGTCTCTTTATTCAAAATCTATTTTAGATTATGTTTGTCTGGTGCAAAAGTATTTTCTAGAATCTACATTTTAGATGGTTTAAAGTTCCATTTTGTAACGCCATGTAGATGCCAATTGTCTGGCTCTCTGTGGCTATGAACGAAATACAATTCCTTGGTAAAAAAACTGGCCAAGTCGGGCCACGCGCAGTTTAGGGTTCCGTAGTAGCCCGTTATCACAATATAGAACGAACCCGTTGGTACATCGCGCCATCTTTGCAGCTTTGTGAAACTTATGATAATTTATTATGTTTTTTAGTTCTTTTTATTTTAGATTTTATTTTTCAATGCAAGTTTTTGCTCGTTATAAACAAGCAACTACTTCATCTTAGTCACTTTAAAGGATTTATTCTAAGGATTTTGTATTTGGTACAAACTTATCCAACACCCAAGTTCAACGACTATTAATTACTGCTAAACTAATAAAGTTATCTTAACTGCTATAGTTTTCCTTTAAAATTCATGAAATGCACTATCATCATGATTTTTCAAGCCAGCAGTTTAGCTTTTAGAGGGGGGGGGGGGGGACGCTCTACTGGAACAAAAATTTGCACTTTAAAGTTTAATATTTCGTAATTGGAGCATTAATAAATCGAAAAGTACCAGTACAAAAGTAAAGTGCCAGTTTTCAACGATACCCAACACGATGGAGCAAACGACGAAAAAAGAAATCATCCCCCCTTCACAAGTAGGGGGAGCTCCCCTAAAAAAATATTTTCAAATAAATTATTTTATCACTTTGACGGCGTTATTGATATACACACCTCTACAAAATTACAGCTTTCTAGTACTAACGGTCTCTTAGCAAAACCTCGGACAGACAGACAGACAGACGGACATGACGAAACTATAAGGGTTACTTGTCAGGACTACGGAACCCTAAAAAATGCTTGTAGAATCTGTGTCCTATTCCTAAGCTATGTTATTACAAGGTGTGCCTATTTTGTAAGACCACCAGTATGTATTTCTTCAACAACAGATTTTTGACAGAATTCTGTATAAATTATTACCGAGTCTGTAAGTTCCCTACAAGATTTTCCATTGTCATAGGCAATAGGGAATAACATAACATCACGCCTGTATCCCTGAAGGGCTAGGCAGAGGTGTACTTATTAGTACACCCACATTTCGCCAGTTTTGTTTAAGTGACATTTAAGGAGGATAATTAGTCAGGACTGTAGTAGACCTATATCGTGGTAAAATATTTTTTTTAAGGTAACTGCACGTAGTTCTTTTCTAGGAATTCCCATTAGTATACTTATCAGTATGATTATTTCCTGGGAACTTCAATT
This sequence comes from Xestia rhomboidea, assembly GCA_963853795.1. Taxonomy (NCBI): domain Eukaryota; kingdom Metazoa; phylum Arthropoda; class Insecta; order Lepidoptera; family Noctuidae; genus Xestia; species Xestia rhomboidea. The sequence continues at coordinate 6,388,053 of OY970779.1, read as the reverse complement.
TTATTGTGGTAAACCCCTAAGACTTTCATACCATAATTATATTATCTACTTCTTCAGGGAATTTGCCGACCGGGGCTGCGGGACTATTCGAAAGAGATACCGTGGCCCCGGAACACAAAGGGCGATGAAGGAACATGGATGGGTTTTAGTCAGTAAAAGTCTGACACTCCCTCCCGCTCCGCCCAGAGCGGGAGAAGTCATTTGATGATTTCCCATACTAAAAAAAAAAAAAAAACAAATAAAAACTTTAACCACCTATATTTCGAATAAGACCAGCGTTGGTCAACTTTTGATGACTTCAATGTAAAGTAGACTTATGGGAACTACGTTTTTTTTTTTTTTCTAATTTGTGACTTGTCTGTAATGAATCATAAAAATCTAATTAAATTAAAAGACCTTCTAATAAGCACAAATTACAGCTCACACAAAAAACCGAGATACACTCACTATTTCACTAATTAAGTCACGCAAACTCGTTAATATTAATATTTCACGCCATGCTAATTGTTAGTCCGAAATATCACTTCACATATTAAAACATACATCAACATATACGAAGTTGGGCCATTGTGTAACACTCGAGTCCCAGCGGGGGCCATCGTGAATGGCGGTTCCAAACTACTTAATAGGGCGATAATTGCGAGGCTATTACGTGGCCACCCCACCCGATATGCCACCGCTGGGATGGGGTGGGACAAGTATATGTAGGTGTATGTTTGTGTGTTTTGTTTAACGCCTTTTAATTAAGGACTTAGGAAGTTTTGGCTAAGACGGCTAGTCCTGCTTTTCTGCCTGCCATATATACATACCTGGCTTACTTACAGAACTTTGAAGATCAATAAGTGCACATTAAGTGCTGTGTAACAAATTGATAGGAAGTCCTTGCGTATCTTTTTAATTCCGCCAAATGTTTTTTTTTTTAAACTGCAGGTCTGATGGCATCATGGTGAGTCGAGTCACTCAACAATCGACGTAAATCCACCATCCATCAACCCCACTGGAATATGAAGAAAGTAATCAATGAATGAGATGAAAACATCGTGAGGAAACCAAACATGCCTGAGAGATATTTCTCGACGGCATGTAAAGCCAAGTCAGAGGCCCATGGGCAGCATTACCACAGGATAGGAAGAAGTAAAACATGGGTTGTTGAAACATTTTAGTATACCTATGTATATTCGATTTTCATCATTGAATGCCCTTAATGTTAGTCTATTTCTAGAATTATTAGTCATAAAGCATTTCAGTAAAACATTCTAATTTCATTACAATTTATGGTATCAAACTTCAAAGGTTTGTTATTTATCTTTAATTCAACATAGCCCAGCACATAATTGTTTAATAAATAAACGCTCAAACTGTAACAAAATTTAATTTAGAAACAAAATGGAGGCGCTCACGAAACAAAACGCCGTCAAGCGGTTTACGGGCGAACATGAAAATGTTTATTGTGAAAATTCATTACCAACTTTAGAAGGGGCTTGCTTAATTTTCTTTAATATTAACTTGTACAGACCCCTTTTTAATTAATATCGACAAAATAGTCGAGTCGACCGCGAGTTGCGAGCTCCTGATAAAAGTTTTTAAGGATGTTAAACATTATTCTTTTCTTTTATCGATATGGTGTTTATTTATAGTCTTCGTTATGGTGTTTATTTTTAGTGTTTCTGTATAGGCCTTGTGTCTGATGGGATTTCCAAACAGCAGAAATGACGAGAAACTTTATCCATATATGTATAAATATTATATGTTGCTAGTTATTATTCTTCTTCGTCGTTTCGATGACTCTTTCGCTTCGACCAGAATGCCGCCATATGGACAGCGTTTTGAGTAGCTTTGGAAAGGGCCCTCAAAGAGCTGTTAGAGATGGAGTCGCACAAAGAACAGGACAGGGCAGGGACAGAAATATACACAAAATAAATGAAATGATAATTATCCTAAAAATGTAAATACCTAAACCCAAAAACATCGACATTACCGCCGCCATCACTTCACGATATTAATTTCAAAATTGGTTTAAATAGGTATTACGCCGCTTGTTAGAACCGGTCCAAAATGAACTCATTAAAACTATAAAAGCGGCGGTAATTAAGGCCGCACCCCCCTCCGCTGCCCGCTGCAACCCTCCCCCCCTTTCCGGCCCCTCTGGGGGTTGGGCTTAGGACCCACAACCACCCTGTTTCCAACGAGGGACAAAGAGTATTTTTGAAGTGGAAGGTACGGTAGCGTAGTAATACTACTTCAAAAAAAAAACTAAAGAATGTAATAAAGTGAGAATCATAGAGTTATAGTACATTACGATATTAGTGCGTTGGCAAAGACGCTAGAGCATGCAGCCAAGTTTTTAAATTACCGAATAAACTGTTTTTTTTTTAATTTAAAATAAACTCAATCTGTGAATGCACACTGTTGCTTTCCCGCCATTTTAACAGTGCGCTAGTGCTGCCTACTGACTGGCGCCGCGCGGCGATTAGTTCGAAATTTGAATAGCAACAGCGCGCTGCTCACTAGCTGCAGTCGTGCGGCGGCGATCAGTTCCATATTTGAAATGGCAAATAATACTGTTATGGAATTTGTATGGAATATAACTAAACTATTTGCTTTGATAACACACGCGTTTTTTATGACCCGCTTTACATATTTAAAACCGGTGAAATTACACCAGCTTTACGAGCAAGGGTGTTAAAAACTACTTTAGTATCTATTCACTATTTATGCCAGAAAGAACAGAACGTTACTACTTACACTCGTTACATTTCAGGTGCAAGAGAAGTCTGCTCAATCACAAGTGTTACTTCAGGGCAATCACCGTTTATCTTAAGAAAACTAGAGATGATTATGGAAAACACATTGGTATAACGTATCTTGAAATGTACCTAACACGAAATAACCGTCCAGACTTTTGCAATGCAACATGAAATGTAACCCATTATAATAATAAAGCTCATTTATTCCATATTTTTCTTTACATATGTATTTACAAATTAATAGTTTTATATTTTATTTGCATATGGATCCCATTTGGGTACAAGCCTCCTCCATCCCGTGCCAATTTTCCCTGTTTTGGGCCAACTCCATCCAACTCGGACCAGCTACTTCAATGATGTCGTCCGCCCATCTCTTGCGTGGTCTGCCCCTGTTCCTCTTGCCTCCCGGTTCAGACCACTTCGTTGACTCCAATGTCCACCTTTGATCTCTACATCTCGAAATATGACCTGCCCATTTCCATTTCAGTCTATATGTAACCCATTAAAAAGGCAATTTCGTCGCGAATTCGTCTGTATGGTGTCGGATGGAAAGAATAGCACCATCCCATACCTTCCCGTGGGTGTCGTAAAAGGCAACTAAGGGACTTACCAGAGAATTGGCAGCAGCGCTCTCTGTGCTTTTGTAACAACCGTACTGCGATCGCCAACCCGCCTGCCAAGCGTGGCGATTATGGCAAAACCCCCCAAATGAATAGTGACAAATGGCGACACTTGGGGGAGACCTATGTCCAGCAGTGGACGTCTTTCGGCTGAAAGGATAAATGATGAACAAGGCGAATTTGTTTCAGTGTTACATTTCATATTATGTTTCACCAATGTATACACATTAGTAAGTAAGTCAGTAAGTGCTGTAATGTTTCAAAAAATTGCAAATCTATTTAGTCCGTCAGTTAGAGTATTGGAAATTAATGGCCACGTATTTTTTGTTTTTGTAAATTATTGCATATTATCAAAAGATAAAACGCACCAGAACTCGGGAGTGGGGGCTCGTGACGTCAGAACTAGCTAAAAATTATACCAAGGCGTGACGGATTGAGAATTTTAAAAGCGTCATATCTTCGTCAATTTTGGTTTACGTAACAAAAGAAAAAACACGGGTCAAATATTTTTTGATAATCTAACTGACGGACTAATTAGTTTTTTTTTTGGTCGTCTCGCCTATTTTAACAAAAAAAAAGATCATTTTCTCTTCTAGTGTCCTCTTTAGATCCTTGCCCGCTCTCCGCCGGGCGGCAGGCTTTATTGCAGGCGACATTACAGGCCGGGGCGCGCGGTAATTTTCAACTAATAACCTGTTTCATTCGGACTGCCTTTTTCTCACTTTACAGCTATACAGCAGCTTGTCTACTGTAACTGCTGGAAAATGTATTCTTGTAATTCAGGGTGGAGTGTTTTAGTACTTGGTGACAACGTGGAGGCTTAAGTCCTCCTTCGAAGGTTTAATAGGTATCTCACTTGATGGGATGCGGTCGATGATGGTACGCGGAGGCAACACAAAAAATAACTAACTCTGCCCGGAATCTGGATGTATGACCGATTGATGCCAATAGGCTAGATTCATGTGCGTATTGTATAATTATCGGTTACTTCGGTGAAGGAAATTATCGCAAGGAAACCAGCAAGCCTGAGAGATATTTTTCGACGGCATGTAAAGCCAAGTCAGAGGCCCATGGGCGGCATAGAAACTCTGACACCAGGTGGGCACTAACCACACGATATAGAAAGAAGATGGCAATAGGCTTGCCCCGTATTATATGAGCCTTAAACATAAGTTGAGGAATGTGGGTGTACCGTAGAATTCTTGTGGAGATCTTGACCTTAATCATATCCTAATCAGTCTGGTGATAGCAGAAGTAGTACTTGAATCCTGATGGCGATAGTTATACCTAACCTTCACATTTTCTCAGACCAAATAAACTGGTAAAGACGGAACTCTGCGAACAGCAAAGTGAGGCCCGTCAAATTACTTCTCGCTCTGTTCATACACGCTCACATACACACATTTACAACAAACTACAACTAAACTATGCCTCAATAAATGCACAACATGTTTACGAAACCGGCCTCCTCCTTCTCTGTTTGCAGAGTTCCGTCTTAACTGTTTTTTCGGTCTGAGTGTACACGGCGAGACGTAATTTGATGGGCCTAACTTTGCTGTTCGCAGAGTTCCGTCTTTACCTTTTTATTTGGTCTGAGACCTCAATACCTAGGTGGGTAGTTGGCTTTGTCCAGCTACCAACGGTTGGTTGGTTGGACAAAACCAACTATCAATGGTCCACATTATCCTTGGACAGAATAAACTGGAAGAGATTACTCAGCAGTGGCATAACGCGGGCAAACAGTAAACTCAACAGAATTAAAAGTAATCGATTTCGCAAAATAAAATTCAAATACTTACTTCTTAAATCACAGTCGGCATTCCAAATCCTATTTGACCAAAGCTTTCTCTTCTTATCAGTTCACAAACAAACAATTTGTGTAATGCAAAAAGAGAAAGGGAAAAGTGGAAAATAATCAGCTCGCCCTAATACGATAATCAAGCCATTACCGAGGCAATCGGCGGCGCTGATTCGATATCGATAAAATTACTGGACGCACTGGTTGTAGGGATGGACAACACTGCGAAATTGAACGTCAATTTAGTGCTTTACCGAGTGTTGGCTAGGTTGTTCGTGTTGACTTATTGAAGATTCAGGCAAACTAGTGCGGAAAAGTTGCGGGCACCGGATTAGGGCAAATACTTCTGACGGCACGGTTGGTGCAGTGGCTGAGTGATTGACTGCTGCGTTGCGTGTCGCGGGTTCGTTCCCCGCACGGAACAAATATTTGTATGGCCTAGAGGTAGTTCCGTGTCTGGCTGTTTCTGTATGTGTGTTCAAATGTTTGTAAACGCACCCTTTTGTGCTCTATTTGCTCCAAGTCTAGCCTAGCCTTTTCTCAACTATGTTGAGGTCAGTTTCCAGTCTAACCAGATGCAGCTGAATACCATAGTATTTTACATGGAGGACCTGACCAGACTTAGCCTCCCCCGTTGCTGGGTGTCAGGTATCAACCTTAGCAAGACTGGATGTCACTCTTTCGGGATTCTAACAACCCATTACTACTGGGAAGTGGAAATTATGTTTTTCTTTCTCCTTTGCTATTCTTTTCTGATTATTTCGTTGCAGGATCCAAGACAGTTAAATTGTTTTTCTTGGACTTCGTGGAGCTTCATTATCTCTGCGCTTTTCTAGTGGCAGCTACTGTTGATTCTGGCTTTCAGGAGTTGCAGTGGTTTAGGAATAGTGAGGCGGGCTTGTCCCAAAAAAAACTTAACCGACTAACGACACAAATAAGCGCAGATTAAGGCTCCAAGTTCGCCAAACGGCCGGTCCGTATGTCCGACCCGTAAATCACTTTATCGTCAGGGTTATTCGGAGGCGATTTCCGAAAATCAATCGGTGGCCAGATCAGATAGCGTGATGTATGGCGCCGGCGGCCGACCGGGGTCTCTCATTACCCCAACAGTTTTTATTCCGAAGATGTTCCTTTAACTTCGTTGAAGATTTGGTAGTTTTGGATGAATTAACATCCATCCAACATTACAAAGCAGAAGTAACTGTTTGTAGTTCTATCTGGTTGTCTGTTACCTTAACACGCTTCAACGGCTGAATAGTTTTTTTGCCCACTAAACCAGGACCTAGGTACCTACGTAGTCGTGGTCTTTTCCGCCTGACCAGTTAAAAAAAATGTTTGCTTAAATCATGCAGAGGCGCCGAACCACGCCCCCTTAGTTTAGTTCTATTAGGAAAGCGTCAACTTTGGCGCGCAAAACAACAATAACTCTCGTTTGGCGTGCGTCGTCAGTGCGCTCGGCTGATCGGTATCTTTTCATTCATTATTTCTATACAATGTCAACGGGGCGAGGCTATAGAGCGTTTCTATGTTCTAAGTGCAAGCAAAAATACTTTCCGAATGATTTCATGGGCTAATTTCGGCCCTCCACACGGTTGACGGACATCACCAATAAGGGCGGTAGCTATTATTATGTTCTTGTTCTTTAAGATTAGGATGTTCGATGGCCAGATCAGATAGCGTGATGTTTGGCGCCGGCGGGTGACCTGGGTCTTTCATTTCCCCAACAGTTTTAATTCCGAAGGTGTTCTCTTTAATTTGGCCGGATTGCAGTTGAAGATGTTTAGAAAAATTTCGTAAAATTTTATATTTACCTATAGTTATTTTCTGTGTTGGTTCTCTAATACAGGCAAAAGCGATAGGTGCAAATAAAAACATTTAATTTAAACTACAATCAAGTGCAAAGGCTATTTCTGGGCGAAGTTTTATCAGACGAAGACGGGCAAAAATAAATCTTATCATTAAGACGTTGTTTTATTTTTGTTTAGTTGTTTGTATGTCTGATGATTAACCCCAATATGGTATCTTTTTAGAACGTTATATTACGTTCTAAAAAGATACCTTTTGATTTCAGATTCTAAGAAGATACGTAATCTTAGCGTTGAACCACACTAGGTTATTTATTTTTAACATGATCTGTGATCAAAGACCCGTCCATCCGTCCATCGCAATTGTAATTACAGGTCAACTGACGATGACTTACAAATCGAAAGAATATTTTATCATCTTCCTGTCTTTGTCCCATATTACTTGGAAATGGTATCGGAATCGAAAGAATATTTAAGAATTATTTTTGTTGTTTTTCAAACCCTAGCTGAAAATCAACAACTACATTCACAAATCAGCTTAAAAATAACCCAATCAAAATTCAAAAATCCACCCGATCAGATCAACGTCAGCAATAAATCATTCACAGTCAATTTACAACTACCCTTCGACAACCAGAGACAAAGCTTCCAAACTGACTAATCTGAGATAAGGGAAACACATGTACTATTAGACTATACCTCATTACCTAGCCAAAACATCAATATATACATCTCACTTAACACCTACACTGGAATTCCAACTCTATATTTAAAAGTCAAAGGTCGAGATTCAAATGAGGGGTTGTGGTAGTTAGGTTGCTTTGTTTAGAAAGGGTTTGAACAGTAGTTTTAATACATAATCTGTGTATTAGCATCACAAAACGTTCATTCATCAGGACATCAAGCGACGTGATTGTAGACTTGATAAGTGTGAGGACGTGGGGTTTTAGGGAGCTGATGATACCGCTGTAGAAATGGGTTTTTGTTAGAACGCCTTTTGTTGAAGCCGTGGAAGTTTAAGCTTCTATTGAAACTGCAGATTGAATCTAGTGTAAAATCTGTTTGTAAACTCTCAGTTTGACCCATCCCAGCAGACCATTATTGGACATAAATATATCTCATTAGTTCATTACTTTTCTTAGTACAGTCCCACTTACGTAGCTCTTTTGGTTATTCGGCGATAAGATAGCAAAAACTGAAGAAGAACAAATTAAGTGTGTCCAAATTTTACTTAACATTTAACAAGTATTCTATTAAAACTACGTAATAAATGCAACTTGTTACTTTACGTTTCTAATGATCACACCAAAGTTATAACTGTCACACTACAACAGCTCTTGATCTATCAATATTGCGAATCCGACGATCGAGATAAAACACAAACTAATTATAGTAAACTGCGCTCCCTTCATCGCATACCCTTGATGTGACGTATGGAAATAACAATACGATTCTATGCCAACACACAAATACAACAAAAAATATCACCTTAGAACATCTTATTGAAGGAATAAGGTTGAACATGGCATGTTTTGGAGTTCAGGAACAGTAATCGTAAGGTTGTCAGGACCAAAACATAGTTTTCAATCAAAAAAGGCCGAGGACAGATTTCAACTAGCGATAGTCTTCTGTTTATTTATGAATAAAACAAATTCGAGATCCTATTTGTGATAAAATTAATTGGATTTAGCTTTTTTATCGTCGATTTGTTGATAATTTCTTTATTTATTGTTATAATAACGGCCATAATGGGTGCTTTGATTACCGCCCTTTTGAAATATCTCCCGGAAATTCATAATACGCTCTTCAGCTCCTGAATCAAAAGAATCTGGATTGATTGAGAGCATACTTCGTTTAAAGGAGTGTCGTTGCATTTTATTTCCATATAAATAAAATTAAGCACGATGTAACGATCCCTGCTTAACTGAAGAACATCACAGAAACTGCTTTTCTATGTCAAGAAAACGAGTTGCCTTTATAACAAATCTTTTCGTTGTTTTTAGGGTTTTGTCATCGCTAGATTTAGGACACAAAAAAAAAAAAAAATCTACCTAGTTAAGTAGTGATCATGAAATGAGGTTGCTACTGGGACCTAGCAACTACAAGGATACTGCTACTTATCGATTTTATTGGTATCCAACAATTTACCTGTCGGAGAAGCATACTTTATGGAACTGTAGAAAAGTCATGAAAATGAACAACTATATCTATGGGGCCTAGTCGGTCCTACCTACTGTGAAAGATGACATGAAAATAATAATTCTGCTGTTTCCTACTTTTGATCTTGAACGTATGATGCAGCTGACGTAATGTCAAGATTTCATGGTTGGTTTCATACCTAGCTATAAAAGTTGCAAATTTTCATAGTGTAGGTACTCATGAAAATGATAATGAGGACTCCCTTGTAGTTACGTCCGTTTAAACTTTAACTTAGCACCTTGTCAGTATAACCTCAACCAAAAACGAAAGACAGATAGACGAAAGAAAGAAATAAGGTACGGGTAAACTGCATGATTTTAGCTGCATGAACAATCCCTTTCACAAACTGCGCTGAATTGTAACTGCTACCAACAATTATAAGAAAACAATAACCGAAATATCCTTGGAATCGCTTTGCTATGGGCAGCATGAGTGGTATTGATAGTTTGTGAGAAGCGGCCGGTCGGTTTACATATTAACATTCCTCGCGAGACGCTTGCTGCGCCCCGCGTCCCCACCCGCGCCACTCGAGATGTCTCAATTCTGATACAGAGCAGTGTAGTCGACGAATATGAGAGAGTAGTTGGGAGTTTTCATGAACTGACTTTGGAGTTGGTACTAGGATGAAGTTGTGAAGACGGCTAGAAATAGGTAGATTGTTGTTAAATTGGACAAAGATGATAGGACGATAAACGTTGGATGAACGTATAGGATAATAGACGTGCGTTGGAAGGCCTCCAACTAGGTGGACCGGTGACCTGGTGAAGGTTGCGGGGATCCGCTGGATGCGAGACGCACGGGACCGGTCAATGTGGCGACACATGGGGGAGGCCTATGTCCAGCAGTGGACGTCTTTCGGCTGAAATGATGATGATGATTTTAAACAAGTATGTCTCAGTGTAATAAACCCCAATCAAAACTCAAAAACTCTCTGTCCCTTCCCCCTACTCTGTGTCTGTTAGTTCCGACACAAAATCCGCGATTTTTCCACGTGTTTTATTTGTGCACCGACGTCGCGCCGCCATGACAATAACCCACTATATTATCCCAATGCTCGGGAATATTCAAATTTATGATATACGAAGGGACCAGCCGCCATTTTTGCCATCTCAACGTGTTCCCTGAAGCAGGATTAATAGTTTCATGTGATTGTTTTATGTGGTTCTGTGGACGCAATTGAAAGGCTTAAATGTTGAAGGGTTTTAAGTTGTTTTTATGACAAGGATGGGAATGTTTTTTGAGGAGTGAAAGTAAGTAATCGGAAATGAAATCGTTGTTTTTGAAAGGTAAAAAATTAAGATCACAAACAGCATTAAAATGAATCTTAATTTAATTTTAAATGACTTGATCCTGTATATTGAAATATTTGTCTGAAATAGATAAGTACCTATCTACCAACAGTTAGTAATTAAAATCAACAAAAGCAAGTAAAATCAGCAATAAAATCATCATCTGCCTAGCCTTTTCCCAACTATGTTGGGGTCGGCTTCCAGTCTAACCGGATGTAGCTGAATTTTACATGGAGCGACTGCCTATCTGACCTCCACAACCCAGTTAGTACTGGGTAATACGATACCCCTTGGTAAGACTGGTTGTCAGACTTTTTGGGCCACTGACTACCTCTAACGACTGTCAAAGATCTACAAATGACAGCCGAGACCAACAGCTTAACGTGCTTTCCGAGGCACGGAGGAAACTCGGTATGTAAGGGTGGTCACCCATCCACAGACCAACCTAGGCAAGCACGGCTTAACCTAAAGATCAAACCGAGCGGCTGTTATTATTTAGCCACGAGCTCCTCAATATCAGCAATAATAATTAAAATTAAGCGTCAATTAAGAATATATAACAGAACAAACACAGCCATTACGAACATAACTATAAATCAAGCCAATCTTCTGATCTCATTACTAAGGATTGCAAGCGCAACACAGCGAGCTATATCAAGGAATTAGCGATTTAAACTATTTTAATCTAGCTTTAGCTCGAACAAAACGTATCAATTAAGACAATAATGTGGTTGGGTGATACGATCGCAGTACGGATTGCGTACTCAGGTACAGGTGGAATGGTACTTTATGTGGTGTTAAGGTATTGGAGTTAAAGGTAACTTATGTACGGTCAGTCACGTAAACAAAAAAATCACCAAAACATCTGACTTTTGCTGTCGTAGCGAGATCGATAACAAGAGTCAGATGTTTTGAAGTAAGATAAACGGATCCATACTTTCTAGATAGATAAAAAGCATGTATCAGTTTATCTTACTACTACTAATCCTACTAATTAATAATATAAATGCGAGAGTTTGAGAAGATGGATGGATTAATGTTTGTTATACTGTTTCATGCAAAAACTACTGAACGGATATGGATGAAATTTAGCACAAAGAGAGTTGGATTAACACATACGATACTTTTTATCCCGATTGTATGATCCCGTAGGACAATACAGATGATGACTGACTAAAAAAAAATGATTCTGTTAAGTCCGTCAGTTAGATTTTCAAAAAAAATTGGATACGTGTTTTTTGTTTTATCAAATTAATAAAAATTGACGAAGATAAAACGTGTCAAAGATCATGGGTGAAGTGACGTCACATTTGAGTAAAATTGTCCTCAAATGTGACGTCACACGAGTTTTCGACGCACTGTATAGTCTTAATTTTTTGTTTACGTGAAAAAAGAAAAGATATGTGTCCAATATTTTTTGGAAATCTATCTGACGGACTAATTAGTTTTTTTTTGTCAGCTACCCTATTATCGAAGCCGTGGGATATCGCAACAACCAGAAACAAACACGGTTCTCCAATGTAAGAAGAGACCAATCAAACGAAGATCAAAACACCTATGCTCATTCCTATGGATTGTACCTGTCTTTACCACTATTCCTATATTGGCTCTAGGCTGCATAGTCGGCTGATTGTGCCCGACTGGCTGCGGTTGGTCAGGCTTCCTCTCCCAACTCAGAGCATGTCTGTCCTTACAAAACAGTGCACCCGTGTATCCGGCTTGTCCGGGTCAAGCTTGCTCCTGGCTGGGTTTGGTGCTCAAGCATCATCATCATCTATCCTAGTATCGAAGCCGCGGGCGTCAGCTAGTCACTAATAATTTAAACGCAATGATAATCTTTATGTGGAGTTTGAGCTTTTGATTGATAGGCAGTCGCTCCATGTTTGACAAAACGGTAGGCGCAGTGGCTAAGCGATTGGCTTAGCTGGGTGCTATTGGGTGTACGCCGCGTGTAGCGGTTTCGATTCCCGCACGGAACAAATATTTGTATGACCTACAGATAGTTATTCCGGTTGTGGCTGTTTGTGTAAGTGAGTTTAGATATTTATAAACGCACCCACGATAAAGGAGAAATTCCTAGCAAGGTTTAAAAATAAATCATGTAAAATACTGTTTTTAATAAGTCTGAAATTGCCAACCTGTCGTGATCAATGCTCGTTCCTTCTCTGTATGAGAAGAGGCCTTGGCCCAGCAGTGGGACAGTAATGGGCTGGTATTATTATCATTTTGGAGAAAAACATGTTCTGTTCTGAACTCCTTGGCTAGTTTATGCTACGTTAACGGGTCTTAACCAAGTCCACGTAGTGTGTGTGTGTGTGAGTTGTGTGATATTTCATTTTGGTCGATTTGCATGAACTTCCTTACTATTCTGCAGGTATTTAAAATCGCGGCTTTTTGGAGTGTGATATAAATTATATTATTATATTACCTACTGTTTTTCAGCTGCATCTAGTTGGACAGGAAGCTTACCCTTACTAAGTTGAGAAATAGCTAGGCTGATGAGAGGTTGGATACCTAGGCATACCACATTATGCATGTATGTGTTCAGTACAAATAAGAGACCATTCTGTCTGAATGTAAATAGTAAACAAGTCTGAGAGTTGATTTTAAGGCTCTTTAGTAAACTGATCCCACAAAAGCGGATCCCGTGGGATCAGTCGACCTAATGAATTTTAGAATTGGTCAACTGATCCCGTTGACCAATTTTATGATTTGTATAGTCAAGTAGAAAAGTTTCTTGATATTAATTTATATTAATAATTTATATGGTGATTCCCGTCGGCCTCATCGCCCGTGTCCGCACTGGTGGGGCGGAGTGGGTTTATATTTCATTTATTACCTAGTCTAGTTACGGGCAGTAACTTTACGAACAGTACTGGGCGAGCTGGGAGGCTGGCATGAATCCAAGAAGGTATTATTACTAGAAGACCGTAGGTACCTACCCAAAATTATTGAAATGCATACCACCTTGAGCTCATGCCAGGGAGCGGTTTCGAAAGTGAGGATCAAATCACTGTCGCAGTAATAACAAATAAGGAACTCCTAGTCTTGAGATATAGGAACCGTTCACAAGATGACTGCAGTTTATTCTAGGATTATAATAATTTAATTTAATCAACGGGCACTGTGCAGTCCTCCTAACCATTACTCGTCATTTTCTTGTTTCATAATATCTTGTGATATCATACAGTAGGTACATGGGCAACCGAGCTCTGTTCGGGTGAAAATAGAGAAAACGATTTTTCCCAGACATGAGAACTAGCTAGATCGATTTTTCGCCTTCGTAAACTCGCATATTGCAACTTTCATCGAAATCATTAGAGCCGTTTTCGAGAACGTGATTACAGACATACAAATATTGCTCCATTATTGGGTTTTTCCATCAGAAATTTGTCAGCAACAGCCATGGAGTTTGGATTTGTGCCCAGTTGATGGCGATAGGCTCGCCACCTATTTATTACATGGGACTTAAACATAACTGGCGAAATGTAGGTGTACTATTAGGTACACCTCTGCCTAACCCTTCGGGGATTAAAGGCTTGATGTAATCAGGCATCTATTAAAGGCTTGATGTAATCAGACATCTATTAAAGACTTGATGTAATCAGACATCTATTAAAGGCTTGATGTAATCAGACATCTATTAAAGGCTTGATGTAATCAGACATCTATTAAAGGCTTGATGTAATCAGACATCTATTAAAGGCTTGATGTAATCAGACATCTATTAAAGGCTTGATGTAATCAGACATCTATTAAAGGCTTGATGTAATCAGACATCTATTAGGGGCTTGATGTAATCAGACATCTATTAAAGGCTTGATGTATTCAGACATCTGTTAAAGGCTTGATGTAATCAGACATCTATTAAAGGCTTGATGTAATCAGACATCTATTAAAGACTTGATGTAATCAGACATCTATTAAAGGCTTGATGTAATCAGACATCTATTAAAGGCTTGATGTAATCAGACATCTAATAAAGGCTTGATGTAATCAGACATCTATTAAAGGCTTGATGTAATCAGACATCTATTAGGGGCTTGATGTAATCAGACATCTATTAAAGGCTTGATGTAATCAGACATCTATTAAAGTCTTGATGTAATCAGACATCTATTAGGGGCTTGATGTAATCAGTCATCTATTAAAGACTTGATGTAATCAGACATCTATTAAAGGCTTGATGTAATCAGACATCTATTATAGGCTAGATGTATTCAGACATCTGTTAAAGGCTTGATGTAATCAGACATCTATTAAAGGCTTGATGTAATCAGACATCTATTAAAGGCTTGATGTAATACAACATCTATTAAAGGCTTGATGTAATCAGACATCTATGAAAGGCTTGATGTAATCAGACATCTATTAAAGGCTTGATGTAATCAGACATCTATTAAAGGCTTGATGTAATCAGACATCTATTAAAGGCTTGATGTAATCAGACATCTATTAAAGGCTTGATGTAATCAGACATATATTAAAGGCTTGATGTAATTAGACATCTATTAAAGGCTTGATGTAATCAGACATCTGTTTAAAGGCTTGATGTAATCAGACATCTGTTTAAAGGCTTGATGTAATCAGACATCTAATAAAGTCTTGATGTAATCAGAAATCTATTAAAGACTTGATGTAATCAAACATATATTAAAGGCTTGACGTAATCAGGCATCTATTAAAGGCTTGATGTAATTAGACGTCTATTAAAGACTTGATGTAATCAGACATCTATTAAAGGCTTGATGTAATCAGACATCTATTAAAGGCTTGATGTAATCAGACATCTGTTAAAGGCTTGATGTAATCAAACTCCAGAAACCTCCCTTCTCCACATTACATAGCACAAATTGATATATTTATTAATTATTGGATCTCCAACATAAACTACACAATAACATGCAAGTATACATAGATCAGGGACAAATACAAGTGTGCGCTTCCAATTATAGGAGACCACATCATTCACTTATAATCTAGGTAAGTACATACAGTAAATTTGATAAGGTCAAAAATCTATACAAATCA
Source organism: Xestia rhomboidea (assembly GCA_963853795.1). NCBI lineage: Eukaryota > Metazoa > Arthropoda > Insecta > Lepidoptera > Noctuidae > Xestia > Xestia rhomboidea. Next base: position 6,372,564 of record OY970779.1, on the reverse strand, counting down.
AAATACATTACACAAATAAATATACAAAAGAAACAAGGTCAATTACATAAAAGATTAACTATAATAACCATGGAAATGAACAATTAGGAAAAAAAAATATTATAAGTAATAAAAGCAAAATATTACGACTTGGGTACTGTGACTTAGAAGTCTTTATATAAACCCGGCAATCCATTTCTACCACAAATACTACGTTCTAATCTAGAAATACACTTATTATTTAATACCTTATCTTCCTACTTCAGATAATAATTATAATATAGAACGGAAACAGAAAATGCTTTAGATTATGATCTGCATTCCATTGCGACAGTATTGACATTCCATTATAAAGAGTTTCCCTTATTAAATATAATGTTTTGTAGACTTAGCGATTGTAGATAAAGCTTAGGTACTGTTGGCTGTCTAGAAGTATCTGGACATTAAACTGACCGAGCGGTGTACGGTGTTACAATAGAATAGGAGGTCTACTCATATTGGTTTATTTACCATTGACGTGTAGTCGGTTGTACGAGTTCTTGCTTTCTTCTGTTATGTTTTAGAGAGGCTTCGCAATGCAATTATGTCGCTACAGGTAGTCCGTGACCCGAAAGTCTGACAACCACTCTTACCAAGGGGTATCGTATTACGCAGTACTAACCGGACTGTGGAGATCAGATAGACAGTCGCTCCATGTAAAATACTGGTATTCAGTCCCGTGCCGTAAGACTGGAAGCCGACCCCATAGTTGGGAAAAGGCAGGTAGATGATGCTTAACGCCATTCCTGCCACCTTCATCCCATCGAAACAGTCCCATCACGGTAATCTAAATGGCCAGTAAATGGCCTCAAGCAATTCGAGCAATTCAAAATGATTAGTTCATTTGCAATTTATAATCGTCGAGCCAATCTCGAAACAGAGCTCGATTGCCCGAGAGCTCGAGAATCGAGCCGCAAGCATCTAGCTTACACAGAGCCCCGACTCCGCTCCAATTGGACGTGTACACTTCATGTCGTGATAAGTGTATTAGTTAGTTAATTACCCCCTTGATTCATTACACCAACGCCCGCCTGACCCGATTACACTGGCGTGCATGATTAATGCCACAACTAAATATACAAGATTTCGTACTATTTAATCGGCGTAATTGCTTATACAGTGTGTTTCCAACTCAATTATCGTATCTATTGCTGAATTGTTGATGCTTATCGTTTTATGTTCATTTGGTAGTCATAATTCAATTCCTGTGTTAATGCAGAATTAGTCTTTCTGGAAAAAAAAAATAATGTGAGAATGTAATCATAAAAAAAGATAAGTTATAGGATTTTAAAATGACGTTCACGTTCTTAGTTACGGACATACGTTAAAAATAACATTAGAACGTTGAAAGGTATTTTTTAATAATGTCATCACTTAATATTAATAAAAATACATCTAAACAAAGGAATTTAAGCACAAGTTAAAACGACAATTTAAATACGATACCTCATCGCTCGGCTCGCCAGTTATGAGCACGGACCAATCGAAACAATTACTTAATGTCAACGAAAAAGATAATTTAATAATTGTTGCCGATGATATATGATGGGTCCACGCCCACCTGGGGTCTCAGTATTAAAATAACCGATACTTCTCCGGGCCTTATTTATGCACGCCGGCACAAACTTACGTCTTACTCCGTACGCCGTCGTGCATTTGTTAAAAGAACACGGTAATAGTCGCTCGAAGATTTCTAATGTCTCAATTTCCGAGGTAAAACAATACAATATCAACCCTATAACGAACCCAATTAAGCTTCGTTTCGATCGCAGTTTAAAATACACGAGCTTAAAGGCTCAATTCACAAATGCAGTAACTTGGACAATTGTTAACAGAGAAAATTGGAACGTGTATCGTTGGTTTGGAACACTAAATTGAATGTTGGTACAGGATGCGTTTAAATTATGTCTTGTTTAATGAGTCGATATGGTTCTCGGACTACAAAGTCTTAGATTCCCTTCCCTCCAACTCAAATATGAACTTTATAAGTGTAAGTTAGAGGTGAATTTTCCCTGAAATGTACCCGAGTTTTACGAAAGAGGTTTCAGCATGGAGTTTGCGAGATGTTTTCACCGAGAACACAGTCATGTAACTAATGTAGGGAATCTACATATCATTAAGAGATGTAGGGTCGTTTTATACGTTTGTACCGCTTTGTTCCTTATATTTACGGTTCGATGTATAGATATTTATGACATCAATGCGTTGCTTTTCGATGTTATTCAGGAACATGTATGAAGACGCCTTTAGTATCATAATACGAGTTTGTACGCGATTCAATATTTATAGTAACGCCTCGGATATCTGTTATTGTTTATGATTTTAATAGCTAGTGGCCAGTGGTAATAGATAGGTTTGAATATCGAATTTGAATAGCTTTTACATGGAGATTAGAATGGTCTTATTATGGGAGTTTGCAAGATAGTGTTATTTGTGTTTCGTTTGGAATAATAAGACAAGGAGACTATAGTGTGGCTTGAAAGAGCTGAATAGTGAGATGGTGGCTTATAGAGATTTAGAGATGTTTTAAGTAACATCTTAAATATGCATCCAAGAAACCACTAATGATTGAAATGAGGGTAGAAAGAAAAACTATGATATTTCAGGATATGATAAGCTTGCTAATTATTTCATGATTAGAAGTTCATCATCATCATCCACAGCCCGACTTCACCCACTGCTGGGTATAGGCCTCTCTTTGTTTGTGCCAAGCACCACGCTCTTGTACCAGCCTCATCTAGGATATTCCCGCAATGGCAACAATGTCGTCTGCATCTTGCCGCCGGACGACCACGAACGCTTCTCTTTCCAGTCATAAATGTGAAGTTACCTTCAACTTTCTGCTAGTTAAAATTGTAACTAAACAGTGTGTATCTATCAATGGTGATCATATAAAAAGCATGACTTTCTTCCCGTACAAGTCTTAGTGATATTTTTGCCTGCAGTTATCACACAATTTTCTGTCATACCTCTACCAATTATTTTTATTCATAAAATATACTTATTACTCCTATTGTTTCATCTAACGTTTATTTTTATTGAAGGCATTTTCAATACATATTCCAAATCTATATTTAGGTATTCTCGAGGTTACTCTGACCTGTAACGAACATCTGAAATGTCGGTACCTAATCATTTTCGATCACTGCGGTCATGGCCAGTCACGATTTCCGCAGATAAAACCATGGTCACACACATTATTTTCACAATAAAATATCTTAATCAATTGTTTTATAGATTAGTATTTAGCTTACCTAACTATAGTTTAGTATTTACTGTAGGCACGCAACTCTGATTTTCAGGATTTATAATTAGATTTTAAAAGATATTAGATTAGATTTAGATTAGATTACAGCGTATTGTATAATTATCACTTGCTTCGGTGAAGGAACATCGTGAGGAATCCAGCATGCCTGAGAAATATTTTTTGACCGGCATGTAAAGCCAAGTCAGAGGCCCATGGGCGGCATAAACACTCTGACACCAGGTTAGGCACTAACCACACGATAAAGAAAAACATTTTGGTATTCCTATATTTCGATTCTCGTCATTCAATGCCCCAAAGGTTAGTCAATTTCTAAAATCAATTTTTTCTGAACAAATGATTAATAAAATCGCTAGGTAGATGATGAGAGACTTTGATAGCGTATTGCATGTTCAAAGAATTTACAATAGTATGGTGTTAATGTTTTATCACGAGACCAAGATTTTATTTTTCTAATACGAATTTTCCGCGTTGAATTTTCACACAGTTCTCAATAATGTCCACGAATAGGTAATAATGGTTTTTTTTTTATAGGAAGTAGAAAAATGTGTGATGTTTGACTATACTCTGATCAAATAAAGTTGTTGGTTTTGTAACGTACACGTGGAAGCTCATTAACACCACATTACCAACGATGTCTATTAATTGGGCAATCAATATAAAGCTGGCTATTTGTGCGTTTGTGTTCCTTTCGTGGTATATCTCGGTAGTTTAGTTGGATTAGATTGGAATACTTTAATTCAGCTTTGTGTTTTCAATTAGGGAAAGTAGCTTAATAGACTCGTTGATTTGGATAAGTAGCTATAATGTTCCCACTGCTGGGACTGGGCTGTTATCCACGATGTAGGCCCAGTGCCGGTTTGTGCCAGATGTCACATCTCTTTAAATTTTTGGACACGACATTTCTAGGACATGACGGTTTCCTCGCCATGTTTTACTTGACCGTTTTGTGTGCAGTGGTGATCAAATTAACAAGTTTTGAGTGCAGTGGTGATGAAATTAAAAAAATTGGGGCAGTCTTTGAGGACTGCCGATAGAAGTGAAAACAAAAAGTACACAGGCCCCTCCCCAGTCGTAGCACTGGTTATGCCCCGCGCATGCCTATGTGGTGCTACGCCATAGAGGATCGCCTACGAGTGCTACGAAGCGTGACCGCACGTTACGTCAAGTGACGATGAGTTCAATGTTTTTCCTTCACCCAAAAAGTGCTCAACGCGCCTAAAGAAGTTTTCACTTCAAAAAGTACCTAACATGGAATTTAGTATACTGTTAATAAATAGTTTTGAAGCTTCCCCAGGACGACACTTGAAAGAACATGGCACTGAGCACGTACGGTTTTTTTCTTGTCTTTTCGTAATTTCACACCTATTCGCGCCAATGTATTTTTGGCCTTAATTTCTAGTTGTGGCTCTATGTACTAGAACCGCAGCCATGTCCTTTTTCTCTTGCTTAACTTAGCTTTTTGTGGTCAAATACACTAGCACCCCATCTACAGCTACTTATGCCCAAAAACTCCAGCTTATCGTCGCGGGTGGTCAGTTAGTATGCTGTGCTCGTTAGCAAGCATTATAGTGCCACCAGTTAGGATGCTAAACTGGTAGGTAACGTGTGAAGTTATTGCTAGTTTGGGTGTAAGTGGTGTACTGTTTGAAGCAGAATTATTTGAAAATAGAAGAAAAACGAAATTGGAAAAGTTTTGGAACTTTCTTGATTCAAGTCAGTTAAGGCTACCGCACATTATAGACGAGACTGTCTTTAGACAGACAATTACCCTACTAGTGCGAGCGAGACAAACTATGTATTCTCGCTCGCACTAGTAGGGTAATTGTCTGTCTAAACACAGTCTTGCCTATAGTGCAGTAGCCCTTACTTGCACGGCATTTTACTCTGGATTATTTTTCAGAGTTATCGATCTCTATTGAAGGACATCATCATTCATCGTCATCATTCTCCTGCTCTTCTTCTTGGGTCGGCGCAGCATGTCTTCTTCTTGCATATTTCTCCATCTCGGCAGTCACCTCCTTTCTAGCCACATCATCCTTCACACAGTCCATCCATTGTTTCTTTAGTCTTCCTCTACTGTTATAGCTATCTACATTCATACTTAATAACTAAAAGACCCAGTATGACCAAGGACCAAGTAAAACGGGCTATTACAGCTTTTCTTGTTTTTGAGTGTATTAAGAGTTTAGCACTCAAATACAGGAAAATTTTTGATTTTTATTTAAAGCGCTGTTTAAAGAAATAATCAAACTTTCTCGGGCATATTTTTTTTTTTTAATTTTGTGGCCGTATCTAAACCATAATCAGACATCAAAAATCTCAGTTTAAATTTGATAGCCCTCATAAGGAGCGTAAATCTTATAGAATCTTGGACCAGTGTCAGATGACGGATGGATACTTTGGTGTAAAACGATTTTGCAATAAAAATAACGTTTTCCAGTAATTAAATAAAAAAAAAATGAATAAAATAAAAAATAAAAATGTTTATTACATTTTACTTTAATACGTCACCATACCTGTCTTTATAACCTGGAACCTCATCCAAGATAACCACAGATGCGTTATCCACGCGATCACTGAACATGGGTGGTCGAATAATCTTTGCTTAACCCATTAGACCACTAAATGATGGGGTGCTACCCGTGCTACCATTTTAGTAACCCACTCGGTACGCTAAACAGATAACAAGTTAGGGGATGAAGGTATGTGGTTGTTTACCATGGGTAAGTTAAGGGTTGTTGGTTAAATGTGCGTGAAAGAAACAAGGTGTTTTAAAATTAACCCTGTTGAAACGCTTCCTGTTACAAGAATCGATCTAACTAGGCACTAATAGGTCATATTTAGACATAATTTATTTTGTCCCGCGTTGAGCGACTTATGTAGCTTTCAAAGATTGAAATTTCATAGAAAGACATCGCCTATCTAAGACTAGAATTGTCTTTAGTTGGGTCATTCATACGTCGCGCCGCAAGTTTTTTGCCTCTGGTATTCCAATAAAATTGAAGCACTTGCATCGCTTCTTATTCTTTGAATGTCGATTGACTCATATTATATTCAAGCAGTATGTAACCACCTGCACAACTCTTTCATTGGCTTCGCTTTAATACTGTTATGAGTAAATTCGCACTGGGCCCGCGTGGTAGATTATAGCCCATTCCCTCTCTTAGAGAGGCTGATGATGAGTAAATTGCACCCGAATGGCAGTAAGTTTTTCGAACACTCTCCTTTTTCTATTTGCCCTTGAGCCATTTTATCAGCTTTCCCTAGACAATGTAACTTTTCTCCAATCACTCTTTCTCCATCAATATGATCATTATACAACCTCAAGCTTACTTCCAAAAGTCACTAATGAAAGAACAGTACTATCGCGCTTTCCCCCACATTATGTTATTGTTCAGCACCGAATCATTAGGTTCACTCGACGCTCGGCTCAGGTGATAATCATTTATAATGCGCGAGAGTCGTGACGCGTACGTTCGTGAAATATTGGTGGAATTGGGTGCGTTTCCAATGTTTCACGGTGGGTAAGGTAGTTGGTAGATACTTTCCTACTGACTTATGAAGTTTTAAGCAATAGTTATTTGTTATACAAGAGTGCAAAGTTGCTTTTTAACCGCGTGCTCAATTTTGATAACCGAGCAAGCGAAGGATTCTAAAATTGAGTCACGAGCGCAGCGAGTGATTCAAAAATTAGAATCCTGAGCGTTAGCGAGGGAATCAAAAGAGCACGAGGTGAAAAATCTTTGCACTCGAGTGCAACGCGTAACTTTTCATCCCACCTCAGCGAGGAAATTACTAAATGCAAAAAAAAAAAAACATTTACAATCACAAGATACTTTTACTTTTATTTCAGTTTAGGTGTTAACTACTACATTATGGTAGGTAAGTATTACAGAATAATCTTTAAATTATAACAAATAATACTTAGGTACAATTAAGAAAAATTTAAAGTAACGTTGCTACAGTTAGTTAAGTTGAGTGTAATATTTATTTATTTACTCAGACTCGGAACCTTCTTGGTGTACTTTTATAATTTGCTCTGCGCGCGCCATTTTCTTGTCAGGTCAATTGTTAAAACCTTAGGTTAAAAACAAGTGAAAAACGTAAAATAAGTGGTTTTGGCGACCAAGAAGTTTATTTGACGCCAACAGAATTGACTGAAACTGTTAATAATGCGCAAATGAGCTTTCTCCCTCAACAATCACGCGAGAAGAATTTGAAACAGTACGATATTAAAAAAAATAAACAAAAATAGGTAGAAAATGCCCAAGGCATTAAGTCCGCCTTTGTACAGTTTTTACTTGTGCATAAAGTTTTAATAAATAAATATTACACTCAACTTAACTAACTGTAGCAAAGTTACTTTAAATTTTTCTTAATTGTACCTAAGTATTATTTGTTATAATTTAAAGATTATTCTGTAATACTTACCTACCATAATGTAGTAGTTAACACCTAAACTGAAATAAAAGTAAAAGTATCTTGTGATTGTAAATGTTTTTTTTTTTGCATTTAGTCATTTCCTCGCTGAGGTGGGATGAAAAGTTACGTGTTGCACTCGAGTGCAAAGATTTTTCACCTCGTGCTCTTTTGATTCCCTCGCTAACGCTCAGGATTCTAATTTTTGAATCACTCGCTGCGCTCGTGACTCAATTTTAGAATCCTTCGCTTGCTCGGTTATCAAAATTGAGCACGCGGTTAAAAAGCAACTTTGCACTCTTGTATAACAAATAACTACAGCCCAACTTTACCTACTATTAATGCAACTTTTTTGAAATAAGAAAAGTAATTGTTTGAAGTTAGAACTGTCAAAAGTTGGAAACCTTAGCTTTGCTTTCTCTGGCCTTTCTTTTACTTCGTTCAAATTCTTGTCTATTTCATAAATATGGTTGCGTAAGTATATATAATCACTTAAACTCAAGTGATTACTTTAACTTGGCTATAGATACAAGTGTAAGTCCTTTCCGATCCTGTCCTACATTGGTTCCAAAGTCAAGAATGAAAGAACAAGTTCAAGATCAGATTTGTAGATGTGTCTGACGATTTCCTGAAATTCGATTTCTACTTGCCAATGAGGCGTTCCCATGAAAATCCTTCCTGAACTTTGTGTCGAGTTTAATTTTTAAAACACTAGGTGAAAACCTGTCAGGTTAAGCACATACACACGAGGTACCTAGGTACTCAAGAAGATCTCAGACGTGTTTACGGGAGTTTGAAGACGACACAGGTACTTAGGCTAATTCGTACCTTCTTCTTCAATGGAAACACACCTCCAATACCTAACACTTGTCGATTTTTCTGCGTCAATGTTATTAATGCGTGACGTGATCACGTGACGTCATATGACGCTATGTATTAGCGTTTATCAGCGCCCGCTGCGACGCCGCGTGACGCTAATGTGCGTCGCTGATGACGGATACAGGCGTCACGCCTAATCTTAATGCTTTTCTGAATAAATAAAATTTGGGAAAATCTGCGGCTGATGGCGGTAATAATGGTGCTACTTTTTTCTCGATTTTTACAGCTAATTTAGTTTACATATTTTGGTTTAGGGTAAATGATGTAGCATTTTTAGACTTTTTATCAGTTAGAATTAAATCAGCTCAGTTCGGAAGGGACATAGACGCACAAAGGCTTGCCACATATTCAGTACAACAGTCTGATACAAAAGTGCGATACCAACGCCGTCAAAATGTATGGAACAGCCGTTTTATTTAAGAATTACCGATTAAAAATATACATGTGGGGTGTTAAGAATGATATACTGAATACGTCGTAAGCGTTTGTAGTATCCCTCCACGTCCACTCTGTATATTGAAAACTAGCGGAAGTCACGCGGTTTCACCCGCGTAGTTCCCGTTCCCGTGGGAGTACGGGGATAAAAGATAGCCTATGTTACTCAGTAAAGACGTGGCTTTCTAATGGTGAAAGAATTTTTGAAATCGGCGTAGTAGTTTTTGAGTTTATTAATTACAAACATGTGTATGTTTGTAATTACACACAAAAGTACAAATCTTTCCTCTTTATAATATTAGTGTAGATTATTTCACACATCTCTCAACCCCAAATCATAAACGTTTACAATTATTTTAGCCACTACTTTATCACACTAAAATCACATGAATTTCATTAAAAGACGCACTCCTCCATCCCTCCTGATTCCTCTGGGATTAGCTATCATAATATCCCTATCCCAAACTACCGTATTGACATTTCACACAAGGGATTACGGAATACCACATTACATCACTATTAAGCTATAACTACACGCACACACACCCGCACATACACACACACACACACATACAAACCCATGCGTATGACCACAATTTATAAGTTATAACCATTTTTATTGTGAGAACTTTAAACAATCCGAATCCGAAGCTTATGCCTGTAATCCTACACATTTGAATTTTTTATTAATAATGGCCAGTTAAAGCCGGATAATGTTAATAATAACCGGTGGACGCCATTATAGGCTTTATTGTTAATATTATTAATTTAGTCATGAATAATTCAGTGTGGGGAGGACCATTCGGTCCCTTGTAATAGCTACTATGATTAATTTATTAGATTTTAGGCATTTTTATTATTTTTCGTAATCGATTCTTTTATTAGAACTAGTTTTAGTTATATTTTATGATCGGTCTATAATGTATTAGGCGTAAAATTTTCATTACTGGATTAGCAGAATTAGTTATAAAATAAATTTCTGTTAATGTTATTACAGATTGGCTGTGAAATCGGTTCAAGGTATTAGTGGCTGGATTTAATTAATTGTTATATTATTCAGTTTTGGATTAAAATTAATAATTATATTTGATCCGAATCGCTAGAAAGTTTACAAAATTATGTTTTTGATTTATCACTGTTTTAAGCAGGAAATGATTTACATAAATCATTTCTCAATACAAGCTTATAAGAATGTTAAACTTAAATCAAATTTGGCGACATTTTAAAATAACCTGCCAAGTAACGCATCTCGTAACTTTCTAGTATTAAGAGTTTCTCAGCTAAGCTGCGGACAGACAGACAGACAGACGAACATACAACGGTACTTGTTGATTACATTACACTAATGTAGATTTAGCCCATACATCCTTTTGACTCAATAGATCAAATAGGAAGCAGCCATCATTAACAGCATCCTGAGCTAAATCATCCTGAAAAAACGACCAAGTGCGAGTTTGACTCGCGCACCGAGGGTCCCGTACAAATTTGTAGGTATTCTGTTCCTGAGAAAAAGGGTCATAACAGACAGACAGACAACAAAGTGATCCTGTAAGGGTTCCTTTTTTTTGAGGTATAACAAAATCCTAAAAATATATAACTCCCCAGCAAATCAGAAAAGAGATACGACCAATTCGAAATATCATTTTCCCAGATTTCCTCCAAAACACACGCGAAAAATCTAATCCAACGAAACAATTCGAACAATTTAGTTTTTGATCACGATTTAAGGGCGCGTCAGACGATGACGGATCGCTTTATCCGGCAAAAGTTAATTTCCTTTCTCACACCAACAAATTCAATCCCTCCGGTCCACAATGAAGCATATTTGCTTATCTTTAATTGATTCAGTCTAACCCCTCGGCTCTGATAAGGATTAGCTCTATTCACGCTGACTTTTACAAGGGTAGTTCACCCTTAACGAGGGATGGAATGGAGAGTAGATGTGTGGATATGTAGAATTTGGGGAGCGAGGTTTTTACCTATTTTTGGTGTTACTCTTAGAGGAGAGTGAGAAGTATGAGTAAGTTCAGGGGGCCCAAAATGGCCGCTTTAACTGAATCATAATATGAATTGCTTAAAATATCCACTGACGCAGTTAATGTTGGGACCATTTTACGAATTGTAGCGTAATTTAGGCCCCCAGATAACCGTGTCTTTTTAAGAGCTGTATTTTTTTTTAAATATTAATTTTCATTTTTTTCTATGCCATACTTGTCTTTTTAAACAACATTTAGGTGTAAGCAGTAGGACCTACAAATTGTAGGTTAGGCCTAAACTCAAAACATCTTAGTTGTAACCCTTACTGCTTTCCAAAAAATTCAGAGTTAAATTGGGGCCAATGATGTGCGTACTGTATCAGCTAACGTTTGTTACAATAGACAGCAAAATCTGTATGGTGTGTAGGCACAAAACAAAACCATAGGTTTGGGTTAGTTGTAAAACGGACCCTCTACAACATCTAACCCCAACTGCTCACACGATTACCTACATCGGATTTCATAATCGGCGCGTGTCGCGTATTATCGGACGCCGTCGTGTGACGTCGGGCGACGTCGGGTAACGTCGGGTGACGTCGGGCGGTAATGCGATACTCGTGAATTACAACAGTTTATCGTGGTGAATCTGAGATGTTTGCACAGGGGAAGTGTATTGGTTTCATGGATTTAGCTAAATTGTTCTGTGTTAGCTTATTGTTGTTGCTGTCGTTTTTAATTAAAAATGTATCGTTTGGTGGGGGTTGTTGCGTTGTTGTTTGGTGGTTTTTATTGTTTGGATTGTTGTTCTTTTGCTGTAGATTTGGTGTCATTGTTGCGTTTAATGAGCACAGACTCAGAGCCTCAGGCACGTATCCAAGTGGGGGGGTAGTTGGGATTTATCCCCCCCGAAATCTGACTAAAAATGAACGGGATCATAAACTACGGTAATTTAAGTTATTAAAAATTATATTTCAGCGATTTTTTACACAGTTCACATGGTTGTTTTAATGTTTGTCCCCCCCGAACCAGAATTTTGGATACGTACTTGGGCACAGTCAACTGTTGGTATTTTCCTTCTGGTAATAAATACGAATTGTCTAAAAGTTGTCTTTAACATCTTGTAGATAATGATGTGAAAGTGCATTTAAAAAACAACCCCATGCTTCTTATTTGGTTTCTTCATCATTATGTTCCTGCCCTTGTCTCATTGTACTTTGGGTGCGCGCAACACGTTTTCTGCTTCCATTATTCCTTTCTCATTTGGTTTTTTAGTTTCGTAAAACTCGCTTTTAAATACCGCTTTTACATATACATACCTTTCTCAACATAATCCTACCTATAACAACACAATATCTGCATCAGACCAATCAGCAAAAAATCCTGTATTTTAATCCCTGAAACGTCCGAAAAAGTATACACCATTTAATAAAGCCGTCAGTCGAACGTTTTCAATAACGCTACGTTTAAAAAAAGAACACTTTGCACAAGTCAGTCGGGCGGACACATGATATGCGTACACCTGGAAATTGGAAAAATCCATGGAAATCCGCTTTGGCTGGACACCCTATTTCTAGGAATATCGGATTTGTTCGTCGATACCAAATTTTAAATGATGTTGTGATGGTATTTAATTTGTTTGTAAAATGAGTAATTTTCAGTTGGATTTCAGCATATTGTCCATGACTAATAATGAAGTTATCGGCACAAAACTTTTCTCTTACTGCATAATCTGTGTTTTTACAAGATTACTCTAACTTGATTCTATGCTAACTTAATTACCAGACTTCCCTCGTTTTCTTTGACTATTAATTGTGGTCAAAAAGCTTACCCATCTGAAATAACAGTCTCTGATTACGTTGTTGCTGGTCAAAAGGCCTATCCCATGCAATTTCTGGGGCTTGCCTCGGTTACTACGGCCGTCTTCAGGCACCTACTGCATGACTATCTTTTTTTACCCTAGAAACCCTTACCCTTACCCTTTTACCCTAGAAACTTACCCTTACCCTTTTCTTCTTAGAAACGTGACCCGCCCAGTCCCATTTTACCCTGGCAGACTTATCACCAACATCGGCAATGCCTGCCTCACTTATACCAAATGACCAATGTTACTGACAAATTTTCGTGTTTTGAATCAGGATAAGCAAGAAAAATATTGCAAAGAAGTAAAACTAACAGAACGAATAGTGTCTTCTATAATTCTCGACCAACTGACGAACAAGCAGTCTTTATATTGTATGCACGTCATGTCCTTGCGACGAAAAAATATTTTTTCGTTCTTCTTTCTTTCTTCTTCTTCTTTCCAATATGGCCGTAACACCATTACAATTGCATCCATAAACCACAACATACCCCCATAACGTTGATGGCATGGCCCACCAAAACGCTAGGGGGACAAAACTGCAGGAAATTGGATTTTTTATCGTGTGCCAACAAAGAGTTGCAATGACATTCGCACGACGATTCACAATTTTTGATGGCATTTTTAACGATAACATGGGTTTCCAAAGTTGTTGTAATTGAAGTTATAACGGTATCTACTATCTTTTCTTACAAAAACGTTGGTATTGAATTGTATTAACGGGCTGGTGTCTGCAACTCCAAGTCCAAAGCGCGTATTATGCGTACGGAAAAATGTAGGTAATAAAATATCTTGTCTATCTACTTTTGCACCAATTAAGAGGTCTATCTTATTTAGGTAAGTGACGATACCATTAATTGATGCATCAAGTAGAGCGCATCACTTTGTCCACTACACCCGCTCTAAATAAATAATAATACAGGGTGTAAACCACCCGGGGCTGCGGGACTACCGGGGCTGCGGGACCATTCGAAAGAGATACCGTGGCCCCGGAACTCAAAGGGTAATGAAGGAACATGGATGGGTTTTAGTCAGTAAAAGTCTGACACTCCCTCCTGCTCCGCCCAGAGCGGGAGGAGTCATTTGATGATTTCTCATCCGAAAAAAAAAAACGCGTGTAAACCACCTCATCACGAAGCCGTCAACCAAGCATTGTGTACATCCAACTAAGTAACTTTACGCAAAAATTATTGCTGGAAAAGACTTTTTTTTGGGGTGAAAAATCATGTTTTGTGGTAGAATGTTGCATGGATTGAATAGAACGGGGATCGTGGAGGTGTTTAAAGTAAAAATCTTACACTAAAAACTTGTAATTTAAAAAAAAAAAGTTGTCACAAAGTTAGAACTTTGACCCCCAATTTCTCGGTAACTAGAAGGTTCCCAGGCATGGTGTAGAACAAAAAAATGATCGCAATGACGAGGAGAACAAGTGCCTTTCGGCTTCGTTAAGAGGTGTTTTACACCCTTTATCGTAAGATACGAATTGGTAAGACTTTTTCGTTTCGTTTCGTTTTCGAAATCACCCACTGTTGGATATAGGCCTCCCCTTTCTTCTGCCATTCTTTTTGCCGCGATTTTGACGTTATCATCAACTCAACGTGCTTTTGGACGGCCCTGGTTATTTAGGCCAATCCTTGTCCGCCTAATTTAAATAAAATGATTTTGATGGACTCCGCACACATCACATATATCATCATCATCATCACAGCCTTTTTAATGTTCCCACTGCTGGGACAAGGAAACAAAATGTTACAAGTTAATTTTCTAACAACAAACGATTACTAAGAATCAGTTTTCTAGGTTAATAGCTTATTTAATTCCTCAAACAAGTCGTTAACGTCAATTAAACTCATTGATGTAATAACTAATGTGACATTAGATAAATGTAACATGTCCGCAATCAGTTTTGATGTTTGTGCGTTTTATTATGTAATTACTTTTGGTTTAATTAGCTTATTGATGTTTTATGAATGTCAGGAGTTTATTTACCCCGATATTGAAGCAACTGTGGGATTATTTGTTTGTTTGTCCTGCGAAGGAGAGTGGACGAACGAAATATTTTGAAGCTGGGATGGCAATCAGTAGGTAAACTTTGCATTTCGACGACCCGAATAGCGCTGCGGTACTGGGGCTGCCTTACGTTCTTAGGGTCCCGGGTTCGAATCCCGGTTGGAGCAAATGTTTGTGTGATGAGCATGGACGTTTGTTTCCGAGTCATGACGTTTATATGTATAATAAGTATGTATTTACAAATAAAAAGTATATAAGTAGTATATCAAGTATCTGGTGTCCACGACACAAGCCTCGTTGCTTAGTGTGGCATTAGATGGCGCTGTGTGTTAATGTCCAGCGATATTTATTTATTATTTATTTTCTGGATTGTAGATACCTATTTAATTTTCTTGTTATTAAACTTATTCTACTGAGTAGCTCTTGCTTGCCATGATTCTTACCGAAAGGACTAACTGGTACTTGTACTACACAGAATTGAGTGGCAAGGATTTTGTTTTTACGAAATTAGTACCTACTTACTACATATTTAGCATAACGTTTTAATGTCATGGATTTCCACAAAGTAACGCTCCTGATTCCATAGCTTAATTGGATAATTACAGCGCGGAATAGGATTACTAAAACTACTCAAAAAGCAGACACAATTAGAGGATCATTATATGACGACCAGTTACTAAACTTAAACACTTGTACAAGTCACATAAACCAGAAAAAAACAGTAAGCATATTTTACCTCCACAAAAAGAACAACGCAACCAAATACCGCGAAAGCTTCAGACACAAAGCTAAACATTGTGTCGGTGGCGCCATCTATCTGCGGAAGGGGGCGGCTCGTAAATTGTCACATGCGGCGCTGCGCGGGCGCCGCCGGCTGTGTGTGACGCCGGAAGCTGAGGCGGGCTTGATCTGTTGGGCTTGGGATGTAAGTTAGTGTTATGTTTAGGATTATGTGAAGGTGTCTTAAATTATAGTAAACTGTTTTTTTCAACTGTAGCAGGATTTGTGACATCTTATCAGCAACTGAACTCGTTTTGTATAATAGTGACAATTTAAACTTGTTTAACTGAACCTCACATCACTCCTGTTATCCCCGAAATTTTAGGGACGTGTACCAAGAGTTCTCATAATGACATATAATCCTTGAATCTGGTTGGGCACCTGCGGAGCCCAACGTTAAACTTCGCGCTGCGAAGCCGAACACCCCGGTGTACATCTCTCGCCTACATTACACCACTGAGGCTGAGGACATCGAGGAGTACGTGCGCCAAAGATTGAAGTACACGCCAAGAGTACAGTTACTGGAGTCACGCCGCAACGTCAATTTCAAGGCGTTTGTGGTGCGCATCCCAACGTGTATGCTCCATCTGGTGTTGGAAGAAAGTTTTTGGTCGCAGGATGTGGTGTTCCGTCGCTTCCGCGGACAAATTCCACAAGAAAGCACAAAACATCGTGCAAGTGAAGTGCTCCTAACATAGTTTTAAGTTGCTTATACTAACAAAAATTGTTATTAGTATGTATTTTTAGGTTAAGGTATTTATGTATGGGTCTTTGTTACCTGAAATAAATGGATTATTATGATTATTATTATTATTATTATACACATAAGGAGGCCTATTGCAATCAACCGAGCACAATTCCAAACTGCAGACTCGTATTTCTGGGCCTGTGGACGGGGAGCTATGGGCTAGCTCGCCGTCCGTCCGTCTCATGACGACAGGCCGTGTCGACGGCGCAGGAGTGTTCCACGCGCGCCTCAAAGAGTGTCAGCAAAAAGGAAGGGCCGGTGCCTGCCGGGGCTGCGGGACTATTCGAAAGAGATACCGTGGCCCCGGAACACAAAGGGCGATGAAGGAAAATGGATGGGTTTTAGTCAGTAAAAGTTTGACACTCCCTCCTGCTCCGCCCAGAGTGGGAGGAGTCATTTGATGATTTTCCATCCGAAAAAAAAAACAAAAAAAAAGACTCGTATTTCTTCGTAAATATTCATTCCTAAGTTATGTTAGTGGCTAGTGGCTAATTTCAGCTAGTGGGTAATTTCAGCCATCGCTGAAAACTACAACAAGGATTCTTAAAAGATGGAACTTCGTATTATTAATTTTGTTTAAAAATTATGCTTTTGCTTGAGTAGAGCTATAGTAAAATTTAGGAAAAAACTCGTTATTTAACACAAATCAAAGACAGCCGTAACACAGATTTGATTTACAAAGTCATAGAGTACAACAACTTTGTGAGCACTCTTTAAAACGGTGTTCTCTCAAATGATTGATGGACTCAACAAAAAAGCGATATCTAAGACAGTGTAAGTCCTTTTGAATATAGCTATATCTTCCCCTCACAAACATCAATTTTAATTAAACAAGACAACTACACCCAAAACATGTCAGGAACTATTAACAGTCCCTAAAATTCCCGATGCAATCACAAATATGTGGTCACCGTTATCAGTACAGAGTCAACTGTCGTGAAGAATGTCTCCCCATGTGTCGAAAGCGTCGTGGTCACCCTAGCGTATGGAATTATCTCCTTTAGCTGCGGGAGGCGGAAACATCCTAGCGGAGGAATACGACGGCTCATTTAGTTGTGGTTAATGCGTTAAATTATGGTTTAAAAGTGCTTGGAATATGATTTGAGTATATCAAAAAAGAATAAAGAAGAATTAGTGATTGAAAAAGAAGTTTGATAAAGCAAAACTTTGGTGCTAAGGAAACAAATGATAGAAAGTCTCATGCTGGGATTGGTAATCTTTAGATTCTGAAGTTTTACATCGTCTAGTTTAGAGACTACAGAATTATATTATTGATACTTAAATTTTCACAAATAAGAGATCTTTTGAAGACTTGGGAGTTTTATAAAGAATTGATGCATCATACACCGTTGCTTACAGGTTTTCAAGGTTTTTGTAGAAAACCGACTCATGTCAGATAGAAAGATCTAACAAAGGCTTAGTCGACTCTTCCAGATTGCCACGTCGGATGGCAATGCCCAGCCCGCATTGCCATCCGACGTGGCAATTCTGCCAGCCTTCTGGACACTTTCCCCATTGACAGACATACGGACGAATTTTATTGAGGCCATTAATTTAATTCATTTCTGCTTTTGATACACGTACATATTTTTATTATTATTTAAGGTCTGTATAGTAAATAATGATGAATAATGTATGTGAAACTTAATAATTGAAAAAATTAAATCTTATAAAAAAACTAAGGCTTAGAAAACCGCGAAAATCATGAATAAAAATAACACAGCACTTGATTCTTCTAACAAAGGTTTCTTCCCGCACAATTTTCAACGCCAACCCATCCATACTGAGATTCTTTAATATACCTACCCCAACTTTTTCCACACAAACGCATCACCCCTCAGTGCAAACATCTTTAACCGTTCTAAGTGACAATAATTCGTACCCTGGGCGTCACTGCCGTCCCCTGCACCCTCACGGTATAAATACATGCAGGGGAGTAGCAGCTATCTGCTTGCTACCTCATAAACTTTAATGTGACAGTTATTTAAACTTAGATAAATATTGAGATAACTGAGGGTTTAAGATGACGGTGGATTAAGGGAAAGTTGTGATGGTGAAGTTTTACTTTAGCGGATGACTATTTCAGACTTCTTGACTTCTTACCTTTTTTTAACCGACTTCCAAAAGGAGGAGGTTATCAAATCGTCTGATTTTTTTTGTGTGTATGTTCAGCGATATTTTCGCCAATTGTGAACGGATTTTAATGGTTCTTATTTTGTTTGGAAGAATGTTATTTCGCGGTGGTCCCGTTTAAGTTTGGTGAAGATCTGATGCTGATTTTCGGAGATATACAGGGGAACTCTTCAATAATAGACGGCAATTTGGTCGTGATTGCTGCAATCGCTTGGATGTTTATTTAATGATGTTGTGTAAAAAATAAACATCCAAGCGATTGCAGCAAACACGATAGATTTGCTGTCTATTATATTTAAGAGTTCCCTAAAAATGGAAAAAATAAATAATTTTTTGCAAAAAATAAAATCGACTTCAAAAGAACAAAATAAAAATGCAAAAAATAACTTTAGCTTCAGAAGTCGGTGGCAAAAAAAAACTGTATCAAACAAACAAAAGTCACCGTTTTCTGAAGCTAAAGTTATTTTTCACTTTTTTGTGATTTTGAAGTCGGTTTTTTTTATGTATTATACCTCATGTCTCTTCCTAGTGATGGTAGGCTTGTAGTCCTTGTCGTAATAAATAAATAATAGCAGCCGCTCGGGTCGATCTTTAGGTTAAGCCGCGCTCTCCTAGGTTAATCCGTGGATGGGTGACCTCCCATTACATACCGAGTTTCCTCCGTGCCTTGGAAAGCACGGTAAGCCGTTAGTCCCCCGCGATGTTTTCCTTGACCGAAGCACGGATAATTAAAATGAATCCGAAAAATCAGAGGTGCATATCTTGGGTTCGCACTCGAGACCTGGCAGTCCGACGGTCACACCACTGAGCTATCACTGCCAGTAAAAGCTAATCTAGACACAAAAAAAACTGAATCAATTATAAAAACATCAATTAATTAACGCCTAATCACAACCCATAAAAAAACTATGCAAATGGCGTCCTAAGTTCACCTACAAAAAGCAACGGTTAACGGTTAAAACTAGCCTTTATCGGAAACAAATACATTAAAATAAAAACGATTACATTTACAATGTCGACCAGTATCTGTGACGGCCCAGATAACAGCCACTTTTAACTTTGCAAAAAAAAAAGCAGGTCAAGTGTGAGTCGTACCACGTACAATGAATTACAAAAAGCGCCTTAAAAACAATAATTACCTTTTAAATTAATTTTTAACCGACTACGGCGAAGCCAAAAGGAAGGGTTATGATTTTAGCAGTCTATGTATGTTTGTATTTACATTATGTTCCTCGTAGCGCCTAAACTATTAATCCGATTTTGATGAATCAATCGGTTCGTTTTTAATGCCCCGGGTGATTTAGGCTACATTTTAACCGACTTCAGCAATAGGAGGAGTCAGTTTTACATTGTAAACCCCCATTTGAATAAGTGCGTGATTTTTCAGTAGTTGTGTTTTTAGTAGTAGAAAATCACACAAATTCTTGTTATTCATCCCTTGGTTACATTTATAGGGAGTCGCCATCTGCCGAGCCTTCTCCCAACAATTTTGGGGTCGGCCTCCAGTCTAACCGGATGAAGTTCATACCAGTATTTTACATGGAGCGACTGCCTAACTGACCTCCACAACCCAGTTAGTACTGGGCAATACGATACCCCTTGTTAAGACTGGTTGTCAGACTTACGGGCCACTGACTACTTGGAACGACTGTCAAAGATCTACATATGACAGCAGAGACCAACTTTAATGTGCTGATCTACACATGACAGCAGATACCAACTTTAATGTGCTGATCTACAAATGACAGCAGAGACCAACTTTAATGTGCTTCCGAGGCACGGAGGAAACTCAGTGTGTAATAGATGGTCACCTCAGAAATCTTGTGATTTCCGGAACGAGTTAGGGCAACCGTGGCTTGAAGACCGACCTGTGCAGCTGTTTTTATATAGCCACTAGCTCCTCATTACATTCATGGGGACTGTCACCCCTAATTATTTGTTAAAATACACTGACCTGCAAAAATAAAAGTATCACACTTTTAAAATTGCAATAACTTATTATGTATACAAGATATACTTTCGAAACAAAAAGTTAGTTTAAAAAATATGTATCATGTTTAATAAGTATAATATAATATGTATAATGTATAAATGTATGTATGTATGTATAAATATAAAAAAAATATATAAAAATGTATATATAAATGTATAATATAATATATAATATAATTTAATATGTATAATATAATGTTTAAAAAATAGTTTAATTTTGTCTATAGTTTCAAAGAAAGCTGATAAAAATTGCTATAAAACGTTTTTTTTATTTTAAATCTCTAACTTCCATAGTTTAGGAAAAATTTAAATTTTAAAAGTGTAGTACTTATATTTGCAGGCCAGTATATTATTTGTTATATAATTATTTGTAGTAATATTACTCCACCATTGCTTAGCAGTACACAGAAAACACATTCTACCTATTTTTTTTTATATATAGTGTAAATAGTTAAAATTTCTGAAGTAGACTACAACTAAATATACCTAAGTACTGAAAAATCATGAAGGAAAAATCGACTCCTCCTATTATTGAAGTCGGTTAAAATGTAGCCTATGTTACCCGGGCTTTAATAACGAATCTATTGGCAACTTATTCATCAAAATCTGATAGTTTAGGTGTTACGGAGGAACATAAGTAAATACAAACATACATACATAGATTGCTAAAATCATAACACTACCTTTTGGTTTCGCCGCAGTCGGGTAAAAACAGATAGATGACCATGACGAATGTATCAGAATCATTTATTTGACAGACATAGTTATCAACATTAAGGATTTTATACTCGTAGTAAAGGTTCTTGCTATGTTTTGTCATTACTCTTATATATTAATTTGTATACAGTCGTATACAAATTAAAATATAACAAGCCAATGAAATAAATTAATGAAGGGTTCCGTCTTTGTCACTTGGTTACGGAACCCTAAAACTACAAAATAATAAAAGTTGTTGACACGATTTACAGGGTTTTAACAGCTGCTGTTAAGGTCGTTTTTATTGCAATAAAGCATACAACTATTGTTAAGGTAGGGTTACACTTCTAACTGTGAGTTAAATGTCTCAAATGCGGAATAAAATAAAAAATACGCTTTTTTACAGTAATTGTTGGTTACTTTATTGTTTTATTGCAAATAGTGGAGAGTGTAATTAAAATCATGTGTTACTTTCTTTATCATACATTTGCAGGTACTGTAAATCATAAAATTATATAAATAAATATAAATAAATAAATAAATATTGCTGGACATTACACACAGCGCCATCTAGTGCCACATTAAGCAACGAGGCTTGTGTCGTGGACACAAGATAGTTGATATACTACATAGATATTTTTTGTTTGTAAATACATACTTATTATACATATACACACCCATGACTCGGAAACAAATGTCCATGCTCATCACACAAACATTTGCTCGTACCGGGATTCAAACCCGGGACCCTAAGAACGTAAGGCAGCCTCACTACCGCTGCGCCATTCGGGTCATCAAATTTATGTTTGAAAGTTATAAAACATATGGAAACGCGTATTTATCGGACTTATATTAAATGTAAAATTCGCGATAAATACCCGTTTCCATGATGTTTTATAATGTGCTCTGATCGTGGATGTTTGAAAGTTGATTTAAAAAAACACTTTTACACGTCACATTGGACAGGTCCACTCAAATCTGTGTGATTCTTCCTTCAAAAGACCATCTCAGACACTAATCTGCATAGTCCTCATGTGAATTGACCAAGATTATGTCTGGACTTTAAAAGAGACCTCTGAGTTTGTTTCGGCTGTTTCTTCTCAGAGTAGTCACCGGCCCCATCTAGTTTAAAAAAATTACGTGTAAAAGTGTTTGTAAAATACTATTTTCAAAATAAAGATCATTTATTAATATTTTTTGATGTTTACTATTTGGAGAAGATACAGCCGACACTCGGAAGTCACTGTCTCATTTAAAATCCAGACATAATCTTGATCAAGTCACATGAGGACCACGCAGTTTGAGAGAGAGATTTATTTCAAACTATCTATAAAATACTTAAAATGTCACTTACGGGATATCTTCCGTGATTATCAATTGTTTTGAGCTCCCGATATTTCGACGCTGTCGCAAGCGCCATGATCGCGGGTTAACATTTAAAGCACACTAGCGCACTTTTAGCGCATTTTAAGTATAGTTATGAACCGTGAAAGCTTAAAACAGTGTTATCAAATTAATGTCCTATGTAAACTAATTTTTAAATTCAAAATGTCAAGATATCGCATAAAATAAAGTTTGAAAGGAAAAACGATTGCCCAGAAATCGGACATAATTTAATAGGCTAACAAAAACCCCTTTTTTATTGCAAAGTCAGCCTGCTCTCGACCTCGATCACGCCTGATTGAAAGCGATGGATGAGGTCTATGATGGAACGAGCGTGCCCAAAAGATGCCTGTTCACTCTTGCTTTGAACGCAGGCGGGTTAAATGTAGGAGGGAACACATCACATGCCGGCAGAGAGTTCCACCTAAGCTTGCAGTCCGTCCGTCTCATGACGACAGGCCGTGTCGACGGCGCGTTCGTTTTCCACGCGCGCCTCAAAGAGAGTCAGCAATAGGGAAGGGGTCCGCAAGGGCCGAAGCCTGCCGGGGCTGCGGGACTATTCGAAAGAGATACCGTGGCCCCGGAACACAAAGGGCGATGAAGGAACATGGATAGGTTTTAGTCAGTAAAAGTCCGACACTCCGCCCAGAGCGGGAGGAGTTATTTGATGATTTCCCATCCTAAAAAAAAAAAAAGCCCATACATAAATATTCTCCATTCAGAAATAAATACTACCTCATTAAGATTATAGACCATGTTAACTGTAAAGAATCATGCCAAAACATCTACTTATGTCTTATATTGAGGAAGCACATACTTAATTAACATAGCAAATAATTAGGTGGGTTTACATTTAATTAATTTGTAAATAAGCGTCGCTCAATAGCTTAATAGTCCAAAACGAGATTTTGTTCAAGTAGAGTTTGATTTTATTACCTAATTGGATTAGTTATGATTTCCTCTAAATAATATAAGAACCAGTCGCGTGTGAATTGGGCTTCAAAGCCATGTATATTTATTCAGTATTAAAATTGATAAAAATACAGGTTAAATTTAAACTCACGGAATCCAAATTTACACGGAGCGACTGCCTATCTGACCTAGACAATCTAGTTAGTACTAGGTAATACGATACCCCTTGGTAAGACTGGTCGTCAGGCTTTCGGACCTGTAACGACTGTGACTCTATTTTGTGAGTTACAGCCCCACTCCTCACAAAATGAAGAGAGAGAGCGAGGCAGTCCATTAATTAAGTGCATGTAATTAATAGGCATATCAACTGAAAAAAAATAATTAGTCCGTCAGAGTGTTCAGCAAACTTTTTGTGTTCAAGGTACATCTAGAAAATCGGAAAAATTTGTAGGTACACCATAAAAGAAACATCATTGTTTATATAAAATTAAGCATAAGTTGCTAAGCAAATGGACTGTAGGTATTTTGAATGAATTGGAGGAAACACTGTAAGTATGATTAATTACTATTTAATAACATAATAATGGGACAAAACTATGTAAAAGGCAATAGGGATCACTGACACTACTGCTGGGGCATAATATGAATCAACATTTATTATTAAAGTTTTAGAAAGAAAAGAGACTTTATGAGATAACCTTTTTTTCCGAGGTACTCCAACTAAAGACAACGGTACACCATGGCAGTGTGCCGCGGCACACACTTTGCGGAACACAGTTAGATTATCAAAAAATCTTTGACCCGTATTTTTTCTTCTGTTACACAAACCAAAATTGACGAAGTTACGACGCTTTTAAAATTCTCAATACTTCACGCCGCCGTGGTTTTCGCCCACTCGCGAATTTTGATGCGTTTTATCTTTGTCAATATTCATTGATTTACAAAAACAAAAAGTACGTGTCCATTATTTTCCAAAACGGACTAAATAGATTTGCAATTTATTGATGGTGGTAACTAGCCTATTATAAAACCAACTAAACGCCACATTTCTTTGTCACAACCGACATAATAAAACAAGCCCTCAACTAATAAGACTACAGAAATGATAACCTTGCAAGAAACAAACAAACCAACTATTCCACCTCACACCTCCAGAACCGTTTAATGTCCTACATCGACATGAATAGGTACCTACCTGCTGTACTTTAATTACCTACGTCTAATTATAAAATGGTCTGTAGACTCGGGAGGTTTTAATTGATATTGTTGGTTGTTAAAATTGTTTAATAACTTGGGTTTTGTTGCTTAGTTTCGAGAATGGGGCGGAATTTCAGAAAAAGTGACTCATTTGTTTTTTTGTTGTTTTTTTACAAAGGTAAATTAATACACAGCCTCGTTGGTCTAGTGATTGCAAGCGTGACTGCCGAGCTTGAGGTCCTGGGTTCGATTCCCAGGTCGTTCGAAGTGCTATTGGGTTTTTCCATCAGGAATTTCTCAGTAGCAGTCACAGAGTCTGGATTTGTGCCCGGTTGATGGCAATAGGGTCGTCCCCATTACATGGGGCTTAAACCGAACCGGCGAAATGTAGGTGTACTACACTCGAGAGCAATGAATCCGGGTCACTTAAAGAATCCTAAAAATCTCGGAAACTAAAAATGCTAGGTTAATGCAATAAATTATATTTAATAGACAATGTAATACTCCTTAAATGAAGGTATTAAAACTTCTTAGTTATTGTATAGTTATATCATAAAAAAATCAAATTTGAAAAAGGGCCACTTTCGAAGATGGAACTACGAAATTACAGCATTTGGTTTTGCTTTTGTTTGTAATCTGTCATTTATGTGGGTACATAAACCATGTTGATAGTGCTCTATATTCATTATTCAAGCTGAAATTATGTCGCTTACGCCTGAAGAATGCACCAGAATACTTACAATGCTGGAAACCGGCCGGAGTCAGCGCGATACAGCCAGGACTGTCGGTGTGTCGCTGTCAACAGTACAAAGAGTTCTCCGACGTTACGAAGAAACTGGTTCTAACCTACGCAGACCAGGAACGGGCAGAACCAGGTGTACCACAGCACGAGAAGACCGATACTTGGTGAACACCATGCTTCGAAATCGCTTTCTCACAGGAACTGAACTCACAAATCAGTTTCGACGCCTCGGAGGAAGTAACCCAAGTGCATGGACAGTAAGACGTCGGCTTGTTGAATCTAACTTAAAACCCCTTAGACCTGCAAACGGCCCTAAACTGGAGCGTGGGCATCGTATTTCAAGACTAAGATATGCCCAGAGCCACGTAAATTGGAGTATTGAAGATTGGTCAAAAGTTATGTTCTCCGACGAATCAAAATTTATGCTCTACAAGCACGATGGAAGACACAGAGTGTATCGAAGACCAGGGGAAAGATTCAAGCAAGCATGCATCGAAGACAAAGTAGCCTACGGTGGTGGGTCTGTACTTGTGTGGGCCGGAATTTCTTCTGAAAGTCGCACAGAGCTGGTGATCATAGAAAACGGCTCTTTAACTAGCGTAAGATATGTGGAAGAAATCCTCAATGATCACGTTGGTCCATTTATGGTCAATTTAGGTGAGGATGCTATATTTATGCATGACAATGCCCGACCTCATACAGGTACGATTGTGAATGACTACCTTCAAGAGATGAACATTACTCGTATGGAGTGGCCAGCGCGCAGCCCGGATATCAACCCGATCGAGCATGCTTGGGACGAGCTAGGCAGATGCGTAAAACAACGAAACCCTCCCCCAATCACGCTTCGTGAGCTCAAAATTGCTCTCACAGAGGAATGGGAGAATATTCCCCAAAATCGTATAAGGAACTTGGTGTACAGCATGCCAAACCGCGTAAACGCAGTAATGGAAGCACGAGGAGGCAATACGAAGTATTAAAATTCAAGAAAATCGTAATAAAGTTCAAAAATTTCATGTTTCCTATTTTTGTTTTAAGGAGAGATCAGCAGTTTTTTTCTTTATGTAATTTTGTGTTAATAAAATGTATGGTGACTCATATTTTTTTTACTTTCATTTAAGGAGTATTACATTGTCTATTAAATACAATTTATTGCATTAACCTATCATTTTTAGTTTCCGAGATTTTTAACATTCTTTAAGTGACCTGGATTCATTGCTCTCGAGTGTATTAGGTACACTTCTGTCTAACCCTTCGGGAATGACAGGCGTGATGTTATGTCATAAATGAATCCAGAAAATTGACCATTTAGTCTAGTTTTCTCAACTCTTTTCAGAAATAAAAATAAACACCGAAGTATTTCGTTAATTTAATGCTCCACATTGCAGTAGTCCAGAAGTACCCACTGCTGGGTATAGGCCTCCCCATTTCTTCTGCCACACATCTCGGTTCTATGCGTCCTTCATCCAGGTGTTTACCTAAAGATCATCATCATCATCATCATTTCAGCCGAAAGACGTCCACTGCTGGACATAGGCCTCCCCCAAGTGTCGCCACATTGACCGGTCCCGTGCGACTCGCATCCAGCGGATTCCCGCAACCTTCACCAGGTCATCGGTCCACCTAGTGAGAGGCCTTCCATCGCTAAGTCTTCCGGTTCGCGGTCGCCACTCCAGAACTTCAACTCCAGAACTTCCCTAAAGATACTACAACGAATTCAGACCAAAATTGTGGTATCAACCAAAACCTGATTTCAAGCAAATCATCTAATTTAGAACCTCCTCAATAGTTACAGGAATATTTAATGAATGAACGTCTAATTAACTGAGAAATCAAAAGTATTCCACGAGAAAATTAAACAGCTCTTTACGACAGCTGTTCGGAGTACTAACCAATTTTCCCTTACCATCCTGGAGAGCAAAAATCAACAACAAAGCGAAATTGGCGCCAATTCCCAATACATCTCTATGGCTTCTGAGTACCCCCCGCCCATAGACATAAACCCGCCCACTGCTGCACTCAAAAAGCCATACGTCTGAACAAAGTTACAATGAGTTTCAAAGGGAATAGACTATAGAATGTGCAATGACCATGGGCAAAAATGTATGAAGCCAGGGCTCACCCACCAACAGAGATGAGATCACTTTAGATATACTGGTACAACACTATATATGAAGATATAATCTCATCTTTGTGAAGAATCCTTGGGGTTTTTATGCTATAAATATTTTTCTCTTACCATAAATAAGCTATAATCCTGCAAAGTAATGCTGTTTTGACATTGTAGTTTTATTTGTTTTACATATTAAACTAGTTTTAATTCCTTGCTCATGGCAAAATAATAACAGCCGCTCGGGTCCATCTTTAGGTTAAGCCGTGCTTGCCCAGGGTAGGTCTGTGGATTGGTGACCACTCATTACATACCGAGTTTCTTCCGTGCCTCCGAAAGCACGTTAAGTAGTTGGTCCCGGCTGTTATTTGTTTTTTTTATTTGTGTCACGTTTAAGAATCATCATCTGCCTAGCCTTTTCGCAACTATGTTGGGGTCGGCTTCCAGTCTAACTGGATGCAGCTATTTATATATCAGTATTTTAATAGATACCAGTATTTTACATGGAGCGACTGACCTCCACAACCCAGTTAGTACTAGGTAATACGATCGTCTAGGTTCAGAATGTCCAATCCCACGGTTTCAAAAAGTCCATTTCCCAGAATGTCCATTTCCAGATCGTCCATTTCCCAGAATGAACATTTCCCAATGCCCCTTGGTAAGACTTTCGCAGAATTAGGAAATAAAACTTTAGAAAACTTTAAATGCAGGTTATTCTTAAATCATGAGTTTACTTCATCCATGTAGACACTTGAAACCGTTTATTTTGTCACGAAAACTGTTCATAAACAGACAAAAACCAAAATTTTCTCCTGCCCTTCATTTTATTTGGGGTGGGCACTGTATGTCTTCTTTTTCCATACGTCTCTATTACTCGTCATCTCAGCAGTCATTTATTTTCTAGCCATATCTTCACACGGCCCATCCATCGTTTCTTTGGTCTTCCTCTACTCTTACAGCTATCTACATTCATACTCAGCATTTTCCTCACTAAATTTTCCTCAAAAAAAAATACTATTTCTAAATAATGTATTGGACATAGCCCTCTCCTGATGTCTAAGTTCTATCACTCCAAGACGGCTACAAAGTCGGCGCTTGTTACTTCAATACAAAGAATCGTTGGTACAGCGTATAGCTCGTAAAGCCGGCTTCAGACGACGTCCGCGAACACTGACTTAACTATGTGATGAAGCTTTCAACAACTACAAAGAGAAACACTGGAAAGGACTAACGAGGAGAGAAGTCATTTGATGTTCTAATTTTGAGCTTGAGTCCATTTAATAATTAAATGCACAGATAGGTTAAGGATTGGTGTCCAATTGCATGGCTATATTAACATGTTCCAATGTGTTAGTATTATGTCAGAATCACATTTAGATTGAATTTAAAACTCGACAAATAAAACATCATCTCTTTTGTTTATGAAAATATCTTGGGAGAAGAAAAAGTTGCGAATAAAAGTGTATTTTTCAGTAATATTTTATGCATAAATTCTGTTAAGTCTGGCTGCATTGATTGACTTAATAATTCATAATTATTATTCCTGTGTATTACGAAGGAAAACATTTATATATCAGGATTCTCGCACCTTGATAATGAAAGAAAATATTTACAATCGGCATTTATCATCTCTTTTTTGTCATCTCTTTCTAAAAAAGGCTTCCATTAATTAATGGAAGCCTTTTTTAGAAAGGGATGACAGAACTTGTAAACTTTTAATTTTTAATAAAGGCGAATTCGCCTTTATTAAAAATTAAAAGTTTTACTTTGCAAAGAGATAAACATTTAAACTTTTGCCGACGGCAATATTTAAAGTGAATATTATTATACCAAAATGTAGCAACACACTTGCAATTTATCTCGCCGACAACATGAAACTGTAATAAAAGTAGGTAATAAACTCCAACCATTTTGCAGACAATGATAATTCTGTAACACTTCTGTATTTCAGTGTATAGGGCGTGTCGTACGACTTGGCTCGTTTTACAGCATTTCACGGTAAGACATTAATTGGACGAAATAAAATCAAACGTGGTCGTTAATGACACTTGTGTGACCGACTGTACAGGCCAATAGCTGGTCGTAATGAAGTTATAAATGTTCTCTTGTATGTTATTTTGTAAGGATTGAGTTTACACTTGCGACTGTTAATGAGTAGCTAGTTTGTTTTAGAGAAAAAGGCCTTCAGTTTGATTATTTTTAGCATTTATTTTTGCGGGCATCAAATGACTCATGTTCAGGAATAGAATCCACGGGCTTAAAATGAGCTTGATGCTTACGTGGTAATTATTGCCTCTAAAACGCACCTCTAAACCTTCAGGATTTCCCTGAAGGTTTAAGGGTACGCAAGCGTTACCTATGTCATGTTATGTAAGTATACAGGGTGTAAGCCACCTCATCACGACGCCGTCAACCAAGCATTCTGTACATCAAACTAAGTAACTTTACGCAAAAAATATTGCTAGGAAACGACTTTTTTATTTGGGGTGAAAAATCATGTTTTGTGGTAGAACTCAATGTAACGCACTCAAAACATTGTGCTGATGGATGGATTGAATAGTACGGGGGTCGTGGAGGTGTTTAAAGATCTAACATTAAAAACTTGTATTTAAAAAAAAATTGTCAAAAAGTTGGAACTTTGACCCCCAATATCTCCGTAACTAGAAGAAGGTTCCCAGGCATGGTGTGGAACTGTAAAATGATCGTAATGATAAGGAGAACAAGTGCCTTTCGGTTTCGTGATGAGGTGTTTTACACCCTTTATATTAAAAAGAATATATCTAATGTTGGAGCAAAAACAGAAGTCAGGTTGATCATCTTTCTCTTAGCGTGTCGATGACAATTTAAATTGAGTCTGCCCAATATTTGGCGACGAGTTGGGCACTTTCAGTCGCGTCCATCAGCGGTTGTGAAAACTGTGCAAGCAACAGGACATGCAGGACACGATATCAAGTGTCCCATCGTTTATGGCACTACCACATTGATCATCAATTTATTAAGTTGATGAAATTCAGAACGACTTCAAACTGGAATTCCGAAATTAAAAAAGATGGCGCTAGTTGTTCTTTACAATGTAAATTATTGTAACTGCTACACTCTCATTCTTTGTTGAGTTACTAAAGATGTACAATGCAGCTATTAAAAACTAAATTCAATCCACAATCACAAACAACAACATAACCCAGGTATTTATAAGCATAACTAATGTAACTCGAATTGAAATCAACGATCACACCTTTTCATTTCACATTTAATTAATAAACAACAAAGACATGGTGTTCTTTACGACATTAAATTATTATTCCTCCGACACAAACTCATTAGGAAAAAGAATCGAATTCAGATTGAAAAATCAAGCCAAGCGAATGTTTTACTACATTTTAAAAAGAAAACTCCCGATTACTTTTTACGGGTACCAACACTGTCGGGAAATACTAAAACGTATGAAAACTCTATTAAATACAAGATTAAAAAGGTATTGTTATGAGTAATAAGGTTCCGCTTATTTTCATTCATTAGTTATAAAATGCTTCGGAGCTGAAACCTTTCACAAATCTAATTATTCAAATTAGACAGGTGTTTTTTAAAAAAAATACGCAAACAATTTAAATTTCAACACCTTATTCTGAAACTTTTGTTTCGAATCGAACCCATACTATTCGATCGAGATATAAATCGATTCGTTTTCGGCTCGACAAAAGCGACTGCCGTCTGTCATAACAAGGTAAACAACAAAGTTGTATGAAAATGTATATTCTAACGCGTCCGATACGCGATAAAATTCGTGAGCGACTTGTCACACCTCCCTTAATTGAAATTTATGTATACGACTCCAACGCTTTGTATCGAAACGGGAGCCCCTACTAATCGCACTGTTTCGATCCCCTTTTTTATCGAGTCGATATCGAGATGCGATAGCACGATCGAGATAGATATTTCTTCTTTAATTGAATCTTTTGAATTAATAAATTTATTCATAATGGGAGAATTAAGAAGTAAAGTTTAAAATAATCAAACGGGATCTTACAGTTGGTTTTAATTCGTCCTAGTATTTCGCTGTAATTTAAAGAGCATCTCGATAAAATTAATTAACATCGCTTGCTTTCACTTTCTGATGGAAATTATAGTTTTTAATACACCAGTTACAAGAAATGTGAACTACATGCCCTTCGAATGATATTTAATACTGCCTATCTGTTTAATTATATTGCATATGTGGTAAACTCGATGGCCCGCCCGCAATCGATTAGAAATTGTTAGAAACAAAAGGTAGGGGCCCATGTTTTCGATTTAAGGCTTTTATTATGCACACAAATTTAGGCTCGCTGTCCGTTTCGGATAGCTTCCGAGTCACTTCCGGAGTAGATTACAAAATGCTTTATTTGTGTGCCCAGGCTTATCTTAATTTCTTAATTAAGCCCGCCGCACTCAGAATTAAGTCATTTTTCGTAATAATACTTTTAACTTTTCAGTTAAAACTTTGTGTGTACGTTTAACATTAAAATTCGACTTTAATTGTTCTGTTAATTAATTGTGTATAATATTATCACGATTTAATTGTATTCGTTTTTTTTACTTTTTTATTGTTCTTTCAAAGAAAATTGGGCGTTTTGCATATTTTTGTTTATAATTGTGACTAATACGAATGGTTTCGTGTATTTGTTTGAGTTATAACAGCAGATATTTCTTTAATGTAAATTAATTAATTCACACTTTGAGTTAATTATGGGAAATGCACTAAATAAGCGTTAATTAAAAGCGGCTTTAATTTACTTGACCATGTAGGATCTTTAAGCATGACGACAGTATCAAAAAATTGCAAATCAATTTAGTCCGTCAGTTATATAGCAATTAATGAGTATAGGCAATTAATGGACACGTATTTTTTGTTTTTGTAAATCAATGAATATTGACAAAGATAAAACGCATCAAAACTCGGGAGTGGGGGCTCGTGACGTCAGAACTAGCTAAAAATTATACCAAGGCGTGACGTATTGAGAATTTTAAAAGCGTCATATCTTCGTCAAATTAGATTTACGTAACAAAAGAAAAAACACTGGTCAAATATTTTTGATAATCTAACTGACGGACTAATTGGATTTTTTTGTCGTAAGTATTGCCTATTCAAAACTAGTTTTGCATCAAACAAAACAAATTAAGACAACATCGATGAATTCACTGTAAAAACATATCGGTAATACTTACTTGCCATACCGTTATTTTGAACATTTTCTCGTCTCGAACACGTAAGTATACAAAAAAAACGGTATACTAATTTAATCACAGAGCGTTTTTCTTTCTTCCTTTTCAAAAATCAATCCCCTCCAACGAATATCAATATCGAATCGTAGGTACCTATTCTCAGCACCGATTTCGTCGTTGCGTTAAATTTGCATTCTCGAGCGCTAGTGATTTCCCATGCGAGCGTGTATCAGCTAGATCTAGGGAATTGCCACCCGGCGCCCGCTCTGTATCCAAATCGAAAATCAACTCTTTTTATTCGCTATGTTATTGGGTATGCTTATTCTGTAGTCGGGGAAATTCGTAGGGAAATTCGTTGGGAATTTTTCTAGAGAGTGGAACGAGATGAATAATCTCTTCAAATGATAAGACTTTATTATTATCTTTTCGATTCCAGTCCTCATACTCGTTATAATAATTCTGGTTCAGCGCTTCATGCAAAACTAATCTTTGTAGAAAACACAATTCCATGAATTACAATTAAAATTTACAACAAGTAGAACTAATAAACGTTTTTAGGTAAGTTGCTATATACGTCTGCTTCCATAAAATAAGGTATTATTTTATTGTATTTTTTTCGTTTTTCTAGTAGAGTCTATCAGAAACACAAAACAATAAAATTATAACAGCATATTTTCACAAAACTATCGTTGTTTGACTTCCGCAAACCTCCATTTTATTCGTTTACTAAACTTAATTAAGACGTCAACCAGAATACTCCTCCAATTCCCGCGTTCAAAGAATTTTGCATATCAGACGTAGGCGTAAGATTTTATTGCGAAGGGGCCTATTCTCAAGAATTGAATCGAATCGAGTGGCGACAAAAGAACGCTTTTCTAATAAACCGTTTTAGGACCATTTGCATTGTACCAGGGATTTCTTTGTAGATGGTTTTATTTCTATTATTTGACGTGATTGAAGCTGGGGTATGGGATTGATTGGTTTTTTAAATGATTAATAAGCTTAATAGGCTAGTTTCCACCATCAATAAATTGCAAATCTATTTAGTCCGTCAGTTAGAGTATTGGAAAATAATAGACCCGTATTTTTTGATTTTGTAAATCAATGAATATTGACAAAGATAAAACACATCAATACTCGAGAGTGGGGGCTCGTGACGTCACAACGCACTAAAGTTATAGCACGGCGTGACGTATTGAGAATTTTAAAAGCGTCGTATCTTCGTCAATTTTGGTTTACGTAACGTATTATTTAAAAACGTATACTTAACGAACGAACGTGTACGTAACGTTTTGTAAACGTAACGTATTATTTACGTGTTTTTTTAGTTTTGTTTTTTTTTGTGTCAAATATTTTTTGATAATCTAACTGACGGACTATTTAGTTTTTTTCAGGACACAAGCCTATTGTGTAGTTGGTCTAGTGGTCGCAAATGACAATACGAATACACACAAAACTAGTGCTAATCATGAGGTCCTAGGTTCTAATTCCAAGTGAGATTTTTCATCAGGATTTTTTCAGTTGCCACGGAGACTAGATCTATGCCCGGTTGATGTACACAGGTTGCCCCACAGTACCTACCTATTTACCTATCAGGCTAGTAAACAATTCTGAAATTCAGTGACAAACAAAATTATTAAAAGGCACATTACCATAATGCCAGTCAGTGACGGCTCAGTGTAATGTGTCCCTAGCTTTACAGATATCACTTGATGGCCATCACATTATGCCAAGTTTTTCATCATAGCTTTTATTTGTTTGCTATTTCGGAGAATATTTTTTCTTTAGAAATCCATTATGCTATGAATAAGTGGTTTAGTTTTGTTTACAATTGGCCAATTTCAAAAGTCAATCAATCTTTGAAAGTCAAGAGACTTATAAGACTGACTTTTGACATGGTCCTCTGTAAATACATTAATCAATGCATGCTAACATGATGTCCATGGATCTTAGTTAAGTTTATTAGGTGTTACTAAAGAATAGCAAAGATACATTCAAGTAATCATTGGATTGACTCAAATTTAGTATTAGAATACTAAATTTGAATCAATCCAATGATTTCTTGAATGTACAGCACTCAAACCACACAAAAAAAGAACACACAAAAACTACACTCACACTCAAATCTATTTGAGTCACCAAAAAACAGTCGAACCCAAAAAAAGTAAGTCTGATAAATCTAAATTAAAACTTAATCATAACTTCACGCCTGAGATCCCCGAAAGGTTTGAGCAGAGGTGCACCTAATATCCGACACTTACATTTCACCAGATATGTTTCATC
Source organism: Xestia rhomboidea (assembly GCA_963853795.1). NCBI lineage: Eukaryota > Metazoa > Arthropoda > Insecta > Lepidoptera > Noctuidae > Xestia > Xestia rhomboidea. The sequence continues at coordinate 6,337,523 of OY970779.1, read as the reverse complement.
ATTTCAGCCGAAAGACGTCCACTGCTAGACCTATGTCCAGCAAAGGACAAAAGTTATGTTTAAGTCCCATGTAAACGGGGGTGAGCCTATTGCCATCAACCGGGTACAAATCCAAACTATAAGTATGGCTGCTACTCAGAAATTCCAGATGGAAAAACCCAAAAAAACTTTGCTCGACCCGGGAATCGAACCAAGGACCTCAAAGTCGGCAGTCGCACTTGCCATTCGACCAACGAGGTAGTCTAAGACGAAGTTTTGCTCCAAGACTCTCTCTAAAGAGACCCCTAACTAAACTTCAAGAACTTGCACATCTACAAGAATCATAACAAAAACAGAATATCCCCAACACACATTTTCATAAACACACAGAAAATACAATTGGCATTTAGAAAACGACGAAAAAACATTCAACCTCATTCAGAATAGCTTTTGATCAGAATAATATCGCCGTCTGTATGCGTAGGAGCACATTTAGTACTTTACAGAGCATTTTGTTGGATAAAATGAGAAATCTATAGCTTATTGTGATAGCGGTGATGATAAAACCTGTCTATATGATGTGAATAAAATTTGATTATATTGCTGAGAGTATCACAAGGGTTTTGGGTGTATTCTGTGACTTTGTTTGCTGAGATTGTAGGTACCTACTGTTGATCTTTTGGTTATTCTTCAAGTACAAACTCAAATATTTCAATTAGACCATTACCGGCACTTTTTAAGTCAGAAAAACAACAAAACGAAGCAACAGTCCCAGTCACAACGCATAATAACTTGTGAAAGTACCGTAGTTGCCCATTCCAAAGCGTAGATCTCTATGGAGAAGAATGGGCAAGAATATCCATGGACACCTATAAGCCAATGATAATAAAGACACAAACCAAAAGAAGAATTAGGTAAGATTTAAATGCACTAACCGCAAAAAAAATGGATGCCAACGGCCCCGCAATATATAAAACATTTGGAAAACACCAAATCATGCTTCATGAGTCTCTTATTTTCGTACTAAGTTATCTTGTAAACAGAACATTATTTTTCTGTAAAAAAAACTTTTGATTGTTTATTTTAATATTTTTTTAAATCAGAATATTCAACTAATTATGTTTCTGGACTGAAGCCTTAATAGTGCGATCAGGGCTAAATTGGCCACTTTAGCAGAATCTTAATATGAATCATGTGAATTTAATTTTTTTAACGTGATTCTTATTACGATTCTGATAAAGCGGCCATTTTAGAACCCCAGTTTGGTGACTGTCCGACGAACTCATACAGACAGAACTCTTCGATGTAGGTAACCTTCCTACCTACTACGATAAACAACAAATCACAAAAACACAATGCTAAATCCTATCTAATATTATAAATGGAAAAGTTTGTGAGGATATATGGATGTCTGAATGTTTGTGACTCTCACACAAAAACTACTAACCGGATTTGGATGAAATTTGGCATACAGATAGTTTATAACCTAAATTAATACATAGGATAGTTTTTATCCCGGTAGTACGAACCCGTGGGACAATTACCCAACACCACGCGGGCATAAGGTAGCCATCATCATCATCAGCCTATTAATGTTCCCACTGCTGGGACACAGGCCTACGCTCTATGAGAGGGAATGGGCTATAATCCACCACGCGGGCCCAGTGCGGATTGGTAGATGTCACATGTCTTCGAATTTTTTGGTTCTAGGACATGCCGGTTTCCTCACGATGTTTTCCTTCACCGTTTTGAGAGTTCCGCCACCACTGGGCCACCGCTCTTATAAGGTAGTACCTAGATACTATTATAAAAGATAATAAAATAGATAAAATAAATACAACAAATTCCGTGCACAACTCACCAACAATACATTACAAGACTAAGACCTCATAACTTAACACTCGTGCCCCTGACACCCCGTGTAACACCTTACGCCCCTATATGATGCACGGCCCGTCACTTCCGCAACTTCCGGTTGACGCCCCCCTCCTCAGAATTTTGTAAACACATTCACAAACGTAAACATGCAGTTTACAACATTATCGGGCACATAAATAGTGAGGGGTGTTTGTTTGCGCTGTTCTGGGATGTTTCCCTTCCTTATTTGTGTCGATAGGTAGTTGGGAGTTAGTATGTGATATTATTATCTGTCGAGACCGTCGGATTTACTACAAATTGAATAGTAATAGTACATTATGATATAAATGCGGTAAGTTGAAAATTACAGCCGAGGCGATATTGCTTGCCCGAGCCGTAGGCGAGGGCGATAAAAAAGCAGAGGCTGTAATTATCAAAGCGCACGTATGTCATACGACGTTTTATAACATATTTGCGAGGAAATAAATAAAACAAATAAAAACAATACAGCGAAAAGAAAAAGCGCGCGGAATAATTTTTACTTGTTCACAAATTAGCGAGACGCGCGCATTTTTTTTAAGGCAAAGACACCAAAAAACAGCCAGTATTACTAATAAAGTAAATTAATATTTTTGTGTTTTTTTCAGATTGTAGGTTGTAATTTATTGTCAGAATTAATTAAATTAAAGCATTAAATGTTTACTTATTATATTTCATCTCCCAAAGTTAATTTTATTCATAAAATGTTGACCACTTTTCTGACATAAAAACTCTTTGCTAAAATTTTAAAAAGTATAGCACGGTTTATACTTTTTTAAATCTTAGCAAAGAGTTTAATTTTACTTTACAGCACAAGTGCGTAATGAGATACATTACGATATTGAAATTGGTGAAATAAGAGACCCATTACGAGCAAATGTGTTATAAAAATAAAAATGACACAACCAACACAATACAACAACCAACACAATATATGTTATAGTTATTATAATAATAGTAATGGTTTTTATCATGGTTTATTACAAGTACCTAAGCCTTAAATTCAATCAGCAAACGGCTGGATATGTGTTGCTTAAAATTGCAATTCCTGAAAAAGTATTTTTAAATATTCCCTTATCGCCGAACGTTAGCATTGACACGGTCATTGGGCCGTAAAGATATCTAGTCAGCAAGCTGCAGGCTGTCGTCTATTCATAGACCTCGGCTAGGCTTGTAAGATTACCCTTTTGTTCTTGCCAGTGCAGTTTGACAGCTGGTGGATAAGTCCATGGTGCCCTCATATTCGGCTCAACTTTAGGATAAAGAGAGAATACTGATATATGTAGACATAACTTGGTACAGCGTCGTTTTGGTCTGAAGGTCGATTTGACTAAACAAACACAACTGGTACCAGAGTAAAAGTATTTCCTTATTCCTTATGTTGATGTTTTAGTACTAAGTATTTGTAGGACTCCAAAAACAGCTTTTTTTCTGCTTACAAAGAGATGATAGAATGAGGAAATGTGTGTAAATCACTCGCGTGGTTTAATGACACCATCACAATATCGGGTGTAAAACACCTCTTAACGATGCCGACAGGCACTTATTCTCCCCGTCATTGCGATCATTTTTTTTGTTCTACACCATACCTGGGAACTTTCTAGTTACGGAAATATTGGGGGTCAAAGTTCCAACTTTTTGACAACTTTTTTTTTTAAATACAAGTTTTTAATGTAAGATTTTTATTTTAAACACCTCCACGACCAGCGTACTATTCAATCCATCCATCAGCACAATGTTTTGAGTGCGTTACATTGATTTCTCCCACAAAAAATGATTTTTCACCCCAAAAAGAAAAGTCGTTTCCCAGCAATAATTTTTGCGTAAAGTTACTTAGTTTGATGTACAGAATGCTTGGTTGACGGCTTCGTGATGAGCTGGTTTACACCCTGTATACTAAGTTAAATTCTGTTACATTCACATTCTAAAACTCTGTCTTCCAGAACCAATCTGAAAGTTTGCGATTACCTACAAACACAGGTACTATTATTATTTATTTACAAGTAAATTATACATGGCAGAGCGGAGTTTCCTAACACAGGCTTATTTGCTTAATAAATTTGAAAATAACTCTCTCTTAGAAAATTATGTTAGAATTTGTTTAAATCAAGACGAATGAGAACCACACCCAACATTAACGAAAAAAAATAAACCATTACCGAAATACTTAACTCAAATACATAAGAACTTAAAATACACCTGTACACTATGATTAAAACAATACATAACCTCCCACAAATCCCTAAATCCGATACTTTTTCCAAAGTACCAAATCTCTTTGTCAAACAATTGTTCTGTATTTAAAAGTGACGTAAAAACAAGATGGCTTCCTATTGGGGTGTGAGAGAAAACCTGGGGTTCTCTATGGTGCTAAGCGAACAGTTTATAGCCCCGAGCTAATATTTGAGGGACGATTAAGCCACTAGGATTCATTGATTGATGGGAATCTGATATTATGGGGCACAGAGCAGTGTGGAAGCAGTCTCTGATCGAAAAAAAGTGAACATTTTAGTATGGGCAGACATTTCGCAGTCTGTTCTAAAAATTAATAAAACTGAATGCCCTATAGCCTATGAAACTTTATGACATTGCCTGATTCAAAATTTAACAGTCAAAATTTCATAAAGCCTATTTTTCTATTTGAGTATCACAAAATATAACATCCATACTAATATTAGAAATGCGAAAGGAATTCTGCTTGTTCGTTACCTTTTCACGATGAAGCGGCTGGTCGGATCGTAATGAAATTTGGCAAAGGATGGGATTTAGGATTTGGTTGGATGATATCCTGGGAAGGACATAGGCATCTTTTTCTCACACATCCATCAAAATTTTCACGGGAACGAAGTCGCACGCAACAGCTAGTTTCAAATATGTATTGTAAAAAAGCTATAATTAAACAACCATGACCAGTATACACTATCAATTTATTCATAAGAGCAATATTTCGCCGTTTTTTTTTTTCAGAAAATATCCGAAATGTGTTTGATTTCTCTACCTGCACCCTACTCTGTATTTTGTGGACAGCTGAGCCCATAAGCGGCCCTACTTTGTCGTAGTTTTAAAACAATTAAACACATTAATACATAGCAAACATAACGGTAACTTAGTGTGGGAAATACATTTGTGGAAAAAATAGTTAACGTGGGGATTTCCTTTTTTTGGACGGATTGATCTTTCTAACATTGACTCTTTTAAGCCTTTGTGCAAATAAAACCAAAACACACATTCAATTTAATCCAGTGAATTATTAATGGTAGTTACTAACTTAACTAGCGAACTGAGGGTGATTAAGAAATTAAATATAAATAGTTCTCTACTTACTTAAAAGAAACGCGATGTTAATTAAGTTCGTAGGTTCATCAACAGTCATTGTTTTCAAGAGAAATTACGCCGCAGAACTGAAATAGAATTAACTTCTTGTTTGAAAGATATTTGTTCAAACACTCAGCGCTGGGGTGACTTAAGAAAAAAGATTTGGTGAGGGATTTCAATCTGCCATCAGTTCTTTTATTTACATGTTTAACCGTTTCAGTATTTTTTTACATCCACCCATTTTAATCCACTAAAACATTATCAAATTACCTTTGCCAATCATTTCAAACACACAAGGCAAACGGAACCGATCAAATATTGCAAATCTGTAACACTCAGCCGGTCCAAGGTGTTCAAATATTAGCTCACATCTTGCGGCGAAATGAAAGGCGAGATGATTGAGCGGGGCCGACTAACTGACAGTTTTGAATTACAGATTTTCAAGTGGCGCTTAGTTGAAGTGGCGCTTTGGTAAAAACTTGCCGATGTGACGATGTGGCGCTGTTTTTTTTGTTAGGGAGGATAGTGAGGTGAGTGTTTTTGAGTTTCAGAGTGTGTTGGTAATATTTGGTATTACCTACCTTTCCTGCTGAAGTGAATTATGGATGCAACTATTACAGTACCTACTTTCTCAAGTTGTTATGCCTTGTGACTGGACTTCGCTTTCTTTGTTTTTCAGACATTCCAAAGTGCCTGTATAGGTTTAATAAATTGAAATAAAAGCTATGTTTTTTATGGTTTTGTTAACAATACTTTGTGTTTCAGAATGGCTGAACTAGCTACTTGGTTTTCGACGATACTATAGGTGACTTTTAGTATTGTACAAAAAGCTGCAACCAAGTTTTGCGAAAGAGCTCAGTATGTTCTTACGAGAAAATTCGGACTAAATGCCGTAGAAAAATGGATAACTAATTAACACGGCGGTAAAAAGTTGTTGCCTTCAGCTGAGGACGATTAAGGAAATGGGCCAATTTATCATTAGGCGTAGTTCTACACTCAAAATTCATTTATTTACTCTAAACATACAAATATCCTTACAGGCACAGCACACTTAAAATGAAAAAAAAAAACATAGTTCAACTGTTTTTGACATAGCAAATTCTATAGGTATAGCGCAACAGAATATGATGGAATATAATCAAAATATTCCATCAAAGGCCATATTTGTGGTGAAAACTGGCATAAATTATTTAGGCGATTGATGTCAAATTCCTATCTCCGGGTTTTCACTACGAATTTCCAAGTATTTAGGTACCTGTCATTTTTCCCGGAACAAAACCCATGATCTAATGCTAGCTTATAATATAAGGTTGGATTTAATATTTATATGCAGGAAAAGACTTTTAATAAAATAATATATTCAGTTAATTAATTTACCTTCTGGGTTATCTATTATATTATGCCCTTTATTCATTATATTATTTATTATAAATAGTGTATTTAATACGTCTGACAACCAATTTTACCAGAGGTATCGTATTTCCCATTACTATCTGTGTTATGGAGTCGTATAAGCACTCGCTCCATTTAAAATACCATAGTTGGGAAACAGTTACATTTATTTTATTTACTTATTAAAACTTTATGCACAAGTAAAAACAGTACAAAGGCGGACCTAATGCCTTACCTTAGGGTACATTTAGCCTGCCGGCTGCGGTTCCGGAACCGGACCACGAAAGCGACGACGACGACGCTCCGGAAGTGACCGGGGTAGAGCTGAGAGTGGCGGTACGCAGGCTCAGTGCCAAAAATACCGCCCCGGGACCCGACGGCTTGCCTGGCAAAGCCTGGGTCCTGGCCTCGGAGGCTCTCGGTCCCCGACTGGAGGGGTTCTTAAGCGCATGCTTGGAGAGGGGCCAGTTCCCGCTTCGCTGGAAGACGGGGAAGCTGGTCCTCATCCGGAAGCCGGGGCGCCCGGCGGGCTCTCCGTCCGCCTACCGGCCCGTGGTGCTGCTCGACGAGGTGGGCAAGCTCTTTGAAAGAGTCATTGCAAACCGCCTCGCCGAGCACCTCGCGGGGACGGGGCCGGGCCTTGCGGAACACCAATATGGTTTCCGCAAGGGGCGCTCTACGGTGGACGCCATCATGCGCGTGAGAGCCCTCACGACGAGGGATTCAGTGTCCAGGGGTGGGGTTGTCTTGGCGGTGTCTCTCGACATCGCCAACGCCTTCAACTCCATGCCCTGGAGCTGCATAAGGGAGGCACTCCGGTATCACCGGGTGCCGACCTACCTTCGTCGTGTGGTCGGGGACTACCTGACGGATAGGGCCGTCATTTACCCCGGTCGCAGCGGAGACTGGAACCGGCGAGAGATGTCGTGCGGTGTTCCACAGGGATCGGTTCTAGGGCCGTCCTTGTGGAACATCGGGTACGACTGGGTGCTGCGCGCCGACCTCCCTAGCGGTGTCAGCGTAGTCTGCTACGCTGACGACACGCTGGTGCTGGCACAGGGGAGGTCGCACGAGGCGGCGGCCGAAAACATGACACGCGGGGTTGCGATAGTCGTGGAGAGGATCCGGCAACTGGGTCTCGAGGTGGCACTGCACAAGTCCGAGGCCATGTGCTTCCATGGGCCTCGGAACGCGCCACCTCCGGGATCCGCAGTGATGGCAGGAGGGGTTTCCATCGGCGTCGAGTTGACGCTGAAGTACCTGGGACTTGTCCTCGACAGCCGGTGGAACTTCGTGGAGCATTTCCGACGTTTGGCCCCCAAACTGGAGCGGACAGGGGCTGCCTTCAGGCGGCTCCTGCCCAACCTGGGGGGGCCAAACGCCTCCTGCCGGAGGCTTTACGCGGGAGTCGTGCGGTCCATGGCCCTTTACGGGGCCCCGGTGTGGGCACGTTCATTGAGGCGGCGTGCCGCCCACCACTTGAACGTGCCCCAGAAGGTGGTAGCCGTAAGGCTGGTCCGGGGGTACCGCACGATCTCCCGCGAGGCGGCGAACCTCCTTGCCGGATTGCCGCCATGGGATCTGGAGGCAATAGTCCTCGCGCGCCTACACGAGTGGCGCGCGGAGGCGCTACGCCGGGGGGAAACTCCGCTGCCGCGGCTAATTGTCGCTCAGCGGACGGACTTCCGGCGGGATCTCATGGCGACATGGAGAGAGCGACTATCGCAACCCCGTGCAGGGCACGCCACAATAGTGGCGATAAGTCCCCTCTTTGAGGAGTGGCTGGAGAGACGCCACGGCGTCCTCACCTTCCGCCTGACGCAGGTTCTTACCGGACACGGATGTTTCGGTAAGTTCCTGCACCGAATCGGGCGGGAGGAAACGCCCGGGTGTCACCATTGTGAGGATCGACCGGAGGACACGGTGGAGCACACGGTGGAGGTGTGCCCCGCTTGGGCGGAGCACCGCCGTGTCCTCGTAGCGGCGATTGGCGGCGGCGACCTCTCGCTCCCGGCCTTGGTTCAATCCATGGTCCGGAGCGAGACGGAATGGGACGCCGTCACCTCCTTCTGCAAAGCAGTCATGCTAGCGAAGGAGGTGGCGGAACAGGACAGGGAGAGATCCTCACGTCCCGGCCGCCGCGGGAGACGCCCCGGGTGTCGGGGGCCACGTGGTGGCTTCCGGCCACCGTAGGCGCGGGCCTGTGGACGGGGAGCTATGGGCTAGCTCGCCGTCCGTACGTCTCATGACGACAGGCCGTGTCGACGGCGCGTTCGTGTTCCACGCGCGCCTCAAAGAGAGTCAGCAATAGGGAAGCGGTCCGCAAGGACCGAAGCCTGCCGGGGCTGCGGGACTATTCGAAAGAGATACCGTGGCCCCGGAACACAAAGGGCGAGGAAGGAACATGGATGGGTTTTAGTCAGTAAAAGTCTGACACTCCCTCCTGCTCCGCCCAGAGCGGGAGAAGTCATTTGATGATTTCCCATCCCAAAAAAAAAAAAAAAAAAGGGTACATTTAGCCTTACACAATACCCACGCGCACTAGATACACTCATTAGTATATCTAATACTTACAAAGGGTTTTTAACATAACTGACGAAATCTGGGTATAATAAATACAGCTCTGTCGTACTCTTTGGGAATTACAGGTTTAATAGTAAATATGGAATTTGTAAGAAATTCAACTTTCTTTTTCCTTAACATGCAATGCAAGGTATTTTTAAGGAATAAAAAAAGTTGCCCCTAAAAATAAACATTGCAGTTCACTTGTTTAACTTTCTAATACATCACTTATTTTTCAATTTAATATTTAACGTAGCGTATTTTTGTTGAAACGGAACGCAAATTCAAAACGCATCGTCGCCGGTAGTGATGTCAAACGCTATACGTGTCAAAGAAACACTTTTACTTGAAAACTACTTTAAGTTTCACAAAGATGTTATTTGTTTTTTTTTTTGAGCGAAACGCAGTCGTTGAACTTAACTTTTAATTATTTTCTTGGGTTGATAGTACTGTACTTTATTGATTTATGTGAAGAAAAAAATACATGCATAATATTCCCTTTTGACATATTCTGCTCTCCAATAGGTATCACGTTGTCGGCCAGTTAAAAGGCTGTAAATGGCGCTACACGCACTTCGATGCACTCCTGCGCATATTGTACAGCCACGTCATCCACAACTCTGTTGACACACTCAGCTTTAATTACTCTGTTAATTCGTTTATGGAAAACAATAAAATGAATATGGCTTAATAAACCTTTTCATTATAGATACTTTTTTGGCGTTTTATTGCGGTAGTTAAAACACGCTTACGCTTACGTAATTTGATCTCGGGTATTACTGGACAGTCAAATCGTCACATTATATGGAGACATTAAAATGAAAGTGTTTTGGGGATCAGTATGAATTTTTGAGAATTACCCCCGAATACTGAAACGTCACTCAAAATTTAAATAGCACTTATATTTAACAGATACTCAAAAGTGACGTTGGGCCATACAATATTTTCAGTTTAGGAGCTGCTCAAATGTTAAGCAGCCCTTAAGTTTTGAGTGACGTTTCAGTATTCGGGGGTTTGTGAGTGGTTAAGGTGACTACAGGAGCTAAATTATTAGCAACTCTATTTGTGGTGGTTCAAACTTTGTTTGAAATACTGTTAGAATAAAGTTCTAATCAGCACTACAAAGTGGTTGTTATGTCAGTAACTGCGGGCCAAATAGTGCGACATGAGTGGTTTTTTGCGATTTACAAAAAATCTATTGTTTGGACTAAAAAAAAAACATTATCATGCTAATATGTTGCTAGTAGAATTATTTGCCAAAAAATCAGAATGTTCGCGAGTATGGTTTTTACTCGTGAAAAGAAATTTTTAGAGATAAGTTCGTGATTTTTTTTATCGAGTAAAATTAGTTGTAAGTATTACATTTTCAAAACACTATCGTACTAGCATATATCCTGAAGAATGTCATATATTTTTCTGGTTTTGTTATTGCAGTGAATCATATGCTTTTATGCATTATAAAACTCGCGTTTACCTCCTGTAGTCCCCTTAAGCACAACGCGAAGCGCAAGGTTTGCTAGACAATCTGGAACGATTTTATAGTGATTACTGATAAACAAACACTCTCGGGTAGCAGAATGGAAAAGAGCAATAGCATACACTATGGAAATATAAATTGCAGTTTTCTTGATTGCAATTTCCTTGGTCTAGTGATCGCAATTGCAATTTTTGAGCATGAGGTCCTAAGATCGATTCCCGGGTCGGGCAAAAACTAGCGTTACTGCTGGAGTTTCTATCAGAAATTTCTTTTTTTGCAGCCACGGAGTCAGGAGTACATGGGATGATCGAATAGGCTCGCCCTTATTACATAGGATGATCCAAATTAATTTAAGTCGTGTTAGAGATCAAAAGTTAGAGTCAAACAATCAGAAAGCTATAAAACAGCAGATTACCTAAGACACAATGTACAATACGTTACTGCAAAACTTGAGTATGTTAAGAATATGCAATTTAATTTTTACTTGTACAAAAAACTGTATATTTTATTTACAAAAGCTTTTCACGAAGTCGTCAGTCGATAGCGCCAGGAAACAGTTGCAGTAAAAAATTATCTTCATTCAATATTGACGCTCGCTACAAAGTTTGTCTGCGCAGGCGCAGTGTTTGTCTAGATTATCTACATTGTGGAGCCGCCTGAGAACAATGGCTGGGATTACATTCACACGTTAGGGAGATAGGTGCGTGATGGGTTAAAGTTACAGCGAAACTAAAAGCAAGCAATCGTAAAAAATAATATTTTATGGCGTACGTGTATGTACGAAAAATAATGCAATTGAAAAGCTTTATTACAATGAATTGATCAGCTGTTGTACTGACTATAGCTGGCCTAAATTGAATACGTCATCGACTATAGAGTCGAATGAGCAATTATGATAATTGTCATGGTTAGTTTTAATGAAATGATGTTTATTTTTGAAAGTAGGTTTGTACAAACACTTACACGTCATTTTTAAAAACTAGATGGGGCCGGTGTTTCGTACCTGACTACCCAGAAACCGACGAAACAAACTCGTGGTCATAGTCTCTTTTGAAGGCATAATCTTGCTCAATTCGCATGAGGACTATGCAGATTAGTGTCTGAGATGGTCTTTTGAAGAAAGAACCACACATTGATTTGAGTGGACCATCAGTCAATGCAAGCATTTGTCAGTTATCGTGTAGCTCGACTTAAAACTCAACTTTAAACCGGGTTTATAGGCAGAGGATGTATTAATAGTACACCCATGTTTCGCCAGTTATGTTTAAGTCCCATGTAAGTCCAATGTACACTTATTTAACATGATCACACTCACATTGATATAATTTCAAATAATAGTGTCTGGACTTTAAAAGAGACCACGATCCCTGAGTTTGTTTCGGTATTTCTTCTCAGGGTAGTCAGTTAGGAAATGCCGGCGCCAACGTTCTCTTAAAACAAAATATTGACGTGTAAAAGTGATTTAATATCCTATTTGCAAAATAAATCATTTCATTTCATTTCATTTCACTTATTTTATTTAAGTATCTTTTCATACAAACACTTATATAATTAGAACACACACAGCATAAAACTGTTTTATGTCCGTCACATCACCATCTCAGGTCCAGTTGAAAACCAGCGTCGAGCACTAGCTGCTCGGCAGTTTGCTGAACTGGGCCTATTTGGCGCAGCCGTGAGACACACAATGTCTTTTCTTTTCTGTTAAGTTTAAGTTTTCTAATTGTGTAGTTTTAAGTTTTTATTTTATTGTTATTTTTGTTTTGTTGTGTGCACTTATGGCATGTGCCTTATAAATATATTTTCTTTCTTTCTTTCTTTCTTTCTTTCTTTCTTTCTTTCTTTCTTTCTTTCTTTCTTTTTTTCTTTCTATGTTATACGTGGCGAGCGTATTGCCATCAACCGGGCACAAATCTAGAAATTTCTGATGGAAAACCGCAATAACACTTTGCCTAATCAAGGAATCGAACCCAAGACCTCATGATCAACAGTCGCGTTTCTGAGCATTAGACCAACGAGGCAGTCATCGAGGTAGTCGTATAGTTTTCTCAACGTATAAACATCTTAGTTTAATGATTGTATAGTTGTCTCAACATTATCCCAATGTTTTGATAGCGGGGAGGTATTTACGACTCATAAACAAACAATGCCGTCTATAAGTTCGAGTGAAGTGCAAATTAGTAGGAGAGGGGTAAGTAATAGGCAGTAATGAGTGGTTCTGTATGTGGCCTCACGTTTGAGCCTTGTGTGGTAGCGGCTGTGATGTGCCGACGGTCACCATCTGTAGGACCTACTTAGGCTTCTGTTTTATTATAACCTAGCTGATGCCCGCGGCTTCGCCCGCCCGCAAATTATATACTAAAACCTTCCTCTTGAATCACTCTATCTATTAAAAAAGACCGCATCAAAATCCGTTGCGTAGTTTTAAAGATTTAAGCATACATAGGGATATAGGGACAGAGAAAGCGACTTTGTTTTATACTATGTAGTGATAAAAAATAAAAACAATTATTTCAAGTCCGAGACCCATAAAGAAAAAAATAGAAAGACCAAATAAAAACACATAAATTAACGAAATATCAGAATTACATTTTACATTACATTAAAATTTCAAAAACATTATTGAATTAAACTAGATTAAATTAACAAGTCAAAAGTAACGATTCAGAATAAATAAATAAATGTCAAAATAAATTATCAAAAGATTAATTACAAAATGTGAAATTACACGAAAGAAATTATTCAAATAACGCCTACCTAATAAGGGCTTTTGGGTTCCGACGTCAAAGTAACCCATTTTTAGGGTCCGTAGTCCTGACAAGGAACCCTTATTGTTTCTTCATGTCCGTCTGTCCGTCCGAGGTTTTGCTAAGAGACCGTTAGTACTAGAAAGCTTATTTTTTAAGTTTTGAACCCAAAAACAATGCTTTGAATAGTCATTTTCTTTTTCATCTGTTACATAATTTTCATTAAATCTCAAAATTATGTAACATAGGAATGCAACATAGGAATTTGAATTTGTATTTTCGTTTTTTTCCCTTTCCAAGTTGCTAGGTAATGTTCGCGAAAGGATCGGTTTATTGACAGAATCTCAAACGAAACTTATAATTTCAACGATTTGTAAAACTATCGAGAGAAGAGACAGAGATAAATCGTCATCATTCTGCTGCCCATACCTTAATAAATAAATAAATGTCGCTGGACATTACACACAGCGCCATTCTAGTGCCACACCAAGCAACGAGGCTTGTGTCGTGGACACCAGATAGTTGATATACTACATAGATACTTTTTGTTTCTTAATACATATTTATTATACATATAAACATCCATGACTCAGAAACAAATGTCCATGCTCATCACACAAACATTTGCTCCTACCCGGGACCCTAAGAACGTAAGGCAGCCTCACTACCGCTGCGCCATTCCGGTCGTCAAATCATTAATTTATTTGGGGTCGGTGCAGCAAGTCTTCTTCTTTCATACTTCCCTATTATTCGTCATCTTTCGCTCTCTCTGAATACATTTAAACTATACCGTTATACTTAAGATCCCTTTATCAAACCATCTTCTGCAAAACAAACACCAAATTGAAAAACTCAAAAACGTGTCAACCGCGTAATGAGCCGCTAAGAGCTTAGTTTTTTGTGTTCCTGCGTTAAAACACTTACTTCGCTGTGTATCCGGTTTGTTAAATACGATAGATAATGTTGACAAGTCCCGGATCACTTGAGGAGCTTGAGTTCAAAGGTGGCTGAGAGACCGCGGTTTGCTGATCCTTAACAGTACCTTACTGTTTTTTATTAATGCTTTGTGTTTTTTGTGTTTGCCGTTTGTTCAATAGGACTGGTATTCAAAAATAAGTAAGTAATAAATCTGTACATTTTAATCACGATACCACAATCCCATTCATACTGCATGAAAGTTTCTCCTCAAATCTATTACATTAGGTAGACCCACCTCTTTAGGTACTACAGTGACCCAATATCCAGCCAACAGCTTTCTATCCAAATATGCAAACAACATAAGCACCACTGTGCAGCCAAATAAAACGTCATACAAAAGCGAGAGAGAGACGGCAATAAAAGTTTGCGCTCATACATTTTCACGTGTATATTCGACAAAGATACATTTACCGTTTATTTGGAGATTTTATGCTTTATTTCTAGGGAATAGAGTTAAGATTGGTGGGGTAGGTGGAGTTTTAACTCGGTGGGTATGTAAAAATGGCAGTGGCGCGAGTTTTCCGGGCGAAATTGGAAAAATATTCGTATTTTCACAATGGCGCCGAGGCGCGGCGTGCGCCAATTTGAATATAGATTAGAAAATGTGACTACGTGCACTCTAATATGTTTTTTTAGTGATGTGCTAGGGATTTTGTCGATGGAAAGGTAGATTTTGTTTGGAAAAACATTTCTTCAGAAATTACATCACAGTCCATAGTGGAAAATGATTAAAAATTGTAAACTGTTAGGATAAAATGTCGTATAGAATTTGGTTAATAACTCAAAATGCCAAGACAAAATTCTGAATACATTCTGATTTTATGAGCAGTTAATACCTTAGTTTTTAGAAATAGACTAGAAATAATACAAGTAATGAAAGCTTACCTTTAACATAGTAGTCATTCCCTGTGTGAGTAAACTTTTGGAAGACCCCTGATAAAGACTCCAACAAAAAGTAAACTAAGGTCATCAATGTCTATAAGTGAAACTGCAGCATTTCATTACAGCATTTCTTTTTCAACTTATTCACTAACCTTTTTACCCTATTTTTTTTGTATCGGCCTACTCTGACGCACTGCTGGGCAAAAGCATCCCATGGCTCCAACGGTCCAATGCCAAATGTTCCATGTGGTAATGTTCCATGGTTACAATTTTGTTTTCAATTTGCCTTCGCCGACCAATCCGTTAAGAATGAGTCCAGATAGTCACGTCAGCGTTTCTTGGGCCTGCCTCGGTTACGACGGCCGTTTTCAGGCCTGCACTGGGTGACTATCTTCGCCCATCTGTCCGGCTTCATGATTTCTAGAAACGTGCTCTTACCTGTTTACCTTGGAAACTGATTAATCTCACCAATTCCCACAATTGTCGACCTCCCGTGACTCCTAAACAAAAATAATAATGTCTGTCAATTATCGACATTAATTCCCCCATCCCTTGGCGGGCTACGAATGCTCGTAATGGATTTCCTGCGCCCGCCCACTCTGGCATTCGTTCTGCTATTTTTGTTCACATAATAAAACCCATGGATTGGGCCAATTTATAGCTTATGTACCTATGTATAGCTTGTGGTGTATGGTACGTTTGTTTTTTTAGTGGAAACCACCCCGGTTTGGTTCGTAGGGGGAAAGCTGATAAAATGAAATTTAGAATTTAGTACTATACCTTAGTACTGGGTAATTACTATTAGAACATAAGTTTTTAAACTGACATGGTAACTAACACAAAAGACGGGATATTGTAATGTTATAATAATTTTATTTTTATTCATAGTTCCGATCTCATTTTTATCTGTTGTCTTTTTGTTTTAAATTTAATTGTAATTAGTTAGTAAAATTGGTTTTTCTTTGTATTATGTTTCGTAAGCTAAGTAAACTCTTAAATGAACCTTCATTTTACATGAAATACTTATTGTATTTCATGTCCAGAGCCACTCATTTTAATTTTTAATTTTAATTTCTTTTTGTCTTATGTTAACACTTATTTTTGTGAATGCTGGTTAACCTGTAATTAGCGACTGTGTAAGTCCAAGACTGTAAAACCTATGTATACCTAAATGCTGTACACAGAAGCTGTTGGTGAACCTATATTAATAAATAAATAAACTCTGTAAGGATGTGATTCTGGTGTAGTTCTAACACCTTATTAATAATTTCTTTCGCATTGTATATAGTTTTCGAGCTATACGGGTATAGGTATGTCTGCTATGGAATGAATCAGTACATACGGCATTTGGATTTTTTCTCTAAGATATAGATGTACTTATAATGCTTCTTGTAACATTCAAAATGTGTTTGGCCATCGGCGATCTTTTACTATCTGATGGGTGATTCTAAAATAGTCTGTTTCGATGTGAGAGAGAACACTTACTGTGATTGTGTCAACTTAAAGCTTTTAATTGACATACGGTTTATATTAAGTCTTGAAAAAATCAAGCATATTTGCGCGGTTATGGTGTCAGTCGATTATAGGTTGCTCGCGTTTGTATATTCAATTTTTGAAATGCCGTAGCGAGAAAAATGGGTTGCTTTTCATCATAGTTTACAATGCACTTGGGTATACATAGCTACTTATTAAAAAAAAACAAAGAAATCTTACATATAAAAATAATAATCTTACTTTCTACTAATACCTATTATAAATGCGAAAGTTTGTGAGGATGTATGGATGTATGGATGTATGGATGTATTGTATGGATGTTTGTTACTCTTCACTAAAAAAATAGTGAACGGATTTGGATGAAATTTAGCACACAGATAGTTTATAACCTGGGATACATAGATTCCTTTTTATCCCGGTAGTGATCCCGTGCGAAAATTATCGAATTCCAAACGGACGAACCCGCGAGCATAACCTAGTTGAACATAAAATCGATCACCAGCAAACGAATCACCGATACCGTCAGTAAATAGCGAACCTCAATGTTAATACTTGAATTTTGTACAGCATGGCTTTATTTCCATTACGGGGACATTTGTTTCGGTTCAAGATGGCGCTCGAGAGGCAGTCTCCCTTGTTTGGACGATGTCGAACTCGTTGCTGACCAAGATGTTAGGTTACTGGATGTATTGCTTATTTAATTTATATTAATTCATTTATTTCAAATAAATATAATCCATCCAATTCACAATACCTACACAAAATTAAATTAAAATCTATTTGCACATTATTATCATTACATAAAATTAATTTTAAATCAATTTATACATTAGTAACATTTATCTTGGGACATTAAGTAGGTATCTATATACCTACCTGAGGGTAGGTATATATACAAATCCATGCCACGAAAGAAGAGACCTGTCACACCACTTTTACACGAGTTAATTGTGTAACAAAATACTTCTTTTGACATATAGGTGTACAGGTCTTAAACCATCTTCCTACTTTGTCTTCTTAATGTTTTACCTCGAGGCATAATCAAGAGTTCACAAAGTTTCACTCGTTTCAAGTGATGTGACAGGTCTCATCTTTCGTGGCACGGTGTGTATCTATGTAGGATAGCATTTAAAAAGGAACGTAGGAATGACAGAAGAATGGACGACGAGAAAAAAAAAAGAAGTTGATATAAGACGGAATTTTATTTTAAGAAGCTATATAAGTTTTATTTAGTGTAAAGCGCATAATAGTACATTTTGATACAAGTGGAGAAAGTTTGTTATTGCATTTGAGGCGGAATTAACTCCCGAGCCGTATGCGAGGGTGTTTTTGAGCTGAGAACTGCAATATCAAATGTCCACGTGTATCAAACGACGTTTTTCAATACACTTTTGAAGAAATAAAATAAATTAACGAAAAACATTTTTGTCATAAATTAATAAGGAACTATGATTTTAATTTTCTTTTTTTCCGCGCTTTGCTTTCGCCAGGTTGGAGGAGAAGCAAAGGTATGAGGCTGCTAAACAGCCTAAATTAAAAAAAAAAAAAAAATATGTTTTTGAATTTAGAACACAAATAACTTTTAATTTGTTTATAAAAGTGAATGTTAGTTTTAAATAATCATGTTTATCTATGATATTCTATTTATAAACACAA
Organism: Xestia rhomboidea; assembly: GCA_963853795.1. NCBI lineage: Eukaryota > Metazoa > Arthropoda > Insecta > Lepidoptera > Noctuidae > Xestia > Xestia rhomboidea. The sequence goes on along the minus strand of OY970779.1, from coordinate 6,319,145 downwards.
TTTGAATATTTAAAAAATATTTACGCGGTAAAGACGCATTATTGCTTTGCTAAAATTAAAAAAAAAACATTCACCTCCGACTTAATGCATTGAACCAATTTGAACTAAGTATAGGCAGTATATGTATAGTTATCTGTGGCAATTTTCATGCCCGCACACGTGTTGGAAAATGCAAAAAATCGCACCCGTGTGAAATACATTGCATGTTAAACCTAATAGTAGTGCGTTATGAACCAGTTTTCTAGGAAGTGTATTGAAAAGAAATAAACTACATATTCAAGATTGCAAGGATTTTATTTCCACGGTCCCGGATTTACACCTATTTAAGTTACTTCAAATGTCATAGCTACAACTCTAGGAGAGATAAATCTATAAGTAACAAACGCCATCTCACTTATGTTTATACAATTAAAACGACAGCTCTCCTAAAGAAAATTACCCACCACAACTTTTGGACATCTACAACTATGTATAAATTCCTCACTTCATCTGATATAAGTTTGGTACAGCAAGGCAAAAAATCTGGTTTAGGGTTAAAATCTCCAGGGCTGCGGGACTATTCGAAAGAGATACCGGGGCCCCGGAACACAAAGGGCGATGAAGGAACATGGATGGGTTTTAGTCAGTAAAAGTCTGACACTCCCTCCTGCTCCGCCCAGAACGGGAGGAGTCATTTGATGATTTCCAAACCGAAAAAAAAAAAAAAGAATGGTTTAAAATCTGATGTCACTGTTACTTACTTCGTTCCCTTTCACATTATTAACAGTTTCTTAAAAGCTGATAGTTGGTCATTTCATCCTCATAAACAGTCAATAAGTTGATTTGTGAGAAAGAACCCGGTGTTTGACGACCCGAATAGCGCAGCGGTAGTGAGGTTGCCTTACGTTCTTAGGGTCCCGGGTTTGAATCCCGGTAGGAGCAAATGTTTGTGTGATTAACATGGACATTTGTTTCCGAGTCATGGATGTTTATATCTATGTATAGTATATCAACTATCTCGTGTCCACGACAAAAGCCTCGTTGCTTAGTGTGGCACCTAGATGGCGCTGTGTATAATATCCAGCGATGTTTTTTTTTCTAAGGCTTGCGTTTAGCCGCAACCCGCCTAATGTGAAGCTTTGATCCGGCCTAGGGTGGAACACACTTGCCTAGAAGACCCCGATTGTTTTGTAGATGTTGGCAAAGGTCATGCACCTGATATTCAGCACCGTCTGGTCAGTATCTAACTGTACCCAACATAATTAAGAACTAACTAAGCTTAGGATAATTGGTCATTAATGACCATAACGCGGTGCCTAACAGTCAGCTGGGTAATCCGTCGTAAACCCACCTAAATATCCCGGTCCATGTTTCAGATAAACCAATCTTGCATTCCTCACCACTTTGACCTGCCCGCATCTTAATTAATTCATTAGTTTTACGTAAGGTGAGCGCAAACATATAAATTCACAGAAATTCCTAACTCGACAAGTCCATATGTTGCCTCGAGAATCTTCTAATAGGGTACTGCAGTAGCAACTTGTTACTCTTCCAACAGATGTGACATTAGTTTGGTCGAAGATAGTATAATAAACTGTTATACATAACCATATAAATCGAAAGTGCCTAACCTGCAGACCTAGCCAAGTTACAAACGATTCGTATCGATTCTCTTTCTACAATCGTAAACGTTAAGTCACGTGGTCAAAACAAACGAATAGAAACTTCGTAGACAAGTTTACATCGATCAAGATGATAGAATTCGTTTCTACAATCGTGATCGCTACATCCCATATAAATCGTAGCCAACTTACAGATTTGACTGAACTTTAAAAATTCTATTCGTTTGTTTTGACCACGTGACTTAACGTTGAAATGATGTCATTCCCATACATTTGGTTAGTTTTCTATGCGTTAACGATTGTAGATTGTCAACTTGGTTAAGCCTACTGGTGTCAGAGTGTTTATGCCGCCCATGGGCCTCTGACTTGGCTTAACATGCCGTCGAGAAATACCCCACAGGCCTGCTGGTTTCCTCACGATGTTTTCCTTCACCGAAGCTAGTGATAATTATACAATACGCACATGAATCGGACAAATCAGAGGTCGTAGATTCTAGTATGGTGTTCCGAAGTCATAATTGTCGAGGATATAAGTCTCAAACAGATGCTTCTTAAAATTACTTGTATCCTATCCTACGCTATTAAATGAGAAATATTTGTATGTACCTATACAATACAGTCATATATTATTTATTTAGTTTAACAATTTCGATGAAAGATGCAATAATGGTTTTACGGAAAGATACTTTATTCCTAAAATGCCTTGTCACATCCAGCACCCAAACATCAAGGCTAGCAAACCCGGCCCTAAAATAAGACATCGTCCTTTCGCCTCATATTTATTTTTTATTTATTTATTTATGATTATTTGCATGGGCCGCGCTTCACGTGACAGCAGAGGCGCTATTGTTTTCCGAAATAATAACGAGAAATGGCGCTACGATATATCTTTTTTATTTTATACGTTTTTTTTTTGCTTGTAACCCCGTCACGAAACCCTTAGTGTATCCTTAAGGCGGCCATGTATACATTTTTGATCGTATTTTAAAGAAGAATGGCAAGAATGGCGTTTGAATAGGTATAATAATAACGCTGAATGACGGTAGATGTGGTAGGAGTGTGTCTTCAGTGAGAGATTGTTCTCACTAACTGAGATGGGGTATAGTTAGATGTCATGGGAAAGAAATGAAACGTAATGTGTGTGATAAGCTGTTAAGGATGTTCTGATTTTATACGATATATTATTTTAATCATATTTGTATTGTGAAATATATGTTACCCGTGCGTGAACTTAGTCCGCCTGAAAAAATCACAACTTCTATTCGAATGCAAAAAAAAATTAACCCTTGAAATTGTTAACAAAAGCTAGTTAACAATTTCAAGGGTTCTTTTTTTGCACAGAACCCTAATCTTTTTTCAAAAATAAAAATAAGCCTAAGTTACTTTTTTATAACATCAGCTATCTGTTAGTAAAGTCTTGCCAAAATCGGTGCAGCCGTTTCGGAGATTAGCCGGAACAAACAGACCGAAAAAAATAAAATTATTACAAGTACCGTATTGCATTCAGTAAAAAGCTGTTATTTTGAAATTACAAACATGACACTTCAATTTTATTTATTTGTAAAGATTATGAGATATTTCAGCAGCAAAATACATTGAGTTTAGTGTTCCGTTGTTTTAAAAACTCGAATAAAAAATAAAGTAGGTACGATAGAGCTGATAAGTACAGCTTAAAAAATAAAACCTGACGTTCAGCTGGGGTCCTTGATGACTAAATTGAACAATAGCCGAGTGTTAATTAATGAGACAATATTCTTAAAACACGCGAAACCATAAAGAACAGTCAATCCACAGACAAGATGAACAGCGATTACAATAATGAGCAGATGATTCCAAGTTTCCCAATATATTCCACTACCTTATAATTGGATAAACAAACAGGTGTATTACAACCTTTATGTCTTCATAATAAAGCTGAAATACCTTTGCGCTGAAACAAAGAAGCTTTTCAACGAAAACATTATCACCCAACATAGTAAATATCGATAATCCAATATCATCGCACGATAATACCACTTAACGCAGAATTAAGATGGCAGACGCACAATAAATAGTGTTAAAATACCACAAAGCGGCATAATTAGCAACCACACAGGGTGGATTTGGAAATATGCGGCCGAGAAACCATAAATCCAATTACAGGTGAATTAATTCGAATAATACGCCATGTTTTTTTTTTCGAAAATAAACAAATCGCTACAACTCTTTGCTAAAAGGCGTCTCTTTTATATAAATAACGCAAATGGTTCCGTATATTTACATTTCAAATAGACCGTAGAATAAAAATCGTATTTTAAATCTGATCGATAGGCAATTTTGTTTTAAAGACTTAATAAAAAAGTTTTGCCAACATAATAAATAAATACAAGCGCCGAGTTGTAATTTTGCTAAGCAAACCTCTTTATTCACTTAGTACTTAATTCTAAATTCTAAAACATATTTATTTTTTAAGAACAAAAATCCCCATTAAAATTGTAGTGTTGAGTTTAACTTTGAAATGCGGCGTATCCTTTAATTTTTTTTTTGTTAATTCGTAGCGGGCAGGTAATGAATCGCCGGCCGCCTCATCGTGTCCCTAATAAATACTGGCTACTGGTTAATTGAAACATTATAAAGGAGATCTTATCGCCGCTCGAGCAAAGACACCGCGGACGGAACGGGACCCGATACGTTTTAGGAATGGGTCGTTCAATATTTTTTCTTTTTTACATTAAATTTTTAATGCCGGAACTTCTTAGAATTTCTGTATCTGTTAGTTTGTACACGAGTTAAAGATAGTGGGTTTTATTAAAACGTTTCGAGTTCGACTTTAGTGGGAGTGCGAGTCGCCACCCACCAAAACACGATCTCAATGGGTAACAAAGCACTAACTTACATAAAATACAATAAGAGATCACAACAAAAACAATGAACACTTCTCCTAACAAGCCACCGTGCAAAACGGCTGCAAACTTATATTTGCAGTTGGGGACAACCTTATTCCTGCAATTTAGTCGTTAAAATGCGATATATCAAGGGTAAAATAACTTGGCAGCGTATTAGCAAGCGCCCAATAAAACCTGAACGGTTATTCAAGTGTGGACAATGGTTCGGGGGGGTCTTGTTGTGTTGGTGAGGGAATTATAGTGCATTGGAGATACGTTGGCGCGAGCGGCGGCGCGAAGACCCGGCAGCATATATTCTAATAGGCTATTAACATATAATGCCGCTGATTGGACGGATGCGGAGCGGCAGATGTGACATCGAATGCGCGGGCCAGGTCCGCTCAACATTTTAATCGGGTTTTAGATTTTATTTGAAGAAATAATTGGAGACTTTAGACATTCGGGATTGCGGTGTGCTTAATTGAAAGAATGACCCACCGTATCGAATTATTTGCCCATGTTCGGTATGAGACCTTTGCAGGGAATGCAAATGATAATAGTATAGTTCCTTCTTACTGTTTATCATGGTAGTTAAGTCTCTTAGGGAACTTTTTCTAACATAGAGACTATTATTGAAAAACCAGATAAAATACAATATTCTATAATACATCTTATCATGCTTGCCTTTTAATATTCTACCTTTACACGAAATCGCAAAATCTATGGTACATTTACACGACAAGGTTTATAAAGAAAATCGCTCATTAATTTTTTATTGCTTCATTTCAGGCGCAGCTGAAGTCACCAAAGGTTGCGCACGCCTGGACTGCGATGGCGCGCGATACGGTAGCAAATAGCGCTACTTTCTCGCGATTCACCAAACCTCACACTAGCTTCTTCACTGCCTAACCCTTATTAACCTATGCCATTTTTATCCAACAACTTGAAATAAACTCTACAACTAATGAATTATGATTCAATTTAATTCCTCTATATTTCGTTTTATAAGCTCTTATAAAAAGAACACAATTTAAAATCTGAAAATCCTCTTTCTATTTTCAAAATGACGATACTGCAATCAGTCTTCAAGTAAAAATAATTCTTACACCGACGATTTTAGGAGCGATATTCAAAAGAGGAAGAGACACGACACGGTTGCACTTGCAGAAGGTAAATCATTTCAATTGAACTAGGAAATTGAGCCTTTGTTGAGAAAAAATAGAGTTTAATTTCAATTTTTGACGGGAAGCCGTAGATCGTTTTGATGTTAGGGCAGCTATGCATGAAGAGCAACACATGAACGCATTGTAGGTGCACAAGCATGCACCACGCTTTAGTACAACCTAAATAGGGGGTGATTGTTAGGATGGAAAGAGCTCCTTGTATTTAATAAATTAACATAAATAAAAGTTATATTAGTCGGTAGTAAATCCTACTTCACACTTCTTGATCCTGAAGGGCCAGCAGATTTCAAAGAGCATAAGCTGTCATTCGTTTAGTACTTAGCTTAAAACTGGTCTATTTATGTAAACCTATATTAGTTGCTTTAGAAACCTTTAGTTGTGTAGCCTTACAGGTAAAAGACACAGCTAATTGAACATCAGTCATTTTGATTGATGGCAGAGAGACGAGTCATAAATATAGCAGTGAATTCTAATTTGATTAGCTATATTCTGAATGTAACGTGTACGTACACCCACAATCAAGACCCCATGGAGCTTAATCATGTAAGTACACACACACACACACACACACACAGGCACAGACTCAAAAACCGTTTTAATAAAGCACTCGTAACAGGAATTGAGAAAATGGACCTGTGTTCATTTAGTGTTTTTTTTTTCGTAATCCTCTTATTACTAATCTGACATGTCATTATTATTCTGCGCATGTATTACCTACACTGACGATAGACCTCTTCCAAATCGGTCTTCGATATTCAAATCTACGTCTGTCGGTCAGTTACAGTCTGGTCTAGTTGCGTTTTCAGGGCCCATCTAGATGTATCCAACGCTGGCCTAAATGTTGCCAGAATTTCGCAACAAACTAGTCTTTTCAATACCATTTACTAATAAGTTAAGCCTTCTTAAGAAACTCATCGCCATGTGTCATGGAAACTGACAGATCTCCACAAAGCCCGCGTACGACAGACCACAGACTACTACAAACTTTTTTAAGATTAAATAAATTAATATAAATAAAATAAATATCGCTGGACATTACACACAGCGCCATCTAGCGCCACACTAAGCAACGAGGTTTGTGTCGTGGACATCAGATAGTTGATATACTACATAGATACTTTTTGTTTGTAAAAACATACTTATATCCGTAGCTCGGAAACAAATGTCCATGCTCATCACACAAACATTTCTACTACCGGGATTCGAACCCGGGACGCAACGAAAGTAAGGCAGCCTCACTACCGCTGCGTCATTCGGGTCGTCAGAATGCGTTCATCTTTAAAACTTTTGATACAGCGATTGGTGCAAAGTGCAAAGAAATGGTAAACTTCTACCAGATCCTATGCAGATTAAAACCTGAAGCTAGTCTTTAACAAAATACAGAATCCTACTCCATACAATACCACATCAACCGCATCGTGTGCGTCAGAAATAATAGGCAGCCCACACTGGGAGGTATTGAGACATCACCCGGTATTACCCGGCGATACCGCCCCTCCTCAATCTCCCCCGCCGCACCGTACCTCTCCCCGGCCGCGCCAGCGCCGCTCGTTAAACGAACCTGTTGGTTCAGCGCTAGAATTAGACCTTGTTAGCTGGTAATTGTATCGGAGTTGGTTGGTAAAGAAAAATTGAGGTTATTTGAGTGACGTGTGTGTTTTCTGATAGGCCGTTCTGATCAATTTTCAGGTTAAGCCGCGCTTGCCTAGATTGGACTGTGGATGGGTGAACACCCATTACATACCGAATTTCTTCTGTGCCTCGGAACGCACTTACAGCCGTTGGTTTCGGCTGTTATTTGTAGATTTTTGACAGTTGTTACAGGTAGTCAGTGGCCCAAAAAGTTTGACAACCAGTCTTACCAAGGGGTGTCGTATAACCCAGTAGGTACTAACTGGGTTGTGGAGGTCAGATAGGCAGTCGCTCCATGTAAAATACTGCTATTCAGCTGCATGCAGTTAGACTGGAAGCCGAACCCAAAATGTTGGGAAAAGGCTAGGCAGATGATGTATTGTGTGGTCTCTGATAGGGGGTTCCTTGGCATGTCCTCATGTCTGGGCATCGTCAATATGTGGAGCAGGTTGGCGATTGTCATCTAGTCCGTATTGTAGAGATTGCATACATGTTCTTTAGTTCTTGCTTATTTTGTTTCTCATTTTGGGATTAAAGCTTTTCTACTAGCGGACGTCACCCGGATTCAATCGCGTAGTTCCCGTTCCCGTGAGAGAACGGGGTTAAAATATAGCCTATGTTACTCAGTAAAGACGTGGCTTTCTAATGGTGAAATAATTTTTGAAATCGGCGTAGTAATTTTTGAGTTTATTCATTACAAACGTACACACACACAAAAATACAAATCTTTCCTCTTTATAATATTAGTGTAGATGTAGCGGCTCCTTTGCGGATCTTTCTTCTTCTTCTTAGTAATTCCAAATGTACCATTTATAGCCGATGTATAATCAGCCTATAATGTTCCCACTGCTGGCACACAAGCCTTCTCTCTATGAGAGAGAATGGACTATAATCTACCACGCGGACCCAGTGCGGGTTGGTAGATGTCACATGTCTTCGAATTTTGGTTCCATGACATGCCGGTTTCCTCACGAAGTTTTGTAAGCATTGGTGATGAAATAAATTACACGAAGTAATGCGCCTGTCTGGGTTCGAACCCACGACTTACTGCTCGTAAGTCGGAGCCGCCGTTGCTTTCAGCCAATGATTTAAGAAGTCACCGTCTTTATAGCGTCTTGATAATGCCATATCCAGTGTCTTATTGACATTTCTAAAGCTTAATTATCAATCAGCAATCAACCAGATTAGAACACAATTAAAGTAATGTGCCAAACTACTTAAACCTCAAACATTTGCATAAATAATCGCCTCAAATTAAAAACACATGCCAAAAACACACCAATCAGGAATCGAACCCGTTACACCACTTAAAGAAACACCTTTTCTTTTCGCAGCACAGTAGCTAAAACGTAACTTATTAACCCTCACTCAAGCAAGATGGCTCAATCTGGCTAAATTATTCAAAAGCCATTAAAAGGAACGGCTTTTAGCCACTAATCGCGCCGTTTCCGCCACGGCCAGTAATTATCGCTCTCGAAGTCTTTACACCAGCTTTATTTATCTCGCCGACGTTGATGTTTTTTTCTACAATTTATTCGGTTGGTAGTACTGCGTTTTTGGTGTGGATAGATGTGGGTGTTCTGTGGTTGGTATACATGGGTAAAAATTTCAGAGCGATTATGTCGAAGGTAAGTTCTGGCGAAATATGAATCCGCCGAACAAGTGCATATCGAAGAAGGGATCTGTCGAAGTAGTGTTTTTCGAAGTTGTGCGTTGTCGAAGTATGTTCTATCGAAGCAATGAGTAGTAGAACTATTGTTATTCGAAATGGAGACCGTGTCGAAATAATTAACTGTCGAAGTTCAGGATGACACTCGGGAGTAAGTGGCGTAGCTTTTAATGGGTTATAGGTTCGTTCGTTTACCGTTACCCAACTACAACGAAGCCAAAAAGAAAGGGTTATGATTTTAGCAGTCTATATTTACGTATGTTCCTCTGTAGCGCCTAAACAATTCATCCGATTTTGATGAATATAAAGGTGTCAATCGATTTGCTTTTATAGCCTGGATAATTTAGGCATGACTTTGGCTTTTAACCGACTAACTATAGGAGAAGTCGATTTTACCTTGTAAACCCCCAATTTGATAAGAGCGTGATTTTTCAGTAGTCGGGATTTTTAGTTCTTGTATACCACACAAATTCTTGTTCTCTGTTATACTTCCAAACCTGAATCTTTGGAAGATGGCATGTAGCAGCTGATGGAAGTATAGTCCAGTCGAGTAAATTGTGTCTTTGAACAGCAGCCGGCTGAAGTAGCTGATGCTGATGATGGAACCCCCGTCAATTGCCTTCGAATACAGACATGATCTTCATTTACCCAGTACTAACTGAATTAGGTTAGATAGAGAGTAACTCCGTGTAAAATACTCGTATTCCGATGCATCCGGTAAGAATGGAAGCTGACCCAACATCATTGGGAAAAAGCTAGGCTAGACAGACATGATTTTTATTTATTTCTTCGGCGATTGTGAGCTTACTCATGCATTAATTCTCTGTTCACTTTGCTATTCTTAACTCTTCGGTCAATTATTAAAGATACGCAATAGGTACCTGCTACTAGATTTCAATAAAATGTTTCGGACATTAATTATACTTACACAAATAATCCTAATTTACTAACACAGCAGGCAGAAGATGATTCTTTATCGCGCCATGTAAACCCACCAAGTGCATTCTATTAAGAAGCGCTAACAGCATTAGTAAAACATGTTAAAAATACTCTTCCGTTGACATCGCGAGTGGCGCCCCCTACACCAAGGTGGTACGATGCGTCGGCGCATACGTTTGACTTATGTTCCCTACTGTAAAAAATGCTATGAGATGAGTAGAGTACTGATGCAATTTGCAGCATAGTACTTAATTAGTTACAAAGAAATTGCGTATTTTTGTAGTACCTAAATTAAGTAATCATTTCACATAATTGACGACCCGAATGGCGCAGCGGTAGTGAGGCTGCCTTACGTTCTTAGGGTCCCGGGTTCGAATCCCGGTAGGAGCAAATGTTTGTGTGATGAGCATGGACATTTATTTCCGAGTCATGGATGTTTATATGTATAATAAGTATGTATTTACAAAAAAAAAGTATCTATGTAGTACATCAACTATCTGGTGTCCACGACACAAGCCTCGTTGCTTAGTGTGGCACTAGATGGCGCTGCGTGTAATGTCCAGCGATATTTATATTTAATTGTAATGTGAAACGTGAGCATCAAACAGCGGAAATATCGAGAAGGATCCAGCTGGGGTGGGCTGCATTCAGCAAATTGGACGACATTCTCAAATCAGCCACAATCCCACACTGCCTGAAGACCCGTCTCTATAATCAGTGTGTTCTGCCAACCATGACGTACGGTGCTGAGACGTGTAAAGCTGTGACCGAGTGGCGTCCAAGGAATAGAAAGAGAAGTGTTGGTCGTCCGGCGGCGAGATGGGCAGACGATATTGTTGCGATTGCGGGATTATCCTGGATGAGGTTGGCACAGGAGCGTGAAGCTTGGCACAAACAAAGAGAGGCCTATACCCAGCAGTGGGTGAAGTTGGGCTGTGGATGATGATGATGATGTAATGTGAAACTAACTATACTGCCTCCGTGGTCCAGTTGCAATCGCGACTCGACGATACTCAGTTTGGAATTGTTTTCTTTATAAGTTTGGATACCCTTTTTTTTCGGATGGGAAATCAATCATCAAATGACGGTCCTGCTCAGTCTGGGCGGAGCAGAAGGGAGTGTCATACTTTTACTGACTAAAACCTATCCATGTTCCTTCATCGCCCTTTGTGTTCCGGGCCACGGTATCTCTTTCGAACAGTCCCGCAGCCCCGGCAGGCACCCTGCCGGGCTGCGGGACTGTTCGGCTACCCTGTACTGACTGTTTGGCTACCTTTGACATCTCTATTTTAATCTAAAATAACGCAATAAAAACCACCATCCACCATGAAAACAAAGCTACAACTTTTACAACCTCGCAGCTACAATAAAACAGCACCTAAATGTCTTTAAAACCTCGTCCTTACGCTCATAATTTAAAAGGATACGACATTGAACCGAAGAGACACAAGATACGTCAGTCATCTCGTCAGCACCTCATCAGATGGTCGTTAAACAAGTAATAAATAAACTTGTGACAGTAAAACAAAACACGGTCGTTTATGAGCTGCCCCTGACACTGGCAGCGGTGAGTGACGACGCCGACGTGACGACGATACTGTGACAATTTAGAAAGAAGAAAAAAGTAGTTATTTGGGCAGTCATTATATGGTTATTGACGACCCGACCCGACCGACACCGATATTTAAAAAAAAAAAAAAAAAAAATGAAAAAAAAAATTGTGATGAGCATGGACATTTGTTTCCGAGTCATGGATGTTTATATGTTTAATAAGTATGTATTTAAAAAACAAAAATTATCTATGTAGTATATCAACTATCTGGTGTCCACGACACAAGCCTCGTTGCTTAGTGTGGCGCTAGATGGCGCTGTGTGTAATGTTCAGCGATATTTTTTCATTATTGTATTGTATTTTTGTCACCTTGTTTTGAACTGTGTCTGTGTATTATTCGGATAAATAAACAATTTATAATTATTTATTTATTAGTCTAAATCTATATATCTAATCTTATTATTCACCTTAATGCAAGGAAAAAGCTTCCATCTCGATTAATTTCACCATGTTAGCGACAAAGCATATTTCGCAACGAAATCATTTTGAGTTGGTATTCAGCAATATTTTTTCATTCCCACGCAAAGTCATTTCCAAACCGAATCGAATGCTTTTAATTTATCTGCGACTAAGTAATTAACGCGGTCTTAAAATAAAAAGGAAACTCCGAAATAATTTTTGTCTTCGAAATTTATAAAGAGCCAATTTGCAATTTGCCAAAACCAATCACAATAATTTTTACTTTTAATTACTACTCACGTCAGAGGCAAAAGGGAAAAAGAAAAAACTAATTACCAAGTTACGTTTTACTCTTCCTGAAAGCCAATCACAGCAATCTGAGTCTAATTTCTAACGGACTTAAGTTCCAAATATAACAAAGGTCCTGGCTGGATGGTAATAGTTAATTTTGTTTTAAACAATAACTCCATTTGTCAGAGTTTCATAGTTTGGACCCCCACTAGGGACCCGCCCACCTATTATGCGGAGCCAAAATAAAATGTATCTTTTTTTTCATGATATCTTAATTATCATAAAAATATAATAAGGTTGCCGGAAGACGGCGGCTGCTGCCTATCTTTTTTCTTTTGCTTAGGATGAAACAACAAATCTTCTTTTTTGTTACGCCCCTACAATTAATTCGAATTTAAAGATTGTGACTTATTGTAAGGCTTCCAATTTATATCTTTTATTAATGATTAGGTAATAATTAATTAATATCTATCCAATTATTTTCTTTAAACGTTCTTGATTGCTCCATGCTCCTTTATAAAACTCTATAGTGGTAGCCTTCAATTAAACTAAAAATAAAGCTACCAAGAAAGGAGAAAACCATGAAAAAATATTATCTACCAATTACAGTTCTATATTGCGTAGTTAGGAACGTAATTAGGCAATTTCTAATTAAAGTTCACCGTACAAAACACCCATCGACATATCAAAATCAAATTAAAGTCTGTGGCGCAATTAAGTCATCCTTTTTATTATGATTAAAACTACAAGCATCACTCGATCATTACCCGTAACTAATATAACAACTCAATCAACCAAAATGGACATCAGCTTATTCTGCTGAAAAAAATCTACATCGTGACCAGAAAGTCTTGACATTTCAAGATGGCGCCACTCGCAAAGGACACTGTCCAGTTTACGTAAAATTCATATTCAGGACATTCTAAAAAGTAATTCCATTTTTCGCCGTAGGCAATTATCTTTTGCTATTTCAAGCAGGCGTCGTTTGCAACTGTCAACTGTCAGATTCATGTTAAATTCAGTACGATTTCAAAGTTAGTTTCACATTTCACCGTCTGTCAAACTACACTGGTTGGTTGTTACACTTGATAAGCCATTACTACCCCCTTAAGTTCAGCTATAAAGCGGGCACTGTGTGTTTATGCCGCGGGGAATCGAACCTAAACCAAATTGATCGTAAACTTTTTATCGCGACTTTTTTAATATCTTCATATAATATCATAATCTTGTCGTAATTAAAATTTCGCAGTACGGAGTTTTTATGTCTTGATTTGATTTTTTATATTTTTGCACTCGTGATGTGCCCTGTCTTTGCTCGATTTTTTAATAACATCGTGTTTTGGTATCACATATAACAACATTACCCTGTTTCTCCCAAAGGTTAAGCAGAAGCGTGCAGCCACATTTCACCAGTTATGTAGAAGTTCCTGCATGCATAATAGGGGGCGTGTCTGTTGCCATCAACCTAGCACAAATCAGACTTTCGGCTAATAATATCAATTAACCACCGATTTGTATTTCCGGTAAAACGACGATGTTCTTAGATCATAAATAAAACAACCACTAAGTAGTTTCTGAAATAAATAGCAAAATAAAATAATTATAAAAGAAAATATATAGCGACAAATCAGCTATCGCGATCGTGATTATCTGAATCGACGACGTGACCTAAAAGATAGAAAAAAACCATTAATGGTTTCCTTGAAAAAGAAAAAATCGTGTTTCCTTGCCGTCTTTAAACAAATCGCACATAAAGACTATAACTTAGATTCACCGTAATCATAAACAGTCACCAATTATAGTAGAAACTGTCCCCTATTTCCTATCTCAAATTGGACTAAATTCTACGTCCACACCAAAAAAAGAACAATAGTTTGTGTCGCACCGAAAAAAAAACAAAAAATTCGTCGCAAAAAACCTTACGAACGACCTCTACGTCCATATTTCACACTAATTATACGTGACGTCAGAAATAAAATCGATTATTACATTGCTGTGAAGTTTTTGATGCGATTTTTACAAAACTATAAATAATGTCGCCCGGACAGGTGAGGACAGGAGTGTGGGACATTCGAGGACTGGGACAAAAAAATCTCTTTATGTCTTGTGATTTTGGTCAGTTTTATCTTTTAACAAAATATAGACCTTTGGGTGTACCGTGAAATAGTTCACTTTGGGATGTTTTAAGAGCGGTTTGAACCACCTTTTCATTTAGTAAAAGTAGCGAAAGTTTCTGGACAAAGTACCTAATTACAGCAATAGGCGATATACTAATGTAGCAGCCACGTAGTCTGGATTTGTGACCGATTGATGGCATTAGGCTGGTTCAATACATGGGGCTTGTTTAAGTTCTGGCAAAATGTGGGTGTACTACTCGAAATCCTAACCCTTCGGAAATTACAGGCGTGTTGTTATTTACTAATGTTTAGAACTTATAAATTCTGAACAGCTAGGTTTCGCCTCAACGGCTCTGCTCTTTATACGTTCCCTTTTTCACGAAATTGGCTTCCAGAAGAAAATGAACAACTTCACTGTCACTAATACTGATGCTGATACTGTTAGCCTGCGTCATCCCACAGCTGGGCAAAGGCTCTCCCCATGTCTTACAGTTGTATCGATCCAGGGCTGATGTGGACCACTGGTCGCTGATCTTGTCCGGCTCGTCCCGCCGTCTTCTTATACGAGGTCTGCCACCAATAACACAACAAAAACTGTTTGAATCTTTTCTTTCACCGATGCTAGAGCCAGGGAGACATCTGAGCTATATCTGCTAGCTAATCAAACACTTTAATGTGTTAGGATTCTTTTGAAAACAAATTCCAGCTCAAACAAGAGTTAAATTGTATCCAAAAACGGTAACAGCAGCTCCATACATCTCCCAACGTTCAGGTAAAAGTGTATTTTTTTAGCGAATGTTTTTTGGTAGCAGCGTCGACTCGAGATCGTTAAGTGAAAAAGGACCTGTTTCGGCTCTTTTGTGGGCTATGCTGGTAGCCGGTAGCACCGATACAACACTGCCATTATCAGCCTAATTAATCGTACCAACGGACGAATTTTAATGTATATGGATTGAGATAGTACGAGCCAACAATCTCGGCTAATTTGCGCGGGGACGCAAATTGGCGAAACGGTATAGTGTGCGACATTTAGACGTGAATTGAAGGTGATAAAGTTGTTATATTAGAGCTGGTTGCTTGGGCTCTAAAAAGCAGTTTTGATGGCGTTTTTATCGGAACTCGTCCTTAATCTGCTTTGACAAATGAATAAGCTGTATGTAAGTTATCCCCATGTGATTTTATAACGGATGTATTATCAAAATGACGTCTTTAAAAGCTTAACAAGCAGGATCCATTATTGCCAGACTGTTTTAAAGATTAGAGCTAGATTCGTGCTACCTATAGATTAGATTTGAAGCATGTCGACTAACAGGCGTAAAATCGTTTGAAACTCTTGTTAAGATCAAACACTTTTTTAAGCTTTCACGGTCTATAACTAAATTTACACTGTCACATAAGCCTTACGATCTTCCGTGATTATCATTTATTCTAAGTTCCCGATATTTCGACGCTGTAGCAAGCGCCATAATCGCGAGATTTTACAAATGTTTTAGACTACTTACTTACTAAAGATTCCTCTGGCCTCATGAAATTGAATGACCATCCCCTCAATCGAAAACCCAACGCCGTAGCCGTCGGTATATTGTCACTCCACATTTCATATTTTACTTTCACCAAAATCGACATAAACTGCCCACAAAATGGACGCGGGCTCCTCTCAAAATAAATAAAATAAACTCACTGTTTTGATGACAGTGGCGTTATATATAGCGACATTGTGTGCCATGGTTTATGGTGTCCATATCAAATTGGTAGCCATGGGGTTCAGGCACCGTCGGAAGACGTGTGCTCATATATTTAGCTTTGAAACAGACGGTTTTGAACGGATAAATATGGTGTTTGTGGGATGAAATACGTTTTGGCGTTGAGAAAAATGGTGTAGTGTGCGGTTTAGGAGCTTGTTGGTAGCAAAGATTTACGATTTTTTCTCATTTTAAATAAGTACTAAGTCATGTTTTCATCATCTTGGTAGCTGTGTCATCTTTCACACAGACCATTCATGAAAGAAAAAATATTTATTAAACTTAGAGGAGAGGGATTACACTTTTGTAAGAAACAGCAAATATTTTTCTTAATTGCCGATGTTAATTTTTTATACGGGGATACTAATTGATGTCGTTTGTGCGTCGATGTTCCTATCACCCCCAACATGATCAGTCTTGTAGACAATTTTTTTTCAGTGTCAATTAAACATCAAAAATACTTCACTTTTATAAAGATTCAATATCACAAGAAATTCAGGAACCCCTAATTAATCATATAAGTAGTTGAAAAGTTATCCCTACTGGTAGCGATAAATGGAAAAAAAAATCCAACTATCCCTACCAGTGCGGGTCAGTAGGGATATATGGAGTAGACAAGTTCCATAATATATCCCAACCGGTAGCGATAGTTGGAAAAAAAATCCAAGTATCGCTACCAGCGGGGATATGTCGGTAGGGATTTACGGAACGGGGGCTAACTACAGCATCCAAGTCAAATGAGATACGTCTGAATTTCCTCTTAGGTAATGACCATTTCTAATATGCGATGGATGCTTAGCCATTTTTAGCAAAACAGGTAAAATAAAATGGCTACCTTTTTCACACACATTTTTTTACAATCATAATCGAGCCACTACCAACACCTTTTCGACAAAGAATGATTCAAAATTACAAAAATAAAACCCATAAAGCTATAAACTCTCTGCTCACATTAACTTCGGCCGATGACAAAACATGATTAATGTCCAATAAAACGTTCCAATAAAAATTCATTCACATTATTAATTCTAATAATATTGTCCTCTTTTTGGACAAAAAATGAAGAATGCTTCTTTAGACCCTTTTCTTATTGATGGTGAATGAGATCGTTAGCCACACTTGATGATTTCCGAAAGAACGCAGTAGGCTATAGAAGGTTTTTGTCAGATCAGCATAGCTATTCACAACGCTTCGATTCGGTTTTCGATTCGGAAAGTCGTATGTCTATCTCGCTCGATTTCGTAATGTCCAAAAAAGATAGACATACGACTTTCCGAATCGAAAATCGAATCGAAGCGTTGTGAATAAGGGGCCAGATTCAGGCCCAACTCTGCCGGTAATCATCGGCTTTTCAAACAGTATGTTTTCATTCTCGTAAGATATTATTTATAGGTAAGTAACTTATATTCTGATTGATCAAATGTAGTGATCAGTAATCTATACAGGATAGAATTGGCATAATTATTATGTGTAAGGATGGACCAAAACAAAAACTAAACGAGCTTCAGTCGTAACAATATAATTCAACTCCAAAATACTTATCTGGATCAAAAACACACACAAACACACTCTATTCAAAATTGCAAATACGCTGTTCACCTGTGCTTCTCTGACACTGTGTCTGTTAGATTTGTCCTCGACTTCATGTGAGCCATAAACACGGTCCAAATAAAACTAGCAGCGCTTACCCAAACAACCCTATTTTTCTCCGAGATAAAATAAAAGTTTAGCGTTTGGACTGTCGGCCAATATATAACGCCGATTTTGTATGTCGGCCAAAACTTATCTTTTACTTCTTGAACGCAAGCTCCGATGGGCTTCATCTCAAGGAGGCTCATTCCAAAGAAGAAGTACGCCATAGCTATAGGCCCGTACGATACCTGTTCTATACCTGCTCTGAGCATTGCTGTTCTGAGATCATGTCGTTTGAAGAAACGACTGCTATATTTGATCCAGCTGTAGAATACTGGTGCCATACAGAATGCCCCGAAAAATCCGTAGCGCGCTGCTCGAGCCCAGTTTGCGTCTGCAATATTTGTACCATGTTCTAAATACTCCTGAGTGATGCTGCAGGTCGGCCAGATGATGGCGTAGGACACCATGCCTCGTAACAGGGGGTAATGTCTGTACGACGGTAGGTGACGAAATTTTGTCATTATTATACCGAGCATTCTATCCAAAAATTTCTTGTCGAGATTTCACTTTCTCTTATTTATGCACCTTTCATTACTAGGGGTCGCTAAACACAACACAATGAACTGTCTCATAATTAAATGATTGCTTTAAGTAAATAAATAAATAATATTTGAAGTCCGTCACTTTGAAGTTTTCGTAATATCATTTTATAGTTTTCTTTCTGTGTCTCTGGCAGGCAAAGCCAAGCTACGAAACAAAAACCTTTTCTATACTGTAACACCCACATTACGTTCTGTTGTTTGTAACACAAATATAAATTATTTACTTTTACTAACTCTACGAGACTCAAAATGATAATAAAAATATTTGCATGAATCAAAAGAAGAACAGAATATAAGAGCGTCAAAAAATTCGTCCGCGTTGTTGTCAACAGGGAAAGTGCCCAGAAGGCTGGCAGTATTTCCATCCGTCGTGACCAAATAACTCTAACACTGCTTTTACTAGAAGATTTCATGTTTCAGTTCAGAATAAAATTATTATAAGTAGGTAGGTGGGATCGGGATGGCTGATAAGGATGCTCACCATGAAAATGGTGCGACACCAAAATTCTATATCTAGGACAATGTAGGAACATAATCATGCAGTATAGGTTCCAGGCACCTCAAACAGTAACATTATCACATTACCATCACACTAAGTATATTATTCCATAATCGATTAAAGTTATTAATTTACCGCTCTAAACCACGTCTGATTCTGTATTGAAAACAAAGAGTACTAGTATCTAATAAGTCCACTAAACACAAGAACATGATTATTTGTTAGTACACAGAGCGTGACGTAGAATTACCCATTTAGTAATCTTAGCGAGCAATCGATTGCCCACCCACAGAGATGTGGACTTAGAACAATCGAATAATTTGGCTTATACGATTATTATTCGATTATTTGGCTCGGGTGAATCGATTCGGTGATCGTCTTTGAGATAGGCGCAGTGATTCGGCGAAATTTAACGCGCGTGCGGTCGCGGCACATGATTAGTCAATTAATTACTAATTAATCTGGTACATTTATTTTTAGTTTGATTTTATTATGATTCATACAAAATTTTTGAATGTCTTCCTATATTTGTACCGAGTAGAAAGGTACTTTTTGGATTTCCTTGGTACCTATTTCTCTGGATCCTCAATTGTTTTACTTATATAAACTCGTGCGAAAGACAAAGTTAATGAAATAAATAGAGAAAATGTGGTTGTCCAAAAAAAACCACTTTTTTTCAGCGAATACTGGCGTCCTCTATTGTGCTTGTTGGAAAACATGATTTTTGTAATAAGCGCCATCTCTTCGTTTCTTTTATAACTAAAACAGCACAACGCCATCTATGACCCTTAAAAATAGTTACGAAGCAAGGTAGACAACTAATTGGTAATGCTTTTTGTGTATAGATGACACTACCGTCAGTTTTTAAACTTAGTTTTGCTACTCGATAACAGATGGCACTGTGAGACCATCAATTATATTAATTTTAAGTAATGAAAATATAACAAAACCAATAAGATATTTCAGAAAATAAATAGTCACATCGGTGGAGCATCCCCTAGCTATTTAGATCGATTACCAAAAGATGCCTAGGCTGACTAGAATCGCACAGACTGGAAATGGAAGGCGAAGTACCAGGTGTATTGGTGCAACTTTGGAGAGGCCAAATCATGTATCCAGCTGTCATCAACTGTGTCAGGCTGGCACAGTACTGTATCCTCGGTAGGCCAAAGTCATTCAAATATTTCTATGACGTTCCGCTCAGTCTTGCAAATCTCATTGCCCGTCCATTAGTGTGTTAGGTTAGGGTTGAACCTCATCTAGTAGCACAGAATCGAATGTTTCCATGCTTGTTCGGTCGTTCCATATATTTTAACCGTTTATGTACCTATTGCATTTTTGTAGGAAACAGCATTTTTTTTTTAATTACCGACGAACGAGCTCTCTAAGGGGATTTCAGATGATGTATTCTATACGTGGTAACGGTTTTCGCGTCGGTGTCTGTTCGACCCCGTATAGTTTAATTATTTTATCATTTAATTTTTAACATAGGTATTTAAAATATTATGGTAGATATTCACATATATATATATATTATTATTATATTATTTATTCTACCACCCACCACCCCCGGCCGGGGTTAAAACCACCCTTTTTGCTGACAAAATATCAACGAATTAAGTAGACCACTTGAGTCAGTTAAGTGCGTATCTCCATCGTAAACTTGCTACTTTATTACAAGAATTGTGACAGTTTGGCTAGAGAACGCTTTTAGCAACTCCTTCAAAAGTTCACGAGAACTTGAAATATTTTTGTTATGTTTATTTATGGTCAATTTTCTCTTATCTTCACTCATTAGGGAATAAGTTATGAACTTTGCTAAAAAATACAAAAAGATAGCAAATATTTATATTCAGTTATTTTTTTAAATGGTGCTTTACACAGGACCAAATTATAACATAATAATATAACATTACGCCCGTAAACCTGAAGGGTTGGGCAGAGAGTCCTTCAGTCAAGACGAAGGAAAGAGGACTAGGCTTAACGTGATATTTTGATAAACAATCTTGTTCATTTATTTTGTTTAATTCGGAATGCCTAAATTTTTATTAGACATTTTTATTAGGTACCTAAGTACTTCTCTATTTGATTGCCAGAAAAAAATAAGACTTTCACTTCTAAGTCCAAAAATATGGTGCGCTCTACCTAGGTGTACCTACAGGTACCGTAATGTACCAATTAATGAGCTGGTACACTACTTTATTTAAATAAAAGCCCTGCAGATACTTCAGCTATTACCTACATTTTAAATTATGGACCAGTATATTACATTACTAAGACCCAACCAGCCTGCAAAATTTAAGGTATAGGTAGATAGTTGGTTGTACAACCAACTATCTCAAAATCATATTAGCCTCTTGGTCCTGGCTTGGTTTTATCTACACAAGTAACCGCTTTCTTCATTTTCAAGCCTTTTATTCCAAACTGCAAATAGAAGCTCATCTTGCACTGCACGGCTGTCACTTGCGCACTTATTACCTTTTGACTGCATCATCGTCTAAAGTATGTTAAGCCCAAAATTAATTAGACGAAACAGTTCAAAACAGTCAAAACAGTTTTTGACGGGCGAAATGTTGGTACTATTAGGTACACCTCTACCTAGCCCTCTGGTATCTGCGCTAGGATAACCCTGTCACACAGATTACCAGCCCCCCCGCCCCCTTTTTTTTTTTTTTTTGGATGGGAAATCATCAAATGACTTCTCCCGCTCTGGGCGGAGCGGGTCGGGGAGTGTGAGACTTTTACTGACTAAAACCCATCCATGTTCCTTCATCGCCCTTTGTGTTCCGGGACCACGGTATCTCTTTCGAATAGTCCCGCAGCCCCGGCAGGCTTCGGCCCTTGCGGACCCCTTCCCTATTGCTGACTCTCTTTGAGGCGCGCGTGGAACACATACGCGCCGTCGACACGGCCTGTCGTCATGAGACGGACGGACGGCGAGCTAGCCCATAGCTCCCCGTCCACAGGCCCGCGCCTACGGTGGCCGGAAGCCACCACGTGGCCCCCGACGCCCGGGGCGTCTCCCGCGGCGGCCGGGACGTGAGGATATCTCCCTCTCACGTTCCGCCGCCTCCTTCGCTAGCATGACTGCTTCGCAGAAGGAGGTGACGGCGTCCCATTCCGTCTCGCTCCGGACCATGGCACGAACCAGGGCCGGAAGCGAGAGGTCGCCGCCGCCGATCACCACCTCGAGGACACGGCGGTGCTCCACCCAAGCAGGGCACACCTCCACCGTGTGCTCCACCATGTCCTCCGGTCGATCCTCACAATGGAAACACCCGGGCGTCTCCTCCGACCGAAACATCCGTGTCCGGTAAGAACCTGCGTCAGGCGGAAGGTGATGACGCCGTGGCGTCTCTCCAGCCACTCCTCAAAGAGGGGACATGAGCCGCCATGAGATCCCGCCGGAAGTCCGTCCGCTGAGCGACAATTTGCCGCGGCAGCGGAGTTTCCCCCCGGCGTAGCGCCTCCGCGCGCCACTCGTGTAGGCGCGCGAGGACTATCGCCTCCAGATCCCATGGCGGCAATCCGGCAAGGAGGCTCGCCGCCCCCGACCCCCCCCTAACATAACAAATTATTGTAACCTTGGTAGCTTGGTAGAACAACACAGCAAGCAAACAAAACAAAGGGAAAAACAAAATTTACTAAATTAAAATTGTTATTGAGAACTAGTAAAGTATATTAAAGTGTATAGTGTGGTGTGGAGTGGTGTACTGTGGTGTGGATCGGAGTGGTGTGCTGTGGTGTGGTCTGGTGTGGTCTGGTGTGGTGTGATGTGAGGTGTGATAGGAAGGCTGAAAACACATATAACTTAAAACAAGTAAGAGGCTTTCAGTGCTATCGTAGTCAAGGTCCAATAGATATGTGGTGAGCAGCACTTGCTTACATTTTGCTTTGGTAAGAGGGTATATTTTTAGTATAGAGTTTAGTTTATTATATAAATATCTGCCAAGGAAACAAAAATGGAGTCGCTCCATGTAAAATACTGGTATTCAGCCGCATCTGATTAGCCTGGAAGCCGACCCCAATATAGTTGGGGCAGGCATATGATAACGCTAAGACTTAGAATGGACGCTGTAGTTAATTAATTAAACCGCTTCTGAACATCATTAACTCACAAAATATCAGACATGACACAATAATTTAATTACCCATCGGCCTCCAGAGCTATAGGTCACGGCCGGTTGATCCGACGAGCTCCATACATTCGCTCGACGTAATGTCTGAGCACACACGGCGCCCTGTTTGCTCGACAATCAGCTCTAATTACGTTTACATTTTCATAAATCATACTAGCGTACACCCCTGTCTTGTACCGCCCGTTTTTGATTGTTCAGTTGGCATGATCGGTGGCGGAGCAGGTACCCGGTCATTTAGGCTAGAACCCTGTTTAAGAACAAGACGCACATAGAATGTGCGTCTTGTTCTTAAACAGGGTATGTAAACATATGTAAACTGTATTATTCACATAGGCATACAATAGACTACAGTTACATAAATAGCTGCTAATTAGTTTATAAGTAATTTACTGTTAATTTTTAGTCACTTTCACTTTATGTAATAATTTGTGCATTAGTCTCGATATTGTTAATATTAAGGGAAAGAGCGAACTAGTAGGGCTAGTTCGCTCTTTCCCTTAATATTAAAATTATTACACAGGTATTAATGTTGTTATCGCAAACCAATATTCGATGAAATGAAAATTATGTTAATCGATATTATACAAATTGATTATTTTCTTAAACGTTGTTCGAATTAGTAACATTACATCAAAAGTTGTTATACCAAACAAGGGTGAACCATTATCAATTACCTACTGGGGAGGTCTCATTTATGTAATCCATGTAACTGTTTTGGGACAAATAAACATTTTTCATTTTCGTAACCTACTTACGCACCTGACTTTTCTGAAGAAGCTCACCACTAAGGTCAGTGTATGTCCTTCTCGGGCGTCTCCTCCCGGCGTTGCCACTCACATCTGCCTTGTAAATACCTGTGTTAGTTGTCTTTCACTCATCCTCTCCGCATGACCAAACCATCTAAGCATACCTACTCTTTTAAATTTCTGTCACTACAATACCTTAGTTTTCATTTAGACATTCATTAAGTAATCTCTTCTTCTTCGTCTTGCCAAGTGTTAGGTACTTAAAATGGACATTAATAAAACCATCCTAGACACAAATCAACCCCACAGATACTCATTTAAACCCAAACAAAAAAACAACAAAGGGCTCCTTTGTTTCATTCACCAGTTCAAGTTACAGATTTGTACAAAAGTTTCAAGTTTCACATTACCTACTTCGCTATGCGGAAGGAGTCTACTTTTTACGAGTCAGACACGAGCTCCACCGAATGACACATTTGCGTCAAAAAAAAAATAAGAAATAGTAAAAGTTTTATGTCTCATTTCGGTTGTTGGCTTGGTGTTAATTTTCGTAATAAAATTTAATTTGGCACTTAAACAGTAGCTTAGTTAAGTATTTAGATAATTCGGTTTAATGCTACATTTTTTTTCCGGGCAGTTGCTACTGTCTTGAATAAGTTCTTAACTAATTTAAAGAAAACTACACACTTACAACCTACTTTTGTAAGACCATTAACCTGCACAAGTTACTTAATAATGTAATTAATTGACCCTATACAGGTAATAGTCAATTATCTAGATTTATATAAAACTAACACTTTGGCCGCGACTTCGTCCGCAAAAATTGTGATAGCTCGGCTAATTAGCATAATCTAAAATTTATAGCCGTTAAAGCACCCACGAGTAGTTTTCTACCGGTGAAAGAATTTTTAGAATTGTATCTTTCGTTTCGGAGCAACAAACTTACAAACACAAATCTCTTAATAATATAGATAGCATAGAGTTCAGTGTATTTCATTTGGTTCAAAAAAGTAAATTACTATTTTTACTCAATAATCAAGCAGTTTTTTTTTTTTCATGTAAGTTTTTATAATTTGCTCAAATAATAACATAGTTATCAAAATTCTTGAAAGATACCAAATAAATCTGACCCAGAACGCCACACTTCGATCTAACTAAATCTAACCCTAAAATGCCGACGTAAGTTGAGTCACCCAAAAAAATGTCGTTGCCTGTCATCGACCATGACCAATATCCGCAGCTACGAGATACAGAGGGCCGCAACCTCGATAACCCTCGAGTGCCGACACTTGGGCGTAAACAATTGTTTTAACACCTCCGACTCTCACAAACAAACGATAAGGATTGATATTGTTGACAATTATTATTGGAGTTTAGTTTATAAGGTGTATTTGAAATGTGAGTGTGATAAACTTTGTTTTAGTTGGAAAGCATTCTTTTTTTTGCTTAAAGTGAAAGCTAGAGCGAGCGAGTAGCCCGCGAAATTCAAATTGTCTTTCGTTGTTTGCAATTTGCAGGTCAATGTCAGGTTGTATGTTGAGAGATGTATTTAGTCTCTTATTTTTCAGTGTTTTTATTTTTATTGTAATTTTAAAATATAGAAGATATAATATAAAAAAGATAAAAGAAAACTTTAAAATACTGTTGATTTGGTTTATTAAAAAAAACTTAAAAAAATAATTCAATAATTAGGTAGATATTTTACACGTTGGTGTTTTATTATCAGAATGGATGCTAAAATATCACTGCAAATGGTAACGGTTTGGGAAGGCGCCAAAATTATATTTGCCAGTGATAAAAATAACAGACTGAATAATTAATCATGAAATAACATTGAAATAGTATTCTCTAACAAAAACAAAACCGTATCAAGTTTCACCAATCCCAAACATTAAACTCACGCTTTTTTCAAAACCAACATAATTATGTCATTAGCAAAATCAAAGAGCATCTCAACTCCGAAATGAAATCATCCGCTTTATTTACACTCCGTAGTAAACACTTCTCACCACAGCCGACAAGAACAACGATATATAAGCCCTTAATGAGGAAGACAGAGATGGAGGTAGCCACATTGCCCCGCCCACAACACACTAGCCAGCGTGGATTGGCTTCGGCCGCCTATCTATACACCATCAGTCTTCCATCGCTTGCCTTTTAAACCACAGCTTAATTACCACTCGTCTGTAAAACAATTAGTTTAAACCCAAAAGTGACTAATGAAGTGACAGTGTTAGAAAAATGGAGAATTACGAACAACACAACGAAGTTTCCACTTCTTACAACAATAATAACTTGAAACACAATTACAATGAATGCAAAAACGACTTCTATCAATTTGTCGACGTTACTTACATGGATAAAGAAAAGTTATTAGAAAATAAAGATTACATCTACGAACAGAAGAATTTTCGAGTGAAATCGGAGGACGGGCAGATCAATATGAGTTTGACGACGCCGTTTTCCGTGAAGGATATTCTGAACATCAATCAAACGAACTACAGCTACGACAGAAACGAAGCTTGGAAGTACAACGAGAGGGATCGACGAGGCTACGAGTACGAACAGGTGTACCAAGGCCAGGGATACTGCCCGCCGGAGTATCTAGCTCAAGTATACCCTAACGTCTCCGTGCCAGCGAATATTGAGCCCTATTGGAACCAGGATGTGTACCACGACCATAAGATAGATGAATACTACAGCTACAACCCCTATTGCCATAATTTATATCATCAGAACTATGATCAGTACAGCAGCGAAGTGGTTCCTGCACCTCATGTGTCGACGGAAGCATCTTTGAAGGTAGATAATGAAGAGAGAGAGCCCCTGCCTACAAATTCACTGATGGGTTCAAAGAGAGTCAGTATTGAGAAGAGTATTTGCAGCCAGTTTCCGGCGGAGGAGAAAACTTCTGCCCTGTGTAGGAAAATAAACAGTAAGTTTCCGTGCATCTTTTGTCCCTAATTTTGATCAAAGCTATGTTTTCTAGTTAAATACGTGTCTTTTATATTGACATTAAAGTAACTATAGTGCCTGTCTTATATAGAATTCATTTTGTTGAAATAACTCTTTTAAAACGATAATCCCCTCTTTGTGTACCAAGTCCTTCAATTAATGTTTTAACCTACATGATTTTAACAGCTTTCTCTTTGTATTGTCAACAGAAACGCCTAACTACGAAAGCAAACCGGAAAGAAAAGACAAGAGCGCCAAAAGGAAACCTCGGATCCTCTTCTCACAGACCCAAGTCCACTCCTTAGAAGTACGCTTCAGGATGCAGCGGTACCTCACAGCACCTGAGAGAGAACAGCTAGCCGGGATCCTCAACTTGTCTCCAACACAGGTCAAGATCTGGTTCCAGAACAGAAGATACAAGAGCAAAAGGATAAAATCTCCAGAAGTTTCCACCTCCACTGATGCGAAACCTTGCAAGACTTTAAGCGGTAGAAAGATGTTCAAGTCAGAAAACAGGGAAACACAGATACCAGCGCCAAGCTATGAAACTAACAAGGATATCAGATATGATCACGACAAATCTTACTCCAGTGACCAATTAAGCTCTACTATATACTTCGACGACAGCCTTGCGTATGACAATCAAAGCGACAAATATTTTAATAAGCAACTAAACACTGACCATGTAGGTACAACATCTGTTATACAACCTTTATACTCGACTGATACTATGCTAGTTAATGACCGTAAGGAAATATATGAAGAACCAGAAATCAAAAAGTATTTTCCATTGAATTTTGTTTGTTGATATTTTTTTGTTAAAATGACTGCGCCATTTTAGACTGATTGCCAAAGAGTATTATATTTTAGTATTAATTTTTGTTATTGTCTAGTTTTAGTGACTGCATGCCTGTGCAATGACGTACAGACGCCAGGACATCAAGCAACTACAATCTGTGAAATTTCTTCAATAGATTTTCAACTTTATCGCTACAGCATTAAGTTCAAGGTTGATTGGGAAAATTTGACAGTTTTGGATAGCTTGATGTGCTGACGTCTGTATTACGATGCTACGCCAAAGTATTAAATAGGTTTTAAGAACTGTTTTGTAAATAAAATTGTCTACTTTATTTGTGCTTTTCATTTGTGATCCCTTCTTAAATACAGGGTGTAAACAACCTCATCACAAAGCCGTCAACCAAGCATTCTGTACATCAAACTAAGTAACTTTACTCAAAAATTATTGCTGGGAAACGACTTTTTTTTTTTGGGTGAAAAGTCATGTTTTGTGGTAGAACTCAATGTAACGCACTCAAAACATTGTGCTGATGCATAGATTGAATAGTACAGGTGTTGTAGAGGTGTTTAAAGTAAAAATCTTATATTAAAAACTTGTATTTAAAAAAAAAGTTGTAACTTTGACCCCCA
This sequence comes from Xestia rhomboidea, assembly GCA_963853795.1. Taxonomy (NCBI): domain Eukaryota; kingdom Metazoa; phylum Arthropoda; class Insecta; order Lepidoptera; family Noctuidae; genus Xestia; species Xestia rhomboidea. The sequence continues at coordinate 6,291,091 of OY970779.1, read as the reverse complement.
ATATCTCCGTAACTAGAAGGTTCCCAGGTATGGTGTAGAACAAAAAAATGATCGCAATGACGAGGAGAACAAGTGCCTTTCGGCTTCGTTAAGAGGTGTTTTACACCCTTTAAAGCGAGATTAGCTGGACCAAACGAACAACCAGTGGTCGACATTAGCTCTGGTTACAAAAAAACTGGAGGTCTTTGCCTGGCAGTGGCATGATCTAGGCCAAAAATAACCACCCCTGACATTTTTTGATTAGTAGGCTTATTAAAAAATGCAAAATAAAAAACACACAATTTTCTCATGACTTTGTTAAAATCTAAAAGAGAAATTCATTATCACACTCAAACTGATTCAAAAAATAATTCTAATCGAATAAATAAGTTAGTATCCCACACTAGACAGTATTTTTAAAGCTCATAACATTATCAGAACAAGATAATAAAAATATTTAAAACTCTATTAACTACATCCATCATAATAAAAGCCGCCCCATAAAATTTTACACAAATGCTTTAAAAAAACAAACATAAAACAGAAAGTGCCTATCTCTTCTCGATGTTTCAGTATTTTTTCAGTTCAATTTGTAGAGATCGTTTTTATCTGAATTGCTACCATACCGCGGCGGATGAGGGTTGGTTGGTGTAGACGGGCGGTTGAAACGCTGAGTTTCGGACGCGTGATGAAAACTTTGGTCAACAGTTTACTACTAAGGCTGAGAGTATCTACTGGGTTCGAAACCTAGGTCTGGGCCTTTAGGAATTGGTCTGTAGTTGCCCTGAGATTGGATTGGTGCATGGTTGAGGAAACCACGGGACTGAAACAATAACTGGCGAAATTTGGCTGCTCTATTCAGTTTTGTTTACCATTTCGAAAAATACAAGCGTAACTATGTATGAAATGTTAGGTAGTTATGCAAGTTTTTTTCGAGGCCTTTTACGTTTTTTCCAGAAGCAATAATAAATGCCTTGCGTTATTAGCGTCTGAATTATTTGCAATTCAGACGCTAATAACGCATGTAAGTAAGTCTTAAGAACATGTGACTGTTTTTTTGTTACTAATAAATGAAATAAAATAAAATAAGAGGGCTATTACAGTTTTTCTTGGTTTTGAGTGCCATATCTAAACCATAATCACACATCTAAACTGAGGTTTTTGATGTGTGATTCTGGTTCAGATATAGCCAAAAAAATTTAAAAAACATATGCCCGTGAAAGTATGATTATTTCTCTAGGGAGCGCTTTAAATAAAAATCTATTTTTTGTTAGACTCTTAAAACACTCAAATACAAGAAAAAATGTGATAGCCCTCTTAACCAAGAATCCAGATAAACCGTAAAAGGCGAACTTCCTAAATTTGACGACACGGTTGACGCAGTGGCGGAGCGATTAGCTGCTGCGCTGCCTGTCACGGGTGCGATTTCCGCACAGAAGAAATATTTGTATGGCCTATAGGTAGTCGCTCTGGGTCTGGCTGTTTGTGTATGTGAGTTTAAATGTTTGTAAACGCACCCACGATACAGGAGAAAATCAATAGGAAGGCAATATCGGAATATCCGTGTCCCAATGAATGACTCAACATTATTTCATTGACTCGAACTTTGAATATTCAAAAGTAAACTGAGCACAAACTCTGGGCACCAATTAAGTTTACTCCAAATAAACGCTTGTTTTGAAATTAACTTGGTGCCCAGAGTTTGAGAAATCGTTCATATGAAAACAAGAAAATTTATCAAGAATAGAGGCCGCTATGTAATGGACACAGATGGTATGTTGGCCCATCTCAGTACTAAGGCATATACATGTACAGTACTTAATAGCAAATGTTTGCGTTCAAAACGCTCCAAAACCGCTCGTCTACCCCCTCCCCACATCCCTAACGCGTCCCTTGCAGGCGCCGGCGCCAAGCCGATAAGATATCGATCCTACACGTGTCCATGGAACCTGCATCTATGGTGCGCACGTCTATGCTCTATGGGAATGTCGGATCGCCACCTGATCTTCACTAAAAGCTTTGATTTCAGCAACTTTTATGTAAAAAAAATCAGATCCTTATTTTGTTTTTGCGAATTTTTAACGTGCGGTATTTGAGGGTTTGGCAGGTCGTATAATTTTGAAAGCTAACGATAAATGAAAATTTTTATTTGCTTTTTAGTGTTGTTAGGGTGTTTATTTTGGACGATGTGTGATTAATTGGCGGTAAAAATGAGTAATAAAATGTCCTTCCTTTCGGAAACTGCTTTAACAGGAATATTTATTTTTATTTTCTAGTGTTATTGTCAAGTGGTCGCAAGCGTTACAGCATGAGGTCCTGGGTTCTATTACCAGACTGAGCAAAGGTTATTGGGTTTTTCCATGAGAATTTCTCAGGAGCAATCCAGAGTTTGGGTTTGTGCCCAGTTGATGACAATAGGCTCGCCTATTCCATGGGACTCAAACATAACTGTCAAAGTATGGGACATCTACTATAGCTAGGTATACTTTAGCCTAACCTTTCGAGGAGTACAGGCGTGACGTCATGTAAGGGTCAGCTCACACCGAGACGCGACGCTGCGCGCAGAGCGACTCAAAATATTATTTTATTGACTACACGAAAAGATACATATTTCATTGTGAGAATTCAGAATACGTTGCACCATGCAGCACTGCGCCTCGACAATGAAATGTGTGTGTTTCGTGTAGTAAATAAAGTTATATTTTGAGTCGCTCTGCGCGCAGCGGCGCGTCGCGTCGCGTCTCGGTGTGAACTGACCCTTACTTTCAATCCATACTAAGTAAGTAAGTAGATTTATAAAGTCCACTCCCAGGCTAGCCAGATGCGGCTGATTGAAGTTTTCATTGATCTTATTTTAATGTCAATGATGAGAAGAAGGAACCAATTACTTGCTAAAAGCTTTTAACGTTTTAAATCGGTTTATCTTAGTTCTAGTAGCAAATACAGCTTAAAACTTACTGTAGGAACGTTAAAAAGATTAAAAATAACTTATCTAAGTATATAATTATGAAACTAAAAGTCAGTCCTTTTTATTAAATATCTTACAATTGTCTTTCATACTGGAGTCTAGATATATATATAGATAGGTACCCGGCTATGGGAATAGGTTCGTCCACAATAGGGAAATGCACATAATTTTTTCTTCACTTAAATCAATATAATTCAGTACTATCAACCCAAGAAAAGTATTAAAAGTTAAGTTCAACTACTGCTTGTCGCACAGAAATAATATTAAACTCCTGCAATTTTCTACGACAGTTCAAACGTCCGTAGCTGTCGCGGCCAGGATGTGACGTCATTATCCACAATCTGCCTTGTCTACATCTATTTTTTTTGGCCTTAATAAATTAATTTTACCAATTGTAGGTATGTGCTTTATTCAAGTAAAAATTGCAACAACAATATTATACTAAAATTGTAGTGGAACTTTTAGCACTTTTCAAATAAAATTGTAAAATAAGTGATGTATTTTAAACATAAACAAGTGTACCACAATGTTTTCATGCGCCAATACTTATAAGGCATTTTTCATAAATAAAAAGGGTTTTGTATTTCATGCATATTCCCTATTATTATAATTACATAAGTAATTGGACTCAAACATAACAGGCGAAATTGTTACGTGTTGGTACCCTTAATCCTTCGGGGATTATAGACGTAATTTAATGTAATCTTTCACACATCATTTCAGCCGCAAGACGTCCACTGCTGGACGTAGGCCTCCCCATTGTGTGTGTCACCACATTGACCGGTCCCGTGCCTCTCGCATCTAGCGGATTCCCACAACCTTCGCCAGGTCTTCGGTTCACCTAGAGGGAGGCCTTCCAACGCAACGTCTTTCGGTTCGCGGTCGCCACTCTAGAACTTTTCGGCCCCATCGGCCATCCGTTCTGCGAGATATTAAATTCATCATTCACACAATAATTCATCTATCTTTAACCCTACACTAACTAAATTACCCAAACAATTTCGTTCTCCTCGCAAATCTGAAACAAATCAGTATCGGAATCTCCCAAACGAGTCTGCTCCAGAACATCGAGGCACACTCTGCGCGGGCGCACGGCGCACGTGGGCGTTTGATGTATTAATATTGTGCTGCTTTTAAGGTTATCTCGGGTGGAAGGTGATCTGGTCCGATAGACCGATGCCATGCCACCAGAGAGTACACCTTAAGGCGGTGTTGGATTTAGTGAATACGGGGTTTATTTTTTTGATGACGTGTTTTCATGTTTAGATAATGATTTGTAACATCAATAAACTGTTTTGATATGTTCCTCATAACGAAGAGACTGTCTTTTAAATACGTATAACATGCTTAGCGTTAAGCTTTAACTATGCCTAATATTTAATAAGACTGCGGTGGAATTAGGCAGAGTATCTGTTTAGACGGCATGCTCGCCGATGTAGAAAGATTTTGACCAAACTGAGGATGTTTAAAAGTACGTGGGGTCGACGTCGGCAGATATTTAAAGTCGATGAAAATACCTAAACGAGAAACGCACGGACTTGTAGGTAAATAGTTGTGAACTAAAGCAGAACGGAACGAAACAATAATGTATTTAATTCATCAATGTTATTACCTCAGATAAAAGATAGAGTGATTTTGTTAAACCATTTACAGAATACGAAGTTACAAACTGTCCTAAGCTTTCACTCTCATTGTAGATAAAATATGTGGAAATACTGTCTCTTTAAAAAAACTCCTTGATTCCAGTATGCCGTGCGCGTGTACACCATTACTAAGCCCCCGTGCAGTGCGCGCGCTCGTTAGCTTTTATTTGGACGCCGGACTCCTGTTCCAGCCGCGTCGTACACTGGCGGACAAGAGACGTGTACAGCTAAAATAAATGTAAAACCATAAAGACGCCACAGACGCCGCGATTAACGTCGCCACATACTCGGTCCAAAAAATTTAACCGAGTCGTACCATCGACACGAAAGAAGAAGCTAAAATAAATGTATACAATTTTAGAAAATTTATTGCAGAAAATATGTTAATAAAAGATCACTCAAACTCCATACGGATAAATTGAGGACAAGCTGCGATCATCGTACACTGGCAATTGTAAGTAGCACATATGCAACCAGCAACCACATACTTAGCAGTGGTTAAGGTCCACCACTGATGTCATCTGATTGGACCTGGCATAGCTCCACGAAAAATAAGGAAGCAAACTGAAACTATACAACTATTTCTTGCAGTATATAACACAGGTGTCATGGGTACTTTTGGGGTGTAGGGCGATTTTAGTATTTTTAAAAGTGTATTTTCCAAATTTATGCAGTTCATCCTACTACTTACTATAAATATACACTGTCCTGCCAAAATAAGTATCTCACTTTTAAAATTGCGATAACTTTTTAAGTACTCAAGATATACTTTCGAAACAAAAAGGACTCGGAAAATAGTTTAATTTTGTCTATAGTTTCAAAGAAAGCTGATAAAATTGCTATAAAACGTTTTTTTATTTCAAATCTCTAACTTCTATAGTATAGGAAAAAATGAAATTTTAAAAGTGTAGTAGTAAGTACCTATTTTTGCAGGTCAGCGTAGTTTAAAAACAATACGCCCCATTTTCGCATGTTTCCATGTCATACAAGCTTTTTGGAAATACTTGTACAGTTGGCAAAGTTAACACGCAGAAAATGATATAAATATCAGATTTATATCATTTTCTGCGTCTACAGGAGGAAGGAAAAACTTCTTTTTCATCCACACTAAATAATATTCCCGCCGGGCACCTCAGTTTGGCCGCCACTGTACACTATGATCTTTCTCAGTGTTATCAGTGGCCGGTACATGTGCACAGTTTAATGTTCCCATTCGGTTCCATTCAATTAATTGCCGCGCGATGATGCGGCGCCCACGAATAAAATCATTGCTCCAATCGATTTGTTGCCTTCTGAGAAATTTTATGATATTGATTTGGGGTTTAACTATAGCATTGTGGCTGTTACGTAGAAAAATGAATGAGGGGTATGGTATATATATAGAACAGTTTAGTTGGTGAATCAGTTATTTTAAGCATACTTGATGTCTACTGTGATTTCGATTATACTATAGCACTTGCCCTACACTTCGCAGGTTTAATCCAAACGTCAGCTATGAGGAACTTAGGTCGTAGGCACACAGCATAAAAAACTGCATTTATTTTAAAAAGTAGACTGCAGGAAAATGCAAAGTTTTTCAATTCGGGTTCATAAAAGACTATTGAAGAATTACTTGCAGATCTGAAACGCCATATTTTACTTGAAAAATATTTGATTGCGACATAGTCACAATTTCATAATTACAAAAGACATGCAGGAAGATTCAATGTCTATTGATGACTAGTTCACCGAGCTCGAAAAATAGTTCGCGGAACTGACTATTTCCCGAGCTGATGGTAATTCCGTAACGTGAAAAAAAGGAGTAAATGATAGCGTGACGGTTGACAAGGGAGACTGGAAGAAAAGAAAAATAATTTAAAAAATTAAACCGGGATTTTTAGTCTAGATTATTTACTGGGTCCCGACTGTTGCAGTCAATATGTCTGTTTCCTGAACTTGTTTTTTTCTTTTCAGTTTTTATTAATTTAAAGTTATTAGTTATTTTTTATGCAGTCGGGTTTTTTAATTTTTTAAATTATTTTTTTAATTTTACACTTTTTAGTTACTTGGATATACCATTTCAAAATCCTCATGATGAGCCCTTTATCGAGCCGTTCAGGCTGCAGAGCGTGCCAAGCATTTGAATTTGGCGCCAAAAATCCGCCATTTTGTTTCTTTTTTTATTTTCATATACCCAATGCCACTCTCACAGTAAATCTGAATCTAATGACACCTCTCAAGCTAAAATCCATCGAGCCGTTCAGGCCACAGAGCGTGCCAAACAATTATGCATACATACATACTTACATGCATACATAGATACCATCGAAAAACATAACCCTCCTTCTGGTGCAGTCGGGTAAAAAACGTATTGCGCCGACCCCAAGTAACATGGGACAAGGGCAGGAAGGTGACTATGGTAATTCTGAAACTTTTGAAGCCTTTAATGAATAAATAAATAAATAAAAAGAGCTTTATTCGTTCCACACAATAGTACAATAATCAAATTACAATTAAATAATAACAATAAGTATTAATAATCAGATAGTAAATTACAAAATAACCTTAATTATAGGATAAGAATAATTAGAAGATAATTTAATAATAATTTTGTAAAATAAAGTTGTAAGTTGAAATAATGTAGGTAATTATGATAATAATATGTAATCATGATTAACAATTATAAAATAAAATTAATCTTTCGGGTCTCCTCCAAAGAATTCCACTTTTCTCTATCCGAAGCAAAGTTTAATTAATGAATACTTGCCATAAAACATTTTCCAGATGGTCTAAACAGCTCAAAACTAGGCTAGGATTATCTACCTCTGGAATTATTTGGTTTGGGGAAAATTGGAGAATCGTTAACGTCATAAGTTGATGTTAGTTGTGTAGGTGTTGCTCCTAATCATCATAACACCACGCCTGTAATCCCAGAAGAGTTAGGCAGAGGTGCACCGAATAGTACACCCACATTTCGCCAGTTCTGTTTAGTTTCATATAATAGGGAGCGAGCCTATTGCCATCAATCGAGCAGAAATCCTGACTCCGTGGCTGCTACTGCGAAATTCCTGGTGGAAAAACCCAATGGCGACGACGACGCAAATGGCGCAGCGGTACTGAGGCTGCCTTACGTTCTTAGGGTCCCGGGTTCGAATCCCGGTAGGAGCAAATGTTTGTGTGATGAGCATGGACATTTGTTTCCGAGTCATGGATGTTTATATGTATATTAAGTATGTATTTACAAACAAAAAGTATCTATGTAGTATATGAACTATCTGGTGTCCACTACACAAGCCTCGTTGCTTAGTGTGGCACTAGATGGCGCTGTGCGTAATGTCCAGCGATATTTATTTATTATTTATTTATTTAATTACAATTTACCCGACCCGGGAATCGAACCCAGGACCTTATGCTCAGCAGTCGCGATTGCAACCACTAGACCAACGAGGCGGTCTGCTGTAGACGGTGTGTTTCAGTCTGGAGGTGTTGTTCCCCTTTGTGTTTATTGACCAGGTTTGTTAAGGCCAGGATCAGGCTATAAAATCCATGTAAAGAAGCACTCATATACATAGTTACAACATTCGTACAAAAAAACTAAAAAGCCCTTAAAAAGCGGTTGCAGTGTAAAAGGGCACGTTATCAAGAACCTGACAACCTCTGAGGTCACATTCACATCGCACTGCGCGGGCGCAGGCATGAGGGTTCCGCAAAAAACGGCTGAAACCCGCCGGCGCCGCGCCGCCTATAAATTATATTGGCATTTTGTCAATATGACGCCCCCGACCGCCCAAAAATTAGTTTTTTTTTAAGAAATTAGAAGCTGTGTCTCACGGTTTGTTGGTATTTTGAATTATTAATAAGTTATGAATGATGAAAATATTATGTGAATTATTGTGAGAAGTTTTGGTCAGCAGACGGCCTATTAAAAAGCTTTAGATCATATCTATAATATCATACTATTTTGCTTTTTTAACCAGGATAATATGACAGCGGCAACTTCCTACTATGAGTCTCTGGAACTGGTACTGTTAGCCTGCGTCATCCCAATGTTGGGCAAAGACATCTCCCCATGATGACCACTGGCCGTTCCTTTTTGTCCAGCGTATCCCTCCACCTTCTACGAGGTCTGCCGCGACGCCTTCTGACTGTGTCAGGGCCACAGATCATAGAAACAACAGGTCAGGGCTGTAGAAAGTGGCTATAGATACGTTAGCCCACAGGTTATTGTGCATGCGGCAGACGTGGACAGTCGAATTCCACTTCAGCTTAGCAGCTACACCATGAGTCCTATACCACCAAAGACCCAGGTCATCAAGTTTCTCTAGAATAAAGAGTGTGTATGAAAATGGGAGGTGATGAGTAAGTTTCCATAATTCTCTATTACTCATCCTCTCAGCAGTCACCTCCTTTCTAGCCATATCATCCTTTAAGTACACAGTCCATCTACATAACAAAATTATAGAAATTAGCAAATTAAAGTTTTAAAATCTCAGTGCAGAAAACATTCCGCATTGAATTTTAACATCCAATTTCGTAATTTTATCGTCTACAATATTTTTTTTTACGAAAAGGTCAATGTGTCATGACCATAAACAAAAACCGATCACCGTAGGGGTCACTCCGGGTCTTAAACTCCGTACAGTCATCCGCGCGCCCAGTGTAACGGTTTGATTTCGACAGCGCCTTTCGTCGTATCAATAAGGATGGTTTTTGTAGTTCAAGTATTGCTGCTGATATACGGTTGACTGTACATGTCCAGATTGGTCTGTGAGTTATTGCTTCAATAAGGACAAGCAGGCTAGTTGGCGCCAATCGCAAAAAATGCAAAATGCAAACATGATGCAAGCGCCGGCTGGAGATATTTTTTTATTGGACAAAATCAAGGATGACTTTGTCACGTGGACGGCATCAGTGGCAGTTTTTTTTTTATTCCTGAATTAGTTCATAGTGCCACTGATGTTTCATCAAAATTAAATGCATGTTGAGTGATCCAACCACGGTACCTGTTGCATGCTCAATAATATGCTAGCTATTTTTTTGACAGAGAGCTCGTTACAACTAGGTAGTACCAGATTTTTTGCAAATATTGATTTTATTTCGCCCAAAGAAATTTTAAAGAATTCTCGCGCGGCCATTCATACTGTCATACAAAAATTTTGATTTCAAGTATTCGTTATTTTGACACACGAATGCGACTTGACAAGAAGGCGTATCTCAATACTACAGACCGACTTGTTACAAAGTATATGAAGTAACAAGTACCTAGTGGATTACGATATCCTTCATCTTGTCGTGTTTATCGCTCGTAAATATATACATGACATCCGATGGTAAGCGATGATGTGGAGAAACGAAACTGACAAAATACTATCGAGCGATAGTATTTTCATATCCAACATGTTTGTACGAGTAATAAGTAATTTGTGTGATATGAAACTAAATACTCAGTTTAATAACTGGACGGGTCATAATCTGGTCTGCTCATGCCCAACTAACTATATTCCGTGGACCAGCAAATAGGTACCATCTCAACGGACGAAATCTCACCACCGATACGGGTCTTTTTGTTTGCAGCATCCAGCCGCTATTGAAGCGCAAAACTTTCTCTTCCTTGGTCCTTTTTTTTTGTTTTATTCCTATTAGTCAAAAAACTGGTCAAACAATAGAATAGAATTTTTGTAAAACAAAGGATAACGTAAAAAAGGGTCGCATATTTTTTTTCGTTTTACTACTATTGGTCCGCACAGTCTTTGTGCGGACCAATAGAAGTTCTAAATATGAGTAGATTTCGTTCGAGGCCATGGTACAAAATTTCATACCTTGAGCTTGGCACAGTGAAATGTGGCCCCAGTAATACAAAGGAAATCGGGATCGTGAATTATCGGCAGAAATAAGATGGAAAGTCTAACTACTCAGCAGCAAAGCAAAATTTTCAGAAATGAAAATTCCTTCAGGTTTTTTATCGTACCATTCTCTTGGAATATTTAAATGGCCTCACATTCTCGTTCTCCCTTACTCCACCGCAATGGGGTAGTCAATTAAATGCAACGTAAATCTCCGACACAACAACAGAGGGCGATTATCGTATCAATTACAGAATAAAACGCCGGTCAAACATGACACGACCATGTGGTTTGTGTCCGGGGGAGCTTTGGAGGGTTACTGGTCTAGTTATTATATTATAACTACAAATGTAACTGTGAACATTAATGGGTTTTTGTGTTTTTTTTTTCTTAATACATTCATGATAAGTATTAATGCAAAATTATAATTACTGATATATTAAAAGTGACTAAAAGTTTTGGTCTGAAAAAGCTTTTAGGCAGCGCCATCTATTGGTGAGTAGAAGAAATGTAAAAAAAATGGTTTCTAACAAAATATGATATTAACGTAACAAATGCATGAAAATGTTCTTGGAAACTTTAAATTACAATATACAGTAAAATAAAAGTTACAAAAACTCGTTGATTAATGTAAAAAATACTTACCAAACGGAGATTTAACGCAACGTCATCTGTTGTCGAATAGCTACACTACATCAACTGTGTGTAAAAAGCTTTTGTATTAGTGCTTTGGTTTTATGAGCATATATCTAGATGGCGGTATAAGACTTTCAAATAAAAACGTTCAGCCATTCAAGCAACTGTTCCATTGTATACCTACTCAATTTGAAGGGTCAGCTTTGCTTTCAATAATTATACAGTTATGTTGATTAGCAGGTATCAACAAGTTGTAGAAAACTTCTGAGTGGCAGTTATTACATTTTTAGTGTCCGAGCGAACCAAACTTCGGCAAAAAAATCCCTTCGGTCAAATCTTCGGTTTCGGCCTAACCGGAACGAAGTTTTAGCAGAGTAACTGGAAAGATTATGGGCAGGGCCTTTTTGTCCAGTAAGGCCCGGTTTTCACCAAAGCGGAGACGAGCGGAGCGTAGAGGACATGTGAGAAACCCACCAATCACATGTAGTTGAAATCTACATCCGGTCTGTGGTCCGGTCCGCTTTGGTGGAAACCGGGCCTAATGGGTCATTCACGGACATGCGGCGCATGTAGAGCCATTTGAACAATAATTTGACTATAGTCCCTAATTATTTAAGCAGTACGTTTGTGCTTTCCTATCTTAATCTTTCTTTATCGTGTGGTTAGTGCCTAACCTATCTTAATGTTATGCCCTGACAAATCCTTTGTGTGTCCAAAAATAATTTTACTAATTATTTCAGGTAGATTTTATTAGCTTATGCAGCATAATAACTTCCCACTGCTGGGGAACAGCCCTCCACTCTGTTAGAGGGAGTGAGAGCAATCAGGAACAGTGTGAGTTGATGGATGTCATACGGTTACCTTCGATTTTTTCGTATTAGGCATAGGTTTTCTTCATTATGTTTTTCTTCACCTTTTTGAGAGCAGTGCCGGCATGGCCTGGGTTTGAATCTACGACCTAGAACTCGTAGGTAAGTCGCCGCCGTTTTACCTCTGGGCACTGCTCAATATGCGTGTGTTCAGATCATGTAAGAATGTTATTAAAGAACAGCTTGTGAGTACTTAAAACTGAAACTGGAATACTTGGCATACTTACTTACCTATCTACATTTCTCATGGAACCTTTTCAGCAACCCAAAACAACTTAATCAATTCCCTCAAATGCAAATACCGCTCCCCTCCTCAAACACACCACAATCACGGTGAACGCGCCCGAACAATCCGGAACGCATTAAGTCGATTCTTCCTTTTATGAGTACTCGATTATCTTTTGTAAACCGATCGACTGAATCAATTACACCTCTATTCGATTCAATTAACAACTCCTTTGTTTGGTAAGTGGCACTTTTGTTCTTTTTTTTTTAAATGTTTGAACGTAAAAAAAGAGAAAGATCATTTCGATGTTCACACATTGATTTCTCGGTTTTGAATTTCGAAGAGCACTAATGTTTTCTTTTGTTTAAAATTGGAATTGGTTTGAAAGTGAATAGCTATTGATGTTCTTAAATTGAATGGTTTTGAAGTGTGGAAGAAGAAATGATCAATCGTTGCCTTGTTTAGAGGTTGTTTCCGGTCCTTTTCTTTTAAGTTCAAGACGAACTAATCAGAAGTAATGTACTTTCCTTTAACATTGTTATAGCAGATTATGTTATCTATGTATAATACATAAGGATATAAATTATTGGTACAACGAGAAGGTGCTTGCTTGGATTCCAATAGAGAAATCTTTGAAGAAGAGTTACAATCTATACTTATACAGTATTATAAATGCGATAGTCTTAACTGTGTCTGAGACTTTTTAGGCTTTAACGGCTGAACGGATGTATTCATATCTATATTATTCATTTATTTGCGTTCGACAAGGAAAAACATGGTGTTTACAAAAGGCTTAGAGCTAAGGGCCGTTGTAGACCCTGCCAGGGCACAGCAAAATCGAATTCTAACAAGCTAAAAATTAAAATATTCTTACATGAAAACCAAATATAGCAAAAAATAAAAGAAAAGGAAAAAAAATACTTATACTTGAAGTTTTTCACGGAGACACCATGACCTGGTTTAGGACATAACTCATTTTATTATGTCGCTGTTTATATCTGTATTACGATGCCGCATGATAATTTTATTTGTTTCTGAAAACGTAGCATACATAGTAGTCACGGTTGGGGTATCTTTTTTTCTTTCTTAATTGAACCTACCTCTATAACCAAAGATAGCAAGATAAGAATAAAATATTAAGTAAGCTACTCACAAATAAGGAAGCTGTTGCAAGCGTTTTATATTTCATTTAGATGATGTTCGCTCAGGATATCGGTTGCCATCAAGTGGTGTGCCACAGAGCTCGGTATATGCACAACTGAACTTTAATTTACTTACCCGAGCTTAATAAAGCTTAATATGATTTAGGAGAGAAATTATCATGACCATATTCTTTATTTTTCTTGTGGTTAAGTGCCTTACCAGGTGTCAGAGTTTTTATGCCACCCATGAGCCTCAGACTTGGCTTTACATGCCGTCGAGAAATATCTCTCAGGCATGCTGGTTTCCTCACGATGTTTTCCTTCACCGAAGCAAGTGGTCTCACATGAATCATGAATCAGAAAAATCGGAGGTGCGTGTCTTGGGTTCAAACTTTAGACCTATAGCTTGGCAGTCCGACGGTCACACCACAAGGCTATCACTATGACGTGACAACCCTCTACAAAGCTTTTATTAGAATTTTTGTCAATTAACCAAATATTTGTAAGTAGGTACCATCCATAAGTAATCAAAATCATTCTAAGTAATACCTATAGAATTTCTGTACAACATTCGTTCAATCCAAGACGAGGCATAAGGATCATGTGATGTGATCTGTGGTTTCCGCCTACCCTTATTGGAAAAAGGCGTGAGTTTATGTCTATGTATGTTTGTATTTATTTACATTTGCTTAATAAAGCCTAATACGGGTGCGGACAGAGGGCGGACCGAAGCTGGTTGCGAACACCGCATTTTGACCGGTTTTTTTTTTAAGTCTAGATTTGTGCCCTAATGGCATAAGCTCGCTGCTTTTACATGGGACTTAAACCCTTCGGGGATTACAGGCGTGATGTTATTATGTGCCAAAGTTCGGTGTCCGGAATCTGGCCCGCAGTCTATCAGTGGCGGTTTTAACCGAACTGCGAACTTTAAAAAAAAAATGGTTTAAAAAAAAATACTCTTCCCTCTATGCGGTATTTAAAAAAAACATTAATTTTAATTACCGACCAATCCATTCTACCGATTCCTCCTTCTATGCACTCATAAGTGGTCAGAGCTAAGTGTTCATAAGTGGTGTGTTTGCGGTCAGCCGAGCGAGCCATATCGATATTATACCGATAATCAATCAATCGAGATGAGCATCGATTAAACTCGATTCGTTGTTAAGTGGAGCTTTAATTTGGGCTTTATTGTCTTTGGTATTAAGGTTAAGTGTTTTATTTGGGTCAATTTATTTGAATTGGTTTTATTTTAACATACAAATGGTTCGCTGTTGCATATTAATTTTGAATGCGTTTCATGTTTCTGAAAGAGAATTGGCCGATTTTCAAATTCCGGAAAACATTGCGGATAATCTATACGGTCTAGCCTTTTTATAGCTTTTTTTTTTTATTCGTTCTGAATGTTCCAGTTCTGGAAGTTATGCATCGGATAAAAGTTTGCAGTCTTTGTTATGACTAACTTTCTTTCAATGGGGTGCGACACCAAGTGTTAAGGTTCGAGTAATAATTTCCTATCTACCTAATACTTAAGTAATTTTATTTATTTTGATCTTCTCAACACAAAGTTACAAACAGATGGACCCTCATGTAAAAAAGAATAACTCTGAGTAGATAGCTTATTAAATTAGTCTATTGCTAGCGGTAAGGCTTCGCTACTTGCAGAAAAATTGTCAAAGTAATGAAGGTTGAAACTACTAAACTAGCAACACCACAAATATAGCTTCATAAAAACAAAATAATACACAACATACCACTCTTACAAAATAAACTTCCACATTATTGGTATTCCAAAAATAAATCACAAATTCTCAAGAAACAAGAAAACATCTCGAACGCTTCCAATTACAAACCACGCTCAACAAAAACATAAGAACGAATTTTCCGCATTTGAAAATTAAAAAAGAAAATTTATGTTGACACTTCCACTCACCCACTTCTTTTATTGGTCCGTCACAAGAGACGGTGGGACGTGATTGGTGGGTTTAAATGGGGCTCTAATGGGGAAAAGGAACGGGGGAACTAGGGCATGGGAGCTAGGTGTAGGTGCGAAAGGGATAGATAGACACTTGTCAAGTACTTACAGATAAAGCGCGCGTTAACGGCGGGCGCCTAAGGAAATTGGATTATATGGACGATGCAACGAAATAGTGAGGTCTCTGCGGATTGGCTACGCTACTAATGATTTATTGTAATGTTGTTATTTATTGGATTTATAACAGTAAAGTTCAGTGTGCTTAACTGTAAAGTTTTTAAAATTTAAGTTGTTCGCGTACTAACTCAGCTGTTTTTATTGCACATTCTATTGTTAAAACGCTATTGCCTGTTGAGAAAAACGAATTAGTAATCTGATGTACTGTAATGAATTTATGGATATTTGACTATTTTATACCTTGTTATATTTTGTTTATGGTAACATTGATATTATTTTGTTCTTTTGTTTACATTGTTAAAATGAGTTATGATAACTATAGAATTAGAAACGGTTTATTTATAACTAATTTATTCAATTGTTGACACTTTGGTTTAAGTAGAAAAGTAACATTATTAACGATGCACGATGATTAATTTGAACTATGTATTTTTTCATATTACCCTCATGGTTTTTGATATTTTCTAGACATACAGGCCAGTTGTAGTTTTTGAATTTGGAACAGACAGTCTGCCTCATAGCTTGTGCATAAAAGGTCGAACTTTTCTGTTATTGCCGGATTTAGATAATTACAGTTTGTTTTAAAGAAGGTTTATACATATTAACTGTTAGTGTTGTTATTGAGTGTAGAATACAAACCACGCTATTGTGAAATTCAATAAACTGATCATATGAAATCATCCTGTTTGTGGACTTATTTAACCAGTGATCTAACAAATCCGAAGCGGGATCGCTGCGCGCCGTTGTCGGTCATATAAAGATTCAGGTTTGAATTTTTTTTCGCCGTTACTGGTGAGTGCTTCAGTTTATAATAAACTCAATGGAACGTGATAGACAAATACGATCAAGAACGCGACGTACATCGCGTTCGCGTAGCAGTTCAGTGTCTCCTGTGCGTTTACGAAGGAATTCCCGAGGTCGACACCACAGACGATCTACCCGGACTCGTGTTGCTAAGCGGCGAACACGTTCAGGATCACGCAGGTCACGTTCTCACACTCGACGTAAGAATCGACAGCATCGTGGTAGATCTCGTAAACGTACTTCGCGATTGCAATCTTCTACTCGAAGCTCGTCACGCAGTTCAAATAACTCGATCCGAAGTTGCTCTCGAGACGCGAAAGTTAGCAAAAACCGTCACAAACGTAAAAGCTTACGTCGTTCGCTAGAAATTACTAACGTGTCTCAGTGTGCTGGAAAAGGTGCTCGTTTGACTGGTGAAGCCCGTCGCACGGAGCCCCATTCGAAGGAGGATGCTCACCTCAGGCCTGAAGCGCCTGAGCATGAATCGAATACGCCGCCACCGCTGCTGCCTACAAGGGCTGAAATACCCAAGGAAAATAGTTCTCATAATATCAGTGTTGATTTTGTAGAGACTCTTAATAAAACTTTGCAAGCTATCGCAACCGTAAATCCTCAAGTGAAAAATAAATATACATCTATTAATGTAGTGCCCGAATTTGACCCTAAAGTTAAAAATCAAACAATAGTTACTTGGTTGAACAAAGTCAACGAATGTGCTGATATTTACGGTTGGGATAGCAAACAAACTACTCATTATGCTCTTCCAAAACTTGTGAATACTGCTAAACGGTGGTATGAAGGTCAGTCTTCCGTTAGGCACTCATGGGATATATGGCAGGAAAAACTTAAGGCTGCTTTTCCTACCAATGAAAATTACGCACATTTATTAACGGAAATGCTTAACCTGAAAGCTAAATTTGGAGACGATTTAGAGGAATATTATTACGAAAAACTGATAGCTCTAAATCGTTGTCGTATTTCAGGGAAAGATGCTATCGACTGTATAGTGTATGGCATAGAGGATAGGTCGGTCCGTTATGGTGCAGAGGCCGTTGGATTTGATAATATTGATAAGTTGTTAGGATTTTTAAGAAATGTTAAGCATGAACGTGTTGACCGAAATGCTAACAAGAAAACAGTAAAACCCGTATCAGATTTGTCGCAACGCGGATCTAAGGGCGATGTTAGGGTGTTCAGATGTTTCAACTGTCACGAAGTTGGACACATGGTCGCAAAATGTCAAAAACCAATAGTGAAATGCCAGAAATGTATGAGAGTAGGCCATGATAACCCAAATTGTACAAGGGAAGTTAGAAAAGATGCAGAGGTTAAAACATTATGACTAAATGGACCCAAACAAATGAACAGAGATGAAAAATTCAGAAAATCCATTTCAATCAACGGTAAAACTTTCACGGGTTACATAGATTTTGGTAGTCAGTGCTGCCTAATACGTGAATCAGTTGCGCGGACACTAGTTAATCCCATTGAATGGTTATTTAATGATTTACCCGTATTAAAGGGGTTTGGTAATGCGACCATAAATCCAATAGGTATCTGTAACTTGCAGTTATCTCTGGAAGGAGTTATAGTTACGGTTGATTTAATCATAGTATCAGATAATTTTTTGAATTACGATGTATTACTAGGACAGACAGCTACAGAACAATCTCACGTGGAAGTTCTTAAAACAAGCGATGAATTAGTCTTTACATCTAAAGATAATAGTGGTGTCAGGCATGACACGTTTATTCTCAAGTGCTGTAAAGCAATACAATTATTCGGAAGTGGTTCAATTAAATGTTACACCACTAACCGATTTTCGGGTCAACTTGTTATAGAAAACGGTTATCGAAAATCATACAGGATTTCAATTGGAAAATGTAATTTTCTGAATGGCCTAGGTTATGTTACGATACTAAACACGAATAATCAACCTCTATCGTTCAGTAAAGATATCTTAATTTGTCGTGGATTTCTAAACAATGATAATCCAGCTGGAAAGAGATGTTACGATATTTTAAAAATTGATAAAGGGCTTACTCAATTAACATTTGATGATTTGAATATTGGTCCCATAAATGATGTTCAAAAAGCAAAGTTGAAAAAACTAATTGACGAGTATCGAGATTGTTTTGCGATGAATTTGTCAGAGTTGGGTCACACTACCGTAACAGCCATGGATATTCAGTTAAACGATAATAACCCAGTAGTATATCGTCCCTATCGCCTTAGTCATACAGAACGTAATGAAGTGAGACTCATGGTGGATGATCTTTTGAAACACAACATTATTAGGGAATCAACTTCACCTTACGCATCACCCATAATAGTAGTGAAGAAGAAAACCGGGGACAAACGATTATGCATAGATTATCGGGCTCTGAATAGAAAAACTTCTAAACAACATTATCCTATTCCACGAATCGAAGACCAAATTGATAGACTTGCTGGTAACAAATATTTTTGTGCGTTAGATATGGCCTCAGGTTACTACCAAATAGGTTTAACAGAAGAGTCAAAAGCTAAGACAGCGTTTGTTACACCAGACGGGCAGTTCGAATTTAATCGGATGCCGTTTGGTCTAGCAAACGCTCCTGCTGTTTTTCAGCGTGCTGTCAATTTGGTACTGGGGAACACTCGATTTGACACCGCGTTAGCGTATATGGACGACATTTTAGTCCCCTCTGGCAGTTTTGAACAAGGAATCGATAGATTAAAAGTAATATTCGATAAACTACGACAAGCAAATTTGACCCTAAAACCCCAAAAATGCCATTTCTTCCAAGAGCGTGTAGATTATTTAGGGTTTGAGGTATCGAGTGATGGAATACGACCGGGTTCTCTCGTAAAATAGAGTCTGTTACTAATTTTCCACAACCTCGTGACGCTCACAACGTAAGACAATTTATAGGATTAGTGAGTTTTTTTAGACGCTTTGTCAGAGGTTTTGCTGAAATTGCCCGCCCTTTGACAAAATTATTAAAAAAGGACATCACGTGGACTTGGGGTGACGAACAAGAGACTGCATTCGTTAAACTCAAAACCGCGCTAACATCGCGACCTGTTTTGTCCTTATACGACCCAAAGTTGGAGACACAAGTCCATACGGATGCAAGTAAACATGGGGTAGGTGCAATACTATTGCAAAAACAGGTTGATGGCATTTTTAAAACTATTGCATTTTATAGCAGACAAACCTCTCCAGAGGAATCTCATTTCTCATCTTATGAACTAGAAGCCCTAGCAGTCATATGCGCTTTAGTCCGATTCAGACCATATATTCTTGGGTTACACTTTACCATTGTCACCGATTGTAATTCCTTGCGTGCAACTTTTCTTAAAAGGGATATGGTGCCACGAGTGGCTAGATGGTGGAGTTTAATCCAGGAGTTTGACTGCGATGTCGTGTACAGGTCTGGTCAGGCTATGCTGCACGTTGACGCTCTAAGCAGAAATCCTATGTCTTCTCAGGAAAAAGGTGTAGTCAAAGAAATTGAGACTTATGACGTTTTTAACATTACGGATGACTGGCTTGCAACTGTACAATTAGGTGATCCTGAAATAAAACGGATTAAGGATATCCTGTCAAATACGGACTATAATGACATTGTAGAGATTCGTAAAAATTTTGTATTAAAAAAAGATCGGATTTATCGTAGTACAGAAAATGGGTTGAGGTGGGTTGTACCAAAAGGCTGTAGATGGCAAATTTTACAAAAGAATCATGACGAAATAGGGCACTTTGGCTTTGAGAAGACGCTTGATCGAATAAAAGACCACTATTGGTTCCCGCGGATGCGTAGATTTACAAAAAAATATGTGACCGCATGCTTAGAGTGTGCACATAATAAAATCCCATCGGGAAAGAAACAAGGCTATCTACACCCTATTCCGAAGATCACTAAACCTTTTCATACAGTCCACATAGATCATGTCGGACCGTTCGTTACAAGTAAAAGGAAGAATTCGTATATCCTTGTGATTATTGACGCGTACTCAAAGTTTATTGTTTTAAAAGCGGTGAAAAATACAAAGTCAAATACATCTATCGCAGTTTTGAGGGATTATTTCGGTACGTTCGGTGTACCAACACGATTAATAAGTGATCGGGGTACATCATTTACAAGCATTAAATTCAAAGAGTTTATGAGTGAAGTAGGCACGAAACATATTTTAAACGCTGTTGCTTCTCCACGGGCGAATGGCCAAGTGGAGAGGTACAACAGAACAATTTTAGATTCTCTTGCCGCTCAAAACCACGGTAAGGATGAACGTTTATGGGATGACCGTTTGCTTCAAGTTCAATGGGGCTTGAATAATACCATAAATAAAGGCACGGGAAAATCACCATCAGAAATCTTATTTGGTCTTAAACTCACTAGTACCAATGAAGGTCATATTATACCCGAGATAGAATCAGACATTGAAGACAATACAAATAAAAATAACGAATCAAATAGTATAACTAAAATAAGAGAAGAAGTAGAACAGTACGTTGATGAGTCGCAAATTAAACAAAAGGAGTATTTTGATAAAAGAAGGAAAGAAGCCCAAAAATTCAAATTAGGGGAACTTGTTAGAGTAGCAAGGGAGACTCATAGTGTAGGTAAAAGTAAGAAACTACTGCCGAAGTTATCAGGTCCGTATCGAATTACAAAAGTATTTGATAATGATAGGTATGAGGTTGTTGATACTCCGTTAACTAAGAAAGGTACGACCGTTTACAAAGGCGTATACGCAGTGGACAAAATTTATCCGTGGTTGTGTTTCAGAACGGATCGGACTGACGAATCGTCAGAAAATGAAATGATGAGTGGAAATGAAAAATTTTGATGAATTTTGGTGAAATGAAGGGAGTTGGGTTGTTAGTTTATTTAAATAGGCAACGCAAAGAGCGCTTAGAAGCCTATTAGGTCTGTTTTATCTTTTTATGTTACAGTATGTATTAGAAACTTTTGTATAAACTAACATTGCATAGAATAGGTAATGCGCAGAGTGTGCACAAAGTGTGTGATGCAATTCGCAAGGTGCGCGACGCATACTTAAGAGGATGCACAAGGTGTGCGATGAGTAGTGCACAAAATGTGCGATGCAATGCGCAAGGTGCGCGACGCATTAAGAATAGGATGCACAAGGTGTGCGATGCAATCCGCAAGGTGCGCGACGCATACTTAATAGGATGCACAAGGTGTGCGATGAGTAGTGCACAAAGTGTGCGAAGAAGGCGCAAGGTGCGTGACGCATTAAGAATAGGATGCACAAGGTGTGCGATAGTAGGTGCACAAGGTGTGCGATGCAATGCGCAAGGTGCGTGACGCATTAAGAATAGGATGCACAAGGTGTGCGATAGTAGGTGCACAAGGTGTGCGATGCAATGCGCAAGGTGCGCGACGCATACTTAATAGGATGCACAAGGTGTGCGATGAGTAGTGCACAAAGTGTGCGATGCAATGCGCAAGGTGCGCGACGCATTAAGAATAGGATGCGCAAGGTGTGCGATATTTTGTTGCACAAGGTGTGCCATGCAGTGCGCAAGGTGCGCGACGCATAGTTTTCAATGTTTCCAAGGTGGGAGTTGAGTAGTGCTGTACGCGACAAGGTGTTCAAGATGCATAAGGTGTGCAGTTCAGACTGCACAAGGTGTGCAATGTGGGCTGCACAGGGTGTGCCATGCGGACTGCACAAGGTGTGCCATGCGGACTGCACAAGGTGTGCAATGTGGGCTGCACAGGGTGTGCCATGCGGACTGCACAAGGTGTGCGATGCGGACCGTGCAATGTGTGCGGTGTGGACTGCACAAAGTGTGCGGGTCACTACATGAGAAGTGCACAAAGTGGGTGATGTGTTGTAAAATGTTAACTCTGTGAAATAAAAGGTCTATGATGTGTTGTGCAAAACATATGTACTGAGCTTGAGTTTAATTACTTTATAAGAAATGTTGACTCGTTGAATAAGTCTTGTGTGTATTATATTGTTATGATCTACAATGCATATGTTTTTGATTATTTACTTTATAATAAAATTGTTAAATTGGATACATAGATTATTAAGGTACTTTCATAACTATTTTTTTTTTCTTTCTTTTCCATTTTTGTTTTTATATGTACTCGAGGACGTGTACGATAATCAGGATGGACGAACTGTTAAAACGCTATTGCCTGTTGAGAAAAACGAATTAGTAATCTGATGTACTGTAATGAATTTATGGATATTTGACTATTTTATACCTTGTTATATTTTGTTTATGGTAACATTGATATTATTTTGTTCTTTTGTTTACATTGTTAAAATGAGTTATGATAACTATAGAATTAGAAACGGTTTATTTATAACTAATTTATTCAATTGTTGACACTTTGGTTTAAGTAGAAAAGTAACATTATTAACGATGCACGATGATTAATTTGAACTATGTATTTTTTCATATTACCCTCATGGTTTTTGATATTTTCTAGACATACAGGCCAGTTGTAGTTTTTGAATTTGGAACAGACAGTCTGCCTCATAGCTTGTGCATAAAAGGTCGAACTTTTCTGTTATTGCCGGATTTAGATAATTACAGTTTGTTTTAAAGAAGGTTTATACATATTAACTGTTAGTGTTGTTATTGAGTGTAGAATACAAACCACGCTATTGTGAAATTCAATAAACTGATCATATGAAATCATCCTGTTTGTGGACTTATTTAACCAGTGATCTAACACTATCAAGAGATAGAGAAAAAAAGAGATTTAATAGAAATTGGTTATTTAAATTAAAAAAACATATTTTGAAAGATCGTATGCAGGTCTTACATATACAGGATAGGGCCTTTTGGCCTCGTATTGTAATTGTATTCAATTGTTTTATCTTTTTCTTATGTTTTCTTTTTTTTTATGTATTTTTTTAAATATAGATTGTATTTTATTGTTAATTCAACCATTTTTTCTTTTGTCCTGTGTGAGTCTAACAGATACTTTTTCTTTCTTTCTTTACCTAGTGAAACAGAACATAGGATAAAATAAATAGTGTTTTTCAATCATAACCCTTCCTTTTGGCTTTGCCGTAGTCGAGTAAAATTAAGGATATCAAGGTGTCCTTTTTAGCTTATAAAATCATGGTTAGATGGGTGAGCACATAGAATTATATTTATTTACGGTTCTTTGTTATATTTCAGCAGGATGGGAATCCCGGTTCAAAAGCTTTGATCAGATATGGATAAAATAAATAAATAAAATAAATAAATATCGCTGGACATTAACACACAGCGCCATATAGTGCCACACTAAGCAACGAGGCTTGTGTCGTGGACACCAGATAGTTGATATACTACATATGTAGATACTTTTTTGTTTGTAAATACATACTTATTATACATATAAACATCCATGACCCGGAAACAAATGTCCATGCTCATCACACAAACATCTGCTCGAACCGGGATTCGAATCCGGGACCCTAAGAACGTAAAGCAGCCTTATTTACTACCCCTGCACCATTCAGGTCGTCAAAATGAATTCAAAACATATTGAATGAATTAGTAATTTAATTTATGTAATATTTAAATACGCAAGCATAATTCTAACAGCATCCCCACTGAAAACCTAAGCTGAAAACCTTTCTCATAATATAAAAAAAAAATCACGTGTCCGCAAGAATTCCGGTGAAAATGTTCAGTCAGCGGCCACTTCACGACAGCGTTACAATCTGCATGTGACCTAAGCGATCAAATCGCATTCACGTAAACATCTTCAAGAAAAACTCAACGATCCCCACTACTTACGCTACTTCAGGAGCTTTTTTAAAAAACGACCGCCTTAAAGTATCGCTATCTTACTCTAACCTGACAGAACACAGCAAGTGGCTATATAGCTCTGTCTCCCTCTAAGGCTTAAATACGTCAAACAGGCGGGCAATCTATCACCCAAAGTTTATTCGTTTGAGGAACGCTTTTGCGGTGAGGCGAGTCAGGACCGCGCGGTGAAGTGTAAACTCATGTGTGTTTAAATATTAAAAATGGAATCTAAATTGAAAAATTTCAAAGAGTCTTTAACTTTACAAGATTGTGAGAAGCCTAATTTGACGACACCTTTTTCGATTAATGACATTTTGACGAAAGAGAACGAGGGAAAGTGTGAATTTGAAAATGGAATGTTTTGTTCGGAGAGTTTTGGCGGGAAGATGAACTTTTTGGGGAAGCCGGCCAGTTGTTTCGGCAAAGAGGATGGATATGGCGTGAAGAAGGAGGCTTTGGAGAAAGGATTGAAGTATTACGATGACTGCAATGGCTACCGGGACTTCGGTGGTGATGCCGCGCTGGACATGTCGAGGAAGAACCAGTATCCTGTCACGGAATTATCAGGTTAGTTTGCTGTTATTATGATTAAAAAAAAATTTTGCCTATTTTTTTCCAATAAAATTTCTGTAAATCCAAAATAATTATGCTGAGACATTTGAGAGTATTAGTTCCAATATCGGTGGTTATTAGCAAGTCGTCCCTTAATTGTCATTTCACCAAAGCTTTTGACATAAGTATTTATAATTTAATTACTGTTTAATGTTATGAATGAAAGCTCCTCCATGGCCATATAATTTAATAGGTTCAGTTAACATTGCCACGATCACCACATTTGATAGATTGATCAGCCTATTCGTTTTTATTGACAAACGGAGAAACGTTACTGCCCTTACTTACTGCAATCTTTCCTTTTTCACGTCATTAAGACCCTCTAATGTGTAATTAAACTCTCGTCTACTTAAAAGTCTTATAGGTTGAATCAAAAATAGATTACAACTACCCAAAGGCATTGTAATATACTTACGATTCACGTGATCAAATGTATTTATAAAACTTGCAATAACTAACTGGAACTGGTTGATGTGAGTAAGTGTAGTGTGTCGAACAAGGCAAATATGACATAAACTTAGGCATGGGATCAAGGTTTGTCTATGCTTTTTTTTCTGGGGTAGCCGCTCTACAATGACCTATTGTCTTTGTGGACTCACCAATATTTTTAAATTCCCGCTAATAATAATATATCATAACATCGTAATTCCTGTTGCGTTAAGCAGAGGTGTGCCACAGCTCAAACCACAGGCCGGGTCGGGCTAAAATCTGGCATATAGAAAGCTATTACGATGTAGGCATCTGATAAGAGAGGTTTTTGGACAATTCACTCCTAAGCGGGTGAAATAGTGGTTTCAGCAGAAAGTTGCGAAACTGGTGCGGGTCGGCTAGTAGAGAAGAAGAGGGCGGTAGTTTGTGTGGATGAATGGATGTTTGCTTGTTACTGTTTCACGCAAAACTGCCGAACGGATTTGGGTAAAATTTGGCCCACAGATAGTTTATAACTAAGGAAATATTTATTGTTTGTTGACATAATTAATAAAAAAGTATTAAATAAACTAAAATAAGTAAACTAACAACAAACTATAAAAGGGCATCGAAAAACTCCTCAACGCTGTAAGCTGGTAATGTGCCCAAGAGACTGGCGGCGTTGCCACGTTGTATGGCAACACTTAGCCTCTGACCAAGGTAAAAGCCAGCCCTTGTTTATAACTTGGATTAACACATAGGTAGTACGACCCGGTGGGAAAAATATTACCGAACTCCACGCGGGCGAAGCCGCAGGCATAAGCTAGTATCAAAAATAAACAACAATCATCCATTGTACTGTTCTAAAATGAGTGCAATGATGAAGCAGTTTCACTGAGTATGTATTAGTGTTAGTGCACTATTATAACTGGCACAAAGTAATAATGCACTATTATTATCTGGCACAAAGTATTAGTGCACTATTATTATCTGGCTAAAACACATTAGGGTGATGAGATTGACGGGTTGTCTGTAAAGTGGTAAATATTGATGACGCGATTCTAAGAGCTTTGCTTGCTCATCTGCTTGAGTTGATTATATTGCGACTCATTTTGAAGGTAATATTTTTGTTTTTAGATCCTATCTATTTAGCAATTGTCATTTACGATTCCTTGATGTTAGTACTGTTCAAGGTTGAAATCAAGATTTATAATTATTTTATCGACTTGCAAATTCATACGTTCAAGACTAAATCGAGATATCTACTGACTCACCTAAATTATTGAGAATTCGTCAACTCGACTTTGGCATTAAAGGTAAAAAAACCACAATAAGTAAGTACCTACCTAATGTAAAAATAACCGATAAATTTACTTCCGGAAGTCGGTGAATTTTGTTAGTTTCATTGACTTGTATGCCACCGACTTCTGGAAGTAAAGTTATTTTACACTCAAGTGTTTTTTTTTATAAAAGTCGGCCATTTTTTATTTCAGCCTTATTCATTGTGGTATGATGGTGTCTCACACAAATACTTGTCCAGACCAGCAGTTATGGAGAAATCGGTGTACCTCCTCCTTTTTTAGAAGTCGGTTAAAAAGTAGGGTTTGACAATTTCTCACTTTCAAATTCTCAATTCAAAAAACCAATTGTAACAATGATGAGTGTGAGGGCGACAGATAAAAACTTAAAATAATTTAGAAACAAGTGAACACACAAACTATTGATTGTTTCAAAATTCAAATCCTTCTCCAATAATTACCGATGGACAATGAAAGTAATGGTGCGTTCACACCGTCGCACCGACCGCCACGCGTCACGCGTCATGACTCGTGCGTCCCCGCGACATCGCCACTTAATCGTCACTTCGCGCGATTACGCGACCCCCTCATTATTATAAGTGATGACGCTTAAAGCCATTCAGCCTTTCAATTTAGTAATTACTAGGTTTGTAGTTCGCTGCCGAATTGTCTGGTTTTAATGTAAATTTTTGTGATTGGATTTTCTGAACGACGAAGGTCTTGGTGGAAGAAAAAGTCTTTATTTTTATGTCAATTTATGATAATGATGAAATTAAATAAATGAACGTATTGTCGAAGTTAGTTTTTAAGATTCTTGTCTGATAACATGATCTTGAATACTCTTGCCATTATAGATAAAAGTAATTTGAATGCTGCCTCTGCTCTGCTTTAATTTAATTTCAGAGAGAATTAAAAGTTACGTTGCCCATTTACCTAAAGTGTTTCATAATTATG
Source organism: Xestia rhomboidea (assembly GCA_963853795.1). Classification (NCBI taxonomy): domain Eukaryota; kingdom Metazoa; phylum Arthropoda; class Insecta; order Lepidoptera; family Noctuidae; genus Xestia; species Xestia rhomboidea. The sequence goes on along the minus strand of OY970779.1, from coordinate 6,263,804 downwards.
TTAGCAACGCTGTTAATTACTGCGGCAGCAATTATGTTACCAGCGCTATTAATTATTCCTGACAGCGTTTAAGAATGCCATATGCCCAAAAGTATAGACAATAACCAAAACCACAATAGTCACCACAAAATCGTTACCCCAAATGACGTCCTACATCCAACTAACATACTACGATACTACCTATCTAGTTCGTACTTACATCAATTAGCATCAAAGCGTCAACTACACAATAAAAACGACCCCGAACTTAACAATAGCAGCACACGCAAAAATACTGTTACGTCGTGCCGTCGTACCGTCGCATCCTTTTACCGCGTCTAATGACCGGCGACAATTTGCGTAATGGATCCATTGTGTGGACGCCTTTATACGCGGATGGCGTGTGCCGATAAGCAATTTAATTGATTTCTTGTGATCGTGTGAATTTAGCCTAATGAGTTTGAAGTTCTATTCGTGGTGGCTTTTAGATAAATGAAATGATTAGGGTTACTTACTAAAAAGGTACCTAGGTTGGTTTTTTATTACTCCTACTTAAAGTTCGGCCAAATCAGTACGGACAAATTGCGGCTGCGGACTCCGGACACTATCAGATACAGTATAATACCTGACCACCAAAGTCCGGTGTCTGGGCCGCGGCCGCAATTAGTCCGTACCCTTACCGAACCATACCAAAATCCGATTCTGCAAAGCGTTTTATCGAAACACGATACGATGTACTCGTCTGTCTGTCCCCATACGACTTGATCTTTTAATTCATAACATAAGAACAAAGTTTTATAACACATTGTAATAAAATGAAGACAATCAAACTAAATCTCTTCTCCCATTGTTACAGATGACTACGACTCCCGATCGTCCACAACCGGCTCCCCAGTCCGCAGAACCAACTCCTCACCAAGCTCAGATATCGCCTACAAACCCTTCAGCTTGCACTACGACCAGAGAAAATGTTCCACACCAACCAACGACACACGAATCATGCATTCCCCGAACTATAATATCACTGAATATTCCCAAAATGGCGGAAGGAAAAAACGATCGAGAGCTGCGTTCTCCCATGCACAAGTGTATGAGTTAGAGAGAAGATTCAGCCAGCAAAGATACCTCTCTGGACCTGAAAGAGCCGACTTGGCTGTGAGTCTAAAACTCACCGAGACCCAAGTGAAAATTTGGTTTCAGAATCGTCGGTACAAGACGAAGAGAAAGCAACTACAGATGCAGGAGAATGGGATGCTCGCTGCTGCAGCGGCTGCCGCGAATCATGCCAGGAAAGTGGCTGTCAAAGTCCTGGTGAACAATAATGGGCAGCCGAGTATACCTGACTTGAAGTCTTATCAAAATCCGATGTTAGGGAAGACATTAAATCCTCTTTTTACCCCACCGAATTTACTGGAAAGTTCGCCAATTTTGAAACATTTTGCTGGAGTCTACGGCGTGGATTTCGCGAAGAATCCGGAATATAAGGCTTTGTTACAAGAATCTTACAACCAGGCTGTGTTACAGTCATTATATGGACCACATTTGGGTGTAAACTACCCCAACTTACCCCTTCCCTATATGTACTACCCAGGGCATTCGTCTTTCAGCATGCCAGTACCCTGTGACGTAGAACGAAGTCAAGTAGAACGGACAGATTGCAAAGAATTCTCAGAAGAAAAGGAAAAAGAAAAGACGGAAACCAAACCAAAAACTCATATTGATTTAAATGAGAACAGTAACGAAAGTATGGCGAGTAATATTGAAATTGAAAATTAGATTTTTCTAAGAATAATTTTAGTAAAGAGGTTAAATAGCAATTTTGTAGAAATCGGATGTAGACTTCCAATGAACGTTCCATTTTTAAAATGTTTGGAAATAAAGTCACGTCATTTCAAAGTATTTTTCGATTTGAATTTAGAATCAATTCAGAAAGTTTACTTTGTTTTTAACTTTCAGAATGAATATTTTATTGAAATGTACTTATTATTTTTATCTGGCAATAAAGAATACCAAAGATGGAGTAAAATGTTAGCCAAAGCACGTAGTTAGTAGAATTGTTACTGTTTAGTCTTTACTGTTGTAAATATCTTTAAGGTAAATGTTTTAATAGTTAATGCATTGGCACGTTTGTATATAGTACAAAAGTAGGAATTAAGCTTAATAAAGGTGCAATAAAGATTATGGCGACTTACTTTGTTGTTTTGATTTTACTACAAATGTCCTACAAAAAAGACCAAAAAAATCCATCACATTTTCCAAGTTCCTTTAAAATACTTGTGTAATACCTAAATAGCTTGATACAGACTTCCCGTTTTAAGTTTAAGTTTTTCTTCTTTAATGAAATAATAATGAAAACATCACCATAGTTTCCGCATTTCATAAACGCAACGGAAAATTCTCACAGATTCTGTCTGATCTGTCTGAAAGTCTCCAACAAGCAAGTCAGTTTTTCGGAATCAAAGCTTAGCTTTACGATCGTGGAAATAAAATTTACAAAAAATAAACTTAGTAAGATAGAGAGAGACTTAGAAGTAGGTACTTGGAAACACTTGGGAAGCTACTAGAGCTTTCATTCAAAAGAGACTCAATTTGTTTGAGTTCACTATATCAACATTAGGTGCCATTATTAAGTATTCCCCCACCGCCATGGGTGTTTCTATTTCTACTATCCTTAGTCATCGATAGCTTTCCCATGGACACAGTAGGCAAGCGAACCTCTTTACCTAAACCTTTTTCATAAAAATTATTCCTTTGGATACTAACTTCACTTTAGCAATCCAGAATTACTGCCAACCGAAGCACACCAATCTTCTACTTTTAAACTCAGAACTCGTCAGCTCTCAAAGTTTTGCCGAGAGTCTCCGAAGGCCGGTAATTGTACAAGATGGTGCTCGAACTATGGAGAGCCGGCGAGAGTGAAGAATGCGCGGGAAATCAGCGCACGACAAATTGCTTGAATACCTACTTGTGGCACGGTCAGGTTGGGTGGAGTAGGCTTTTGATTTTCGAGGTGGAAAAGAGAGTAGCATTTTGTTGTTTTGAAAAAGTATCATACATATTAACAGAGTCTACATCTTACTAAATTAAGTTTAAATATTGTGTTAGATCAGTCATTACGAATAGGGTACAGACTGTATTTACAGCAGTTATGAATTACACTAAATACGTTAACAATGATTAAACCACAAAAGTATACCTAAAACAGATCGTCGCTTCTAAAGTGAGTAATTAAACTTCAGGACCTACTTACGTTTTTCATTTTGAGTGCTACCTAGGTTTCATTAAAGAAAACCCACCAAAATTAACCTCAATACAATAGGCATGACGACAGTATCAAAAAAATGCAAATCTATTTAGTCCGTCAGTTAGAGTATTGGAAATTAATGGACACGTATTTTTTGTTTTTGTAAATGAATGAATATTGACAAAAGATAAAACTCATCAAAACTCGGGAGTGGGGGCTCGTGACGTCAGAACTAGCTAAAAATTGTACCTAGGCGTGACGTATTGAGAATTGTAGAGGCGTATTATCTTCGTCAATTTTAGTTTACGTAACAAAAGAAAAAACACGGGTCAAATACACTGGCCTGCAAAAATAAGTACTACACTTTTAAAATTTCAATTTTTTCTTAATTAAAGAAGTTAGAGATTTAAAATAATTAAACGTTTTATACCAATTTTTATCAGCTTTCTTTGAAACTATAGACAAAATTAAAATACTTTTCGAGTCCTTTTTGTTTCGAAAGTATATCTTGTGCACCTAAAAAGTTATTGCAATTTTAAAAGTGTGATACTTATTTTTGCAGGCCAGTATATTTTTTGATAATCTAACTGACGGACTAATTAGATTTTTTTTGTCGTCTCGCCTATTTAAGTAGTTTTATAAGCAAATACTCAAGACTAAAATATAAATGGATTTAGTGTTGGGTCTTTGAAGATCAAACATCTTTCTACAAGCTGAAAACCGAAGCATTCTTTTACTAAAATAAAAATCTCAAGTAAAATACATTTAAGCCGTCGCCATACTAACTGGCAATGTTCTTCAAATAAAATTATCATATGAATACTAGTTGCTAGTACGGGGGGAGAGGCGGCCCGTGCAGACATTATGAAAATGCCAAGCTCCGACTTCCGGACGAAGAATTTCCTAAGACTCCCGCCCGATGAGTGACGATTCACCCGCGCTCACCCTGAGGTGGGTGAATAGGGGAAAATGATGCTTACTTAAAATGAGAATTGTAAATTAGATGCAGTTTTGAAGTGAAGATTCTTGTAAGGTTTATTTGATTCGAATAAGTGGCTTCGTAATAATACGGCCATGTGCATTTCGCCATTTCTAAAATAGGGTAGATGACAAAAAACATCTAATTAGTCCGTCAGATAGATTTCCGAAAAATATTGGCAATATTTTTTTCTTTTTTCACGTAAACAAAAAATTAAGAAGATATACAGTGCGTCGAAAACTCGTGTGACGTCACATTTGAGTACATAATTTACTCAAATGTGACGTCACAAGCCCCCTCATGATTTTCGACACGTTTTATCTTCGCCAATTTTTATTAATTTGATAAAACACAAAACACGTATCCAATATTTTTCGATAATCTAACTGACGGACTAAACAGAATCGTATTTTTTTTAGTCAGTCATCATCCCTATTGGTAATATTTGACATCATTGACGTCATGGATTATAATATTGCTGCCTCTTTGGTCTAGTGATCGTTAACGCTACTGCTGGTCATGAGGTTCTCGGTTCGATTCCCGGGTCCGCGAGAGTTTTTTGATTTGTCCACCAGGAATTTGTTATTAGCAGTCCGGATGCGGGACTCGTGGCAAAATAATAACAGCCGCTCGGGTCGATCTTTAGGTTAAGCCGTGCTTGCCTAGGTTGGTCTGTGGATGGGAGACCACCCATTACATACCGAGTTTCTTCCGTGCCTCGGAAAGCACGTTAAGCCGTTGGTCCCGACTGTCAAAGATCTTTTGACAGTCGTTACAGGTAGTCAGTGGCCCAAAAAGTCTGACAACCAGTCTTACCAAGAGGTATGACTGGTTGTCAGAATCGTATTCCCCAGTACTAACTGGGTTGTGGAGGCATATCTGAATGCAGCCGCTTCATGTAAAATACAGGTATTCAGTTGCATCCGGTTAGACTGGAAGCCGACCCCGACATAGTTGGGAAAAGGCTAGGCAGATGATGAGTCCGGATTCGGGATCAGTGCCAGGTTGATGGCAATAGGCTCGCCGACTAGCCCCCTATTATATGGGACTTTAAACTGCTGGCTGGATGTCGGTGTACCTCTCCGCTGCCGAATCCTTCGAGAATTACGGATGTAACGTTATGTGGAACATCACATTTCTGAGGTACTTATAAGTAATCAAAGTTACAATCACTATATTAAGCGTATAAGGTCACTCATCCACAGACCAACCTAGGCAAGCACGGCTTATACTCAAGATGGACCCGAGCTGCTGTTATTATTTATTTTTAATAAGTATGTATTTACAAACAAAAAGTATCTATGTAGTATTTCAACTATCTGGTGTCCACGACACAAGCCTCGTTGCTTAGTGTGGCACTAGATGGCGCTGTGTGTAATGTCCAGCTATATTTATTTATTTTATTATTTTATTTAGTTAGTTTCATGAGTGGCTGCCATTTTAAAAATAAAATAAAATGCAGAAAGTAAAGTAAAGCAGGCCAAAATATTCGAACACCTTGATGTCATCTTTCTTTTAGTTTAGTAATTGATGAGTTATTTAAAGAGAATCAGTTTTTTTCCTAGCCTTTTATTTTTCTAAACATTCCTGTCAAAATTGAAATGCGTATTTCCTACCTCCATACAGCTACTTATTTCGTTATGTGGACTATTCCCGAGAAACGCACTGAACGCAATTAACTGATTGTCGATGCACTAAACTGTAAACAGTGCATTACCGCTCATCCTCTCAATACTAAATAGGGATGGGACATGTGTTTTATCGATAGTCGATGTCAGTTTGCAAAATTAATGTCTTTGAAAAAGTTTTTAATTTTCAAAAATCAATAAATCATATTGAGAGTGAAAACACACAATCCAAGACAGGCCACCTAAAGTAAGAAGCAAGTTATGGCAAGAGAAATGCCCACTACCACACGACTTTTTAAAGCCCCAAGAACACCTGGCTGCCGGCAGTGAACAACAGTGGCCTATTTGGAAAGCTCTGAATCGATTGCGTACCCAAGTAGGCCGCTGCAAACATAACCTGGCAAAATGGGGTATAATTGGTTCTTCCAACACCGAGTGCGAGTGCAGCGCTCCGGACCAAACAATGCCCCACCTGATGGAGTGTCCTAGGTGTCCGTCTACCTGCACTCTTGACGACCTACAGATCGTCTCGTCACCTACTGGGCCCACACCGTGTAATTGGAAGGAAAATCGATACGATAAGAATAAGAAGAAATGAGAGTGAACAGTTGTGTGGTACATAATCGGTTGGATTGGTATGAGCATGTGATGCGCAGGAATGAGGAAAATGTCGTGAGGAAAGTGTGGATGGGTTTATAAGTATAGGCAGACCAAAGAAACGATGGATAGGTGTAAGATGAGATGACGAGTAATAGCAGAAGAAGACATGTTGCGCGCACGCCAAATGCCTAAATTAGAATAAGGACAGGAGAATGATGAGTACATACTGAGAGTGATTATTTATTGTGTAATTTATACATCTACTGCTACTAGACAGTTAACAAATTAGTAATAATTGGTAGAGAAAATAATCATGCAAAAAATTAGAACTTTATGGCTATATTTAGACCATATTTCGTAGGACGGCCAACGTTGTATGTGAATTTTCAAAACTTTTTAACTATGATCTATAAAACAAATTAAAAAAAAACAGGTAAGGTTGCATTATTTTGCAATATAATAAAATCCATAAACTTACAGCAAGATGTGGCTTGTATTGTACAATTAAAAGTTACGTTATTTATCGATATCCCAGCACAGCCCGACACAATAACACAACACTACAACTCGCACTTTGCATTAACAGTCGCACTCTACAGCAGTGGCTCGAGTTACACGCACGTGCGCCCGCCGGATATGTCCTCGTAAACAAACACATCACTAGCCCTCCTCGTTAACACAAATATCTACTAATTACTTACAATAAAAACTAAATAATACCTATTTTGGGTGTTTATAATAAGATTGGAAGGGAAAAGATAAAAAAAGTCTTCGAGAGAAAAAAAATGCTACGAAGGGTCTACGCTTGCTACGAGATTTGCTACGCTGCTACGAACGGGTTCTTAAAACTTTCTGTTGTATTCTTATTTATCTGTAATATTTTGATTTTGGGGATTTTTTTTCTGTCATTATTTCCGGATTTGATATAGTGAGTGGCTAATCCACGAGAAACTATTGTCAATGTCAAGTATGTCTACCGTCTGTCAGCCTGTCGGCTGTATTGAGTATTCTGTTTTTGAGAGGATCTTTTTGTTCGGACATTATTACAGTCCATTAAAGTACGGGCACCCCTGTTTTTCTCGATGTTTTCTTTCACCGCCTTAGTAGAGAGTCATTAGCGGTGATAGCCTAGTGGTGTGACCGTCCGACTGCCAAGTCATAGGTCTCGAGTTCGAACCCGAGACACGCACCTCTGATTTTTCGGATTCATTACAATAATCACTTGCTTCGGTGAAGGAAAACATTTTGAGGATACCAAACCAGCTTGCCTCAGAGATACGAGTATTATTTCTCAACTGCATGTAAAGCCAACTCAGAGGCCATTGGTGCGCATAAAAACTCTGACACCAGGTAAGGCACTAACCACACGAAAAAGAAAGAAAATCTAGCGAGTCGATTACGCTCAATCTCATCAACTCCAGTGACTCACAACTCAACTCATCCAGATGAAAGTCATCTCGACATGAGAACCGCATCAAGTATATCCATACCAAATGTGCGTGATCGTGTAAACAATTCGATGGGAACGGTCGTTACAACTGCTATCAAACCGATCGCGAAGTTGTGTTGTTGCGATTATGATGAGACTAGCTGTGTCCCGTCGTTTCACTTGCCGTTTCTCTTTTTGATCAGTTTCTAAGGGTCGTATTTTGATGTTAAATAGCCTAAAACCTTCCTCAAGAATTAAATGCGGTAAACGTTTTTTTTTTAATGATGTTCTTCTTCTTTTTATTTGCTTGTCGATATTTATTATTTTGATGGAGTTGGCTAATGACAATAGGCGAGACGACAAAGAAAATCTAATTAGTCCGTCAGTTAGATTATCCAAAAATATTTGACCCGTGTTTTTTCTTTTGTTACGTAAACCGAAATTGACGAAGATATGACGCTTTTAAAATTCTCAATACGTCACGCCTAGGTATAATTTTAGCTAGTTCTGACGTCACGAACCCCCATTCCCGAGTTTTGATGCGTTTTATCTTATGTCAATATTCATTGATTTACAAAAACAATAAATACGTGTCTATTAATTTCCAATACTGTAACTGACGGACTAAATAGATTTGCAATTTTTTGATACTGTCGTCATGCCTCTTTGGAGGCTGTGAACTGCACAGCGATATATGACCGTGCAAAAATACTCTTCCGTACTTTGCATGAGGTATTTCGACAGTGAGGGTCATGTCAGGTATTTGTGGCCTGGGTTGTTCGCAACTCATCTGACTGGTAGTTCCAAAGATTAAACAAATTCACATTGAAACAAACACACAATTTCTTCAGGTTTGTATAAATATAAGTTGCTTGGGTTGATTGTTAACAGCATATGAAGGGAGTTAACGTGCTGTTCATTAATTTGTAAGTGGTGTAATAAATTAATGTGTTAATGAAAGTAGGATGCAGTTATTTTTTGTCGATTACAAGTAAGTACACAGTTATTTAGTTCATTCACGTTTGAGTTGCGCCATTTCGACACACAGATCTGTCCAAAATATTAATAGCAATTCTGAAAAGTCAATAAGGTGGAAATCGCCAACCCGTCTTGAGCAAGCGTGGTGATTAATGCTCGTGCCTTCTCTGTTGAAAAGAGGCCTTTGCCCAGCAGTGGGACAGTAATAGGCTGGTATTATTTTAATAAGGTGGAAGCGCCAGGGTAGCCCACGAAGTTACAATTTTCTTACGTTTAAGCAATACTTGTAACGGCCGCAAATCATATTTGAATCAACATACAACCTGACAATAATCTGCTAATTGCACAAAACGTAAGAACGTTTGAAATTCGCGGGCCATCCCGGCGCTTCCGCCTTAGGGTTACATAATTTAGCCATAAATACGGAACTATCTAAACAAAAGAACAATTAATTTTATTTTACTTCCCTCAAACAGACTTTCTTCTAAACAATTTGGCAGAACTCCTAATTTCTTTTATGACAATTTAAAAGGTTTTAACCTTTAACTTCGGCAACCCTTTAAACAAAAAAAATGGTCGTGCAAAAAGCAAATTAGTGAAGTTTCGCCACGCCACTTATCGGCAGGCAAAACAGTCTGAAGCATGTCGCGACGTCAAAAAAATCGCACCACATTGACGCAAGTGTGCTTTACCCGACGACCGGCGACCGGCGACCCCCTACTATGAACTTGTGAGATTGGAATGATTAGAAAGTGATTCGAGATTACTTCCTAGTTTTGTATTGAATCTTGTAGGTTAACATTGTTTCATCATTGTTACACATTAAGCATTCATTTCGTAAGCACATCAGGTCCCACCTAAATAAACCTAAACGATGACTGAATCAATACTGTTGTAATAATAATGAAAGGCATCTATGAACTACAACATGCATGACCCGCCTTTCTTATAACTGATATAAAAAAAATAGTAACCAAAATGTTGCCTTAAATAACTAATTTATGGCAACATTTTTGTTGCAACCTTTTTTTGGGCAGTCGTGTAAAAATAAAGAAACTAGAAATACCGTCTACCCGTCTATGCTGGCATCAGCTTCCAGTATAACTACTTAGTTGCAACTTGATAGCTCTTTTTACGAGCACTTTGCCTGCGACTTTGTCGACTTTGACAAAAATTGTGATAGCTCGGCTAATTTACATGATTTAAATATAATTTATAGCATACGTTACTTCCTGATAATTTAGCTTTCTATTGGTGAAAAATTGTTAAAATCGGTTCAGTAGTTTCGGAGCATATTCGGTACAAACACAAAAATATTTTCTCTTTAAAATATTATATAGAGACATACAATGCTTATTAAAAAAAAGTATAATATTAGGATCGAATGATATAGATGGTTTAAAAGATTAAGGTTTGATTATTAAAACAAAATGCCGAGGGCATTCCTTTTGACACAAACTATTGACAAGTTTCACGAAATCTCAATTCGTGAGCCACTCACTCTCCTTTCACTTTGCCAAAACCATTCGAGTTCCATGTCTAGACGAGCGACACTGCGACACGACGGGCGTCGCCACCGACCACCGGCGCGGTCACTTCAAGCGCACCGACTAATCGACCCTGCGACAAAAAAATCGTACATACATATTTTTTCTTAACATACGGCCTTTTTACATTTGATAGCAGTAATGCGTTTCAAGGGTACGCTTGGTGGTCCCACTCTGTTGCCAATTTGTGAATGAGTTTTTTTTTAACAATGAAGGGCTATGGGAATTGTGAAGATTTATGTTAAAATAAGAGTGGTATTGGAGCCAGCAATGGATGGGATGATTTTCGACGTCAAATGAAGAGTTAATCTTATAGTTTATAGAATAAGGTATGGGGAATACATAAGTAATGACCAAGTAATCGCTAATTTCATTTCTATTTTCAGTAAACAAAGATCCAGTTTTGCAGGGCCAAGAGAAATGATAAGATTCTTTGCATTTCGAATTTATTTCAACAACTATTTTCGTAGAATAAAATAAAGATATATAAACAATGTGTTTTGTCAGAACCTGGGTATGTTCAGGTCACAGGTCTTATTAATACATATTAACAGTTGCTACATGTTTTGCCATATAAGAATGCGTACAAAAATTTTTTTTGGCTTAAACCATGGGGTAAACTTAGAGGGAACTGAATTAAAATTTAATTTTATACGAGAAGAGGTTATTATCTAATTCAATTGCCAATGCATTCGTCTTTCAATCGTTTAAAATTTATGTTAAGTTGTAATAGCATTGGGCTAAAAGATGTAATAATATCAAGTTGCCCTCTTGTATACCTTAAAATATCTTCTAGCCTTGAGCTTTAGGAAAACGAAAATAGCAATTCTACTATACTAAATGCTTGTAACAAAAACATGGACTTTTTCTAAAGCACTGCTGTTTTAACTCAGATTTTTAAACCTAGAACTTCAAAATAAAAGAACACACATTAAAGAGTTTTAATACCTTATTCTCTTTTCAAAAAGTTTCATACGTTATCAGCATCAAACTGTGAAAGAGATGCGCAAGAGTGTACAGCTCTTTGATAGTAAGTAGGCAGCTATAGTGTTCAGTAATAATTATAGCAGTTTCTGCAGTTTTATGTGAACGACTGTGAATACCTCATTAACCCCTATTGTTCACTGAGGGCTGTCAGAAATTTAAGATTAAACGGTGTATAGTAGTTTTTGTCTGTATTTATGTGGATGGGTGACCTCCCATTACATACTCGTACCGAGTTTCTTCCGTGTCTTGGAAAGCAAGTTAAACCGATGGACCGTTGGTCATTTATAGACTCTCTCTGACAGTCGTTACAGATAGTCAGTGGCCCGAAATTCTGACGACCAGGTCTTACCTAAGGGTATCGTATTACCCAGTACTAACTGGGTTGTGGAGGTCAGTTAGGCTGTCGCTCCATGTAAAATACTGGTGTTCAGCTGCACCCGGTTAGACTGAAAGCCTACCCCAATATAGTTGCGAAAAGGCTTGGCAGATGATGCATAGACCAATGCCTTAGTAAGCTTGCGTTTCTAAAAGCTCGAAATTGTTACAGTGGAAAACTGTCATGACGTATGTGCCTTAGTTTCAAGAAACTGTCGTAAATTAAACAATCCACCTCCCCAGAAACGCCTCTAATGTTATCTAAAAATAACCTACAGTTTTAATTACTTCGCTAAGTCGATAATAACCATCGTGACATCAACATCCCGGTCATCTGGCAACCCTGCGCACGCGCACTTCTCCTCACTAGCATCAAATTATCCGTTCTCCTTTACACACATTAAAAAAAAAACACATAATTATGGATATAAAACCTCTTTTCTCGTAAAAAGTCCAGATAAAAAGGCCGTGAAGACACTTCCTCCGTCTAATTCCCCATAAAATGTTCCCGTGCGCTCATTAACACTATTTTTAATTATTTTCTTCAATCTCATTGAACGCAGCGTCCTCAATGGGCCCCATTTATATTTTAAAAACTACGAAAATAACTATATTTTGTTTACTTTAATTTTTTGTGAAAGGCGTAAAGTTGTGTGCTAAATTTTCTAATGTGAAGACAATTTTGATGGGCAATAAAGATGATTATTGCTTAACTTGGTAGATGTGATGTGGTGTGTATGATGTATGGCGTGTTGAATATGTGAGATACGCTATTGACGTCTTTAACGTAGTTCTAATTAATTTATTGGCGCTTTTAAAACGGAAGCAAAAAGCTGTGGAGACGCAAGATGAAAAATAAGTATGTATAGATTAATCCTATTGGCTTAGAAAAACTTGTAAATAAGATGTTATAAAATAAATAGGTTAGTAGTCTTAACATAGTGGAAACCAAATTGCAAGTATATTTTTTTTTAACTCATCGTGAAACGACTTAAAACTTAAACAATTGGGTTGCAGCTTCAAGTATTTTGCCTCCGTTTTCCAGTTATCTATCTCTGCGTTTTCCCAGCTTGTGTATCTATAGCAGAAATAGAAGTCATGAAATCTGTTAAGGCTTAATGATGATAACTTAATCTAAAACGCATTTTGCACTGGCTATTGTCATATAAAATAATAACAATTCATCACCTTCCTATGGGCCTCTGTATGCCAAGTGTATAATGTCAAGTGGCCGTTTTACTTAATAACACTTAACGGGTACAAACGGACCCTTTGTACGATTTGTCGGCTAGAGTTTCTTCATCTGAAATGAAGTCACAAAGCTCTTTGGCCGGATTCGATCACAAGCTAAAATAAACTAAAGCGTTACTTAATTCCTTTGTTAAAGACGGCATTTAATTATTTTAACACCGAAAGTCATTATTCTATAGTGAAATAATTTTAATTTGTCGAATCGATCAACATGTCCCAATTACAAATCCCAGCAATATAACCATTCAATTGTGAGGAAAATCCAAATTCAATAGGCCCCCATTGGATAAAATGGAAACGTGCCTTAGAAATATATTTCACAGCAACAAACACCACAGATCAAAACAAAAAACGAGCTATTTTACTGCATTCGGAGCCATGGAGCCACAGCCCTTTAGGATATATGTTTTAATTTACATCATGTCTACAGTATTTTCAAATAATGAAAGTCTAAATTCTAAATATGTTAGTTGTACTTAGAATCTAATTATTTTATAAAAAGGAAGAGATGTAATATACTGATAATATATACAAATTAACGTAGCAAGCAGCTCAACGACGCGACGGTTACGTCGTAAGGCAGTCCCATACTATACTTTGGGCAGTCCAGAACTAGCCTTTCTGGCGATTAGACGATCCCTTCGAGTTGCACACTACTTACTGTTAATTGAGTGGTTTTAATCTAAACCCCAAAAGTATAACAAGTGATTTTAGTGAACACCACAGCCAACAATATGAAAACTACTCCACACATGCGATGTGTTGCTGCGCGCGGCAATATTTACAAGTCGCATCCGGCGCACAACTATTACTTAATAGTCGTACCTCACTGATGTGTTACAGTGTGTCTCAAACTTTAACCAGACACCTATGGAAATAATCTGCTTAAATTGTCATCGTTTTAAAGTGAAACTTTTATTACATCGTCTCAAACTTTTTAGTCTGTGTGTTGCATGTCGCGTGACGGTCGGCCGCGGAGTAGGGATAAAGTGAAAGGCGCTCGTCAGAGCAGACAAGGCCAATATGGCGGCGCCTATAGTTCGCAATTTTGTACCCTTAATGGAATATTATTCCAAAATTTTTAGTTAAATGTCTATAATGTAAAAAAAAGTTTCACTTTTACCGTGTTTTTTTTCTAAATGGGGGTTTTGATGTTGAGGAAATTATCACAATCTGTTTTTATGGAAGTTGTGAGTATGAATGTGGATGGGTATAAGAGTAGAGGAAGACCAAAGGAACGATGGATGGACTGTATAAAGAATGATATGGCAAGAAAGGTGGTGTCTGATGAGATGACGAGTAATAGAGAAGTATGGAGGAAGAAGACATGCTGCGCCGACACCAAATGAATTGATATAAGGGCAAGAGAATGATGATGTTTTTAGGGAAAGACTTCTTGCGCAGCTAACAAAAAGATCATTGTGAATGCACTCTTTAAGAAATTTTCTGCCGCTACCGCTGCTAAGGCTCAATGCTGTATACTTATCTGTTTCTAGGGTATGTGGGTACATACTTTGTCTCAGAAATGACAGTAGGTACACTGTTACTGGTATTTCATATGGTCATAGTTGTCAGTGACCAGTCGCAATCGGAGATTCAAATTAGTTTACCTTTAATTCAGGGCTACTTTATGGATGTAAAAAAAGACAAGTAAATAATTTCAAGCTAAAAAGAAAGGTAAAATGGCAACATACAGAAAAAAAAACTACGTAAACCATTTTTGCGAGACTGGCGAGGGCTGGTTCGTGGAGGCACGGAAAAGAGCTCATGTAAGGAATTGGGCAAAACCCTTTGCCCAGCAGTGCGACTTCATCTGCCTAGTCTTTTCCCAACTATGTCGGGGTCGGCTTCCAGTCTAACCAGATGCAGCTGATCTCCACAACCCAGTTAATACTGGGCAATATATGATACCGTTAGGTAAGACTGATTGGCAGACTTTTGGTCCACTGACTACCTGCAATGACTGTCAAAGAAAAAAAAACATTTTGTTATGAAAATGCAAACTGACGATCCAAACTTTGAGTACCCCGTTCTCTAAACACCGCGGATTTTTTCCTGAAGCTCGGTAACGTGATACTAAAATTGAGTTAAAACAAACACGCGTGACGCACGACACGGCAGAAAAGGGTTTACAATATTAACCGTATTGAATGACGGGTTAAATTGTTTAAATGGAGCAAAAGAGCAAGAAATGTGAGGAGGGCGCTGTGGTTGTGTAAAATTAATGATTTTTTATGGCACAGAAATAATATGACAGTAAGATGGTGAAAGATTAGGTTAGGTAACCGGTGATCCTAGATGTCTATGCACTCGATGGCATTTTTTTTAATTTTAAGAGCGGGACCAATCTATTAAAGTAAATGATATAAAATAATAATTTAGTAAACTGATCCCGCGGGATACAAATGAGCGGGATCAGTTGACTAAAGAGCCTCAAGACAAAAGCTGAAAAACAGTATGGGAGGAATGGCGACGGATTTGAAGCGGGTCCGAGGCTTAGGGCTTAGGCCCCCAGTGGTCGAGGCACCTGCGGCCAAAGCCCCCGATTCGATTAATTTGATTCAAAGCAATTTTTGATCAAATATACTGTCAGGCACAAAAATGTTTTGTAAAAATAAAAAATGTTGATTGATTGTAAGTATATTTGAATTATATTAAATCATAATTGTATTTATAACATAGAATTGCTTTTATATTGGATGTATGTTTTGAAAAATTAAAGTCTTTTTGTTATTTTTCATTAGTTATTTATTTATCTCAATAAAAATCTGGTAAAAAAAAATTATATAAATCACAGTTTTCATCACCTGTAATCAAGAGAATCGTTTAACTTAATTAAACTGGCCTGCAAAACTAAGTATCACACTTTTAAAATTGCAATAACTTTTTAAGTACACAAGATATACTTTCGAAACAAAAAGGACTCGAAAAATAGTTTAATTTTGTCTATAGTTTCAAAGAAAGCTGATAAAAATTGCTATAAAACGTTTTTTATTTTAAATCTCTAACTTCTATAGTTTAGATAAAATTGAAATTTTAAAAGTGTAGTACTTATTTTTGCAGGTCAGTGTATAATAATCAGTCTCAAAGTGATTTTAAATAATCACTCTTAAAAATTACTGCAGAGTAACTCAGGCTAGGCTACTTACATACGTGCTTGATAAGAAAAAAGCATGTGATCTACCTTAGCCGTGTCTTAGAGACTCAATAAATTTTCATGACTATTTTTTAAAAAGAACTTGCGATTCAAGCAAACCATAATCGCTCTTATTGTCTCTAAACTGTTGTAAAATGTTTCACAAACAAATCGCAGCACATTAAAGTGTTGTATTGCGATGAGGGGGGAATGGATGGCTCCACCCCTGCACTACTCTGCCGATACGCAAGGAGACAGCAAGAAGATTGATTAACTCATCCGCTTTTAAAGTGAAATCGTTTTGCTGTGAAATTTTAGATAGATGATGATAGGTATTATTGGCTTTTTTATTGTCTTGCAAATGTATTTTGAAATTCAGCCCAAGTATGATGTATTTTTTTTTATTATTAACTTACAAAAGAAATAAAAACAATTCTAGTAATACTTCATACCTACAGGTATGCTTCTATTTCAGATTTGTACTATTTAATTTAAAGATCTTTCT
The DNA here is from genome assembly GCA_963853795.1 of Xestia rhomboidea. Taxonomy (NCBI): domain Eukaryota; kingdom Metazoa; phylum Arthropoda; class Insecta; order Lepidoptera; family Noctuidae; genus Xestia; species Xestia rhomboidea. The sequence goes on along the minus strand of OY970779.1, from coordinate 6,247,166 downwards.
GCAGACGTAAAACTATTCTCCTAACAAAAACGTTCCTTATTGTAATGCAAAATTACACTGTGGTGACCTATTGGGTTCCTACATTGGCTCATCGGTTACCACATTGGAATGTTCTATCACCATCATCTGCCTAGCGCTTTCCCAACTATGTTTAGGTCGGCTTCCAGTCTAACCGGATGCGGCTGAATACCAGTATTTAACACGGAGTGACTGCCTATTCGACCTCCACAACCCAATTCGTATACTGGGTAATACGATACTCCTTGATAAGACATGGTTGGCAGACTTTTTGGGCTACTGACTACCTTTAACGACTGTCAAAGATCTAAAGATGACAGCCGGGACCAATAGCTTAACGTGCTTTCGCGAGGCACGGAGGAAATTCGGCAAGTCGGCATGTAAGGGTGGTCACCCATCCACAGACCAAACTAGGCAAGCACGGCTTAACCAAAAGACCCGAGCGGCTGTTATTATTTAGCCACGAGAATGTTTTTTTCTTTTGTGATATTTATTTTTAGGAATAGGTACAAAACTTAATTTATACTTTTTTATAAGTAGCTTATAACCGTACCATCAATACAACGATGTGACATTCAATGATTCAACGGTGTGTCATTTTAGGCCCGCCGGGCTACCAGCGGGCCTAAAATGGCCGCTTTAGCAGAATCATAATAAGGATCACGTTAAAAAAATTATATTCTTAAAATGGACTTTATGGTCATAACCATAAGGTAAAGTAAGGTAAGGTCATGTGCTGTAAGACCTTGCTTTTTGCCAAATTTCGTGATTCTAGGTCAACGGGAACTACCATAGGTTTTGACCCAAAACCTATAGGGTACTTCCGGTTGACCTAGAATTGTCAATTTTGGTTAAAAGCAAGGTCTTACAGCACAATTAAAGGGATAAAAAATAAAAAAAGTTGAAAATTAAGGTAGATTTAGGTTCCTACAAGTTTTCGCGAAAATCTAAATTTGCCCAAATCTTTTATCGTGTTGACTCAGGACCTTGATTTATATACACAAATATAATAATAATAATAAATAATAATAATAGAGACTATATACCTCAGTATATGGTATAAATTTCAACTTGCTAGGTCCACCCGTTCTTGAGAAAATCGGTGGTGACAGACGTACAGACGGACAAGAAAGTTATCTTATAAGGGTTCCGTTTTTTCCTTTTGAGGTACGGTACCCTAAAAATAAATAATTTACAATCAAAACCAAAATTAAATAATTTACAATTAAACCTAAATTAAATAATTTACAATTAAAACTAAATTAAATAATTTACAATTAAATCAATATAACATTAAAATTAACCACCAGCACTGAAAAAATGCACACTATATTTCTGTTTCGCCGTGTGGTGACGCACATTTTCCGCCCACTTTCTCTTTTTGTTTTTAACGCAAATTAATGTTTTTTTTCTTTTATTTCCTAGCTCTTCGCCTATCCGATTGGTGATGGATCACAGTGCGCACACAGATTTGCCTGCTGATCGTTCCCGCAAACAATCACTTGACTCCATTTTAGCTTTTAAGAGGGGCGCGTTATTCGAACCGTCAAAATTTTGCTGTATTTACCGGTGTCGGTTACATTGTGTACGGTTATCGTGGATCGGATTATCGGTAAAAGTATTTGGTTTATCACTTAGTTATATCACTGTTTTTATTTGGTTTTATAGTTCTGGCTGAGTAAGGTGGTCCAGTTCTTCTCTCGAATCGTCATGAGTTGCTGATCACGCATTCGTTCACATGTTAAATAAATAAATATCGCTGGACATTACACACGGCGCCATCTAGTGCCACATTCAGCAACAAGGCTTGTGTCGTGGACACCAGATAGTTGATATACTACATAGATTTTTTTTATTTGTAAATACATACTTATTATACATGACTCGGAAACAAATGTCCCTGCTCATCACACAAACATTTGCTCCTACCGGGATTCGAACCCGGGACCCTAAGAACGTAAGGCAGCTTCACTACCGCTGCGCTATTCGGTTCGTCAAAAGTATAGCGGAGGAGTAGGAAAACCATAATTTCCACCTCCGTCCAGCCGGAGGCTCCCATCAGCAGTAGATAGAACTAAACAAGGGCAATTGGCACAAAGGGACGTTTACAACTGGCATGAACCCAGTTGATATTATCATTAATATTAATGGATCCAAAGTTGTGTTATTCGCAGTCTATGATCAATTAAAACCTTTTCACATAAACCAGCGAAGGAAAGTTAAGAACCCTTTTTTTTTCTTTTCGGATGGGATATCATCAAATGACTCCTCCACCCACTCTGGGCGAAGCAGGAGGGAGTGTCAGACTTTTACTGACTAAAACCCATCCATGTTCCTTCATCGCTCTTTGTGTTCCGGGGCCACGGTATCTCTTTCGAATAGTCCCGCAGCCCCGGCAGGCATCGGCCCTTGCTTATTGCTGACTCTCTTTGATTCGCGTGTGGAACACGAACGCGCCGTCGACACGGCCTGTCGTCATGAGACGGACGGACGGCGAGCTAGCCCATAGCTCACACTCCACAGGCCCAAAGTTCAGAACCCTGGCTTTTAAGCGCTATTTAAATTCCCATCCCATTCATTACGTTACATCTCACTACTAAATAGTAATTAATATCTCAAGTATCTCGAACAAATTGACACTCATCTTAAGACCATGATGAGTATCATAACAGCCACACAATCACTACACTTGTATGCACAGAAGCTTACCATTGTCAGTTAACGTGTCCTGGCCCTTAAGACTGTGGCTAAGAAAAACTGTTCCTTATTTATAAAGATGTAAGGTTGAGAATGGAGTGGGGATTCCAGGCTGGTTTTCTTAGTCCTCAAAATCACAGTAGAAGAGAAAATGGTCTCTCTGGTAAGGGGGTGTAAGGTTGGGAATGGAATGAGGGGTTAGGGTAGATATTCAAGGACCAGGACACACATTACCGCATTGAGGTGGTCAGGCTCCCACGATGGTGTTTGACAGTTTGTAGAGCTTGGAAGATTTATTAGAAAGTTTTAAAGTTTTTGTACTTTATAAATCTACTTTTCAATAAAAATATGACACACATTATTTGTCTGGATCCTGCACAACAGTTCCTTTTTGTAAAAGGAACCAGAAGCAAAACAGTAGCTTATTGAAAATCATCCACTTAAGTTGTTGATAGAGAACGCCATCAGACATACGGCTAGTGGTGACAATAATTTCTCTTTTTGACAAGTTTTGTTTTTAATACAAGTTTTGAATGTAAGACTTTTTACTCAAACACCTCCACGACCCCCGTACTATTCAATCCATCCATCAGCACAATGTTTTGAGTGCGTTACATTGAGTTCTACGACAAACATGATTTTTCACCCCAAAAAAGTCGTTTCCCAGCAATCATTTTTGCATAAAGTTACTTGGTTTGATGTACAGAATGCTTGGTTGACCGCTTCGTGATGAGGTGGTTTACACCCTGTATACAGTAAGTTTTACAAGAGATGATCACACTAATCACACTAATATTATACATGCAAAAGTTTGTATATATATGTGTGTGTATGTTTGTTACTCTTTCATTGTAAAATTAGACCCATCTTTAGCTAAAGACGAAAAGACTGTCCTTCAGTCAGAATTAACTCATAACCTTCTCTACAAATTCTTAAGTCTACGGCGAATTTGACAGCAGTTAATGCGCTCAAAGGACCTGCCTGATGACCCCACCGCGCTTATCGTCGTAATTATAATTATCTTACTGTGTATCACTTGAGTACCTACTCTTTAATGAACAGAGGCTGTTCAGTTCAGTGGGCAGCACTCTGGGAAATACTTTCGTCAAGATGGAGTGATTTGAAAGTTGTTTATATTATGAATATTAGAAAACGTCTGAGATACACTTTCCCTTATAAAGATATGAAATTGTCAAATCCGTTTTATTAGAAATCGGAAAATCACGTTATTCAAAAAATGGGGTCGATGTTCCCAATTGTATAATCTCTGAGTAGAAATGGCGAATCAGTCACGGGCCACGGTTTCTTTTAAAACACAGACATAAAAAAAAGCTTTTTGCAAAAAAATAACCAAATTAAAAAAAGAATACACTAAAAGTGTAAAATAACTAGTTTCGGAAGTGACTTTTGCATATTTCATTAACTTTTTTGCCTTTTTCAGTATCAATTTTACATTGCAACTAGAAGTTATTAGCACATAATTCACATAGCCGAAGAAGAAAAAAAATAAAAGTATTATGGATAACTCAAAATAGTACCGAAGCTTATAAGAAGAAGAATCAGACTATTACCTACTCACGGAGAAATTGGTGTACTTATATAAATGAAAAACAAAATGTTCTTTCTCCTTTTTAGAAGTCGGTTGAAAATACAAATGATCTCGATATGTATAATAGTCACCCATCCACGTATTGACCTCGGCAAGCGTACCCTTCGATCAAACCGTCCAGCGGTTACTACTAAGCTAAGAGCCAATTACCCACTATCCTAACACTATCAGAATATACCTAATGGGAACCTTAAGACCAAAAATAAACCAATCATCCACTAAATTTAAACCAAGCTGAGTCCACTATGAAGCAGTAGACTAAACACTAGAGAGAATATAGTCTAGACATATACACTACACCATGTAGTACAGACATGAGCACTAACATGCTTTAAAGAGCTTTTTCAACAGACTTGCTCATAAAATGGCTCTAATTTCACCGCAATTAGGCACATAATGACACCTGTAATCAAACTGTGACTTTTTCACAAGTGAGTAATAAGGTTTTTTTTTATTTATTGGTTGAGTTGGTTTGTTCATAAAAAAGTTTCGATACAAAAAAGATCATGTTCAATAGTACAAATAAACTTTTTATCTACTAATGAAAATGATTTTTTAGTATTCTTTTCTTCACAAGTGTGTTGAAAAACGTCGTATGATACACGTGTGTTAAGACCCTCACCTAACGGCTCGGATCTCAATGGCGCCTCAGCGGTAATCACCAACAGTGTAATGTTGGTGATTACCGCTGAGGCGACTTGACTTGTACCTTTATGTACTATTAAAAAACATTAATAAATTGAGACTGCCTCGTTAATCTATTGGACATAAGCGTGACCGGAATAATGATGCTTGCGAAAAACTCATCTTGGATCATCGTAGAGACTTGCGTTACTCGCAAGCATCATTATTGCAACCGAATTTATTCGTTATTATTTTTTTTTGTTTGTTAGCCAGTTTGAATGTCCCACTGCTGGGCAAAGGCCTCCCCTTTCTCCTTCCAAACCTGTCCTGTGCGATATGTGGCCATGTTTGCCCCGCAAACGAGATCAGATCGTCACACCACCTTCGTCGCGATTTCCTCCGACAGGCGTCCAGTAAGTGACGATCGTTGCTCATCTCTCTGGGCGTTCGACTTCGCTGTTTTTGCTCCAACATCTGTAACTTGAGCAATAGAGCGCAGGGTAGTGTTTCTTACGCGATCTGTCCGCTTAACGGTGCGTATCTCTGGTCCGTAGGGTGCGGGGCAGCGCCAACAGCATCCTGTCTATGATTGCAAGTAGGCTTGATTGTGCGTTTGTGAACCACTGCTGCAAGGTTTCAGCTGGGCCTGTCACCTTGCAGCAATGATGTCACAATCTGTCTCTTTTCTTTTGTTTAAAAGTGCATTACTAACATAGTTTATAAGTATATTGTTACTAACACTATGAGTCTTGTTGCTCGAAATAAAATGATTTAATTTAATTTAACACCTATTATCCATTCATTGCGCTCCATTGCCCGCTGGCAAATCTTGAGTTTGGAATTCTGTTCGTTATTAATTAGCGATCGAAAATTAGCGATTATGTCGTTATCTATGTCGAGACTGTCCTGTTGAGCATGAGGCAAATTTCTATTGGGTTTTTCCTTCAGGAATTTCTCCGTAACAGCCACGGAGTGGCGGTGGCAACAACCTCGCTCTTTATTACATGGGACTTAAAACACATAACTGAAAAAAATGTGGGTGTTAGGTACACCCCTGCCTAACCCTTCGAGGATAACAGGCGTGATGTTATTTAAGTGTACGATTATATGCATGCAACTTTTAGAGGTGTTTTTCTGGAGGTCAGATAAATAAATAAATAAATATCACTGGACATTACACACAGCGCCATCTAGTACCACACGAGGCTTGTGTCGTGGACATCAGATAGTTGATATACTACATAGATACTTTTTGTTTGTAAATAAATACTTATTATACATATAACATCCATGACTCGGAAACAAATGTCCATGCTCATCACACCAACATTTGCTCCTACCGGGATTCGAACCCGGGACCCTAAGATCGTAAGGCAGCCTCACTACCGCTGCGCCATTCGGGTCGTCGAAGACAAGATAGGCAGTCATTCCATGTAAAATACTAGTATTCAGTTGCATCCGGTTAGACTGGAAGCCATTCCCAACGTACTTTGCAAAAAGGCTAGGCAGAAGATGATACGTATAGTGGTTATAACTGTACCAAGTAGTGCCGTACTCTCATGATTTAGTGCGTTGCGCAATCCACTCCAGTTGGAGTCCCAGTAGGCAAAACACTTGACTTGTATTAATAAAACCGTTTTACTATGGCGAATCATCAATGTATGAATTTGTTTAGTTTTTATTGAATGGGAATATTCATAGTTTTATGGTCCTTTTAACCTTTTTTTATTGGAGCAGGGTTAACATCTACGGTTTATCTTGGGTCAAACTAAAAACCTTACAGACAAAATACTAACACTAATAGACAAGATATTACAATACCTTCCCTTAAACTTCCCTAATCAGATACATGTAACCGACACAACCTCAACCCCGTCATACAGGTTGTCCTAGTTCAGGGGGGGCGAGGGGGGGGGGGGGTCACACTGATGTAATGCGTTTTGAAGTTACAGAAAATAAATTATCTCCTTTATTCATCTATGATCTCATTTTTTAATATTTCTTATAAGAAAAACATATAAAACATTTAAAAATATTAAAAAAATAGTATTCCGCCGGTGTCGGGAGCAGGGTCCAAGCCACCGGTGGTTAGGGCTGCAGAAACAGGAACCTCCTCACAATGCAACCCGTAGCGAGGAGTACTGCCTTCTGAATCAGGCCCTTGATCCAACCGCCTAAAGAGAGCTTCTATAGATGGTCATCGAAGCTCTTGGCTATAAGGACATTGGCCGTCACGACAATCGGCACAATGATAACCGAGTTCATATTCCACATGTCGCGAACCTCGTGTGCCAAGTCGAGATATTTTATACAAAAAAAAATTAAAAAATATTATTATTATACTTAACTAAAAAAAAATCAAGAAATAGTTGTAATTTAATAATGGTTGTTAGAGTTTAATGTATGTGTATTGAGTATAAGATTAAAGGGCGACCAAAGAAACAATGGATGGACTGTGTAAAAGATGATACGGCAAGAAAGGAGGTGTCTGATGAGATGACGAGTGATACAGAAGTATGGAAGACATTTGCGCCGACCACCAATAAATTTTGATAAGGGCCTTCCTCAGTTCTTATGACTCGTACAGCTGCAGCAAAAATTCTTATACTCCAAAACGGCAAAGTTCAATATTCCATTTTATTGTAGGCAGGTATTTCTACGTATCTACTTGCGTTATTTTTATTGGCTTTCAGACAAGAATATAAACAGAATACGGAGCACTTTTCAGCGTTCAGTTTTATGACCACTTCAAGACATGGAGGTCAATCGTACAGGAACACAGATATTATTGCTTTGTATTTGTTTGTTACAAGTTTATTTGATTTAAAGAGCTTTTATAAAACATTAATAAATTGTGACTGCCTCGTTGGTCTAGTGGTGGCAAGCGTGACTGCTGAGCGTGAGGTCCCGGGTTCGATTCCCAGCTCGGGCAAAGTGTTATTGGGTTTTTCCATCAGGAATTTCTCAGTAGCAGCAACGGAGTCTGGATTTGTGCCTGGTTGATGGCCATAGGCTCGTCCCCTATTACCTACATGGGACTTAAATATAACTGGCGAAATGTACCAAATGTACCCACATTTCGCCAGTTATATTTAAGTGAAGTAATACTATCTAGGCACACCTCTGCCTAACCCTTCGAAGATTACAGGCGTGATCTTATGTTATGTTAATAAATTGAAACAATAGTGCTTGTATTCTGTCGATTCTTTTCAAACCTCACCCATGAAAATGGGCACATAATTTAAAAGCGAACTTACTAGCTTTTAAAATAAATGATCAGGGATGCTCACCGAATTTTAAATGTTATTTAGATTTAGAAATCAAGATCAAAAGGTAGTTATTTATTGAAATTAAGCCAAGAATCAGCTGTTTCTAAACGTCAAGACTACGCAATCAATAAGAGTCCCCAAAAATTAGTTCCGCAGCGTGTGCTGCGGCACACTAGTGTACCGTAGTCATTAGTTGGTGTGCCTCGAAAAAATAAATAGACAAACTGAAGAAAAATACCTACTTAAACAGCCGCAAAACTTTAATAATAAATGTTGAATTATTATGTAAAAATTGGTTTTTCGTTTATGGTGGACCTCCAAAATTTTCCGAGTACCTTGAACACAAAAAGTATGCGGAACACGGTAAAACACCTACCCTTTACAGTAGACACTTTCATAAAAATGGAATTGTTAATAACCCACAAATGGTCAAATCTTAACCAAAATAATAATAAGTTAATAAGTACATAACAAAAACAACAACACAGTACATAGCATATGGAAATAGTGGGTTGTACTACCAATTTTAAAATTATTGTCAGGTTTCCGGGCTCCTAAGCTAGGTACGCAGACAAGCGGGCCTACCATGACGTCTTAAAGCAGGTTCGTTTTAATTTCGTGCCAGTTGGGGAAAGAGATGGCGCTAGACGTCCTCTAGAGCTCCGTCTCTTACCCACACTGGAACGCGATTAAAACGATCCTGCTTTAAGACGTCATGGTTGGCCACCTGTATCTTAGAAGTCGGAGATTTTGCGGCTTCAATTTATATAATACAACCGTGACTTTCTGTTTGTTTACAACATATTTTTAATGCAGCAAATGGAGTTAATGATTGTGGTTGTGTATGTATCTAGGGGTGTGTAAATGAGTGTAGTGTGTGTGTGGTGGGGTGTGTATGTGAAATCAAAGTGTTTTAAACCAAAAAGATCTGCCCACTAAAAATACAACGCACGATTACAACTCACTATCTCTTAAAGAATCTTAAACTCAATTCTTTTCTGTCACACAATTCTTCCTGAAGAACTTAAAAAAAAAAACGTTCAGAACACCAAAGTTGGTATAGCCCATGGTCTTGAGAGGTAAACAGTTGAACAGACAGTAGATACAGGAAGATATAAACCAATAGTTTAAATAAACCAATGGGTTACGCGTACCACTTAAGAAGTCGCGATGCTTAGCCAAGTGGGCAGTAGGGATGGGAGTCGGTATATTCGGTCGTTCTATCGATAATATACTGATATTGTGTAACAATTTCATTGCTATTAATTTCAAAAATTCCACCAAACGAATTTTCTTTGAGTTGACGAGGCCCTTAGCACGAGCATGCAGTTTTAAGTACCGAAACGAAACGTAAATACGTTCATTTTAAAATAAAAAATACCGTTTCACATGTATTTTCATAATTTTAAGAATGTAGGTATATAAGGACGTCACTGAATGTGCTTGTTGAAAACCATTTAGCTAAAATGCTATATAATAATTGAACATATTTTCGATTCAAAAACCGACGTATTTACTTTAAGTTTACACCGCGCGTTCGTGCTAGGGTCTAAGACGATTGTTTCTAATATAAATCTTTCGGACTGTGATAGAAAGCTGTGTTTCTAAATTGGAGTGCAATGAGGTTTAAACTCTCATATACACTAGGTAAATAAGTATTATTATATTAAGGTATATAAGTATTAACTAAGATTATGTTTATTAAACTAAAGATTACGTTTTTAAATCATCTGTCATTGCAACCCAATCGTCCATTTTCATAAATATCTTTACAAAATTGTATCTTTTATTTTTGAAACCTTGTTCAATCAATAAGTAACTCGGACACTGCAACGCTTCAGGCGGTCCATGGCCCTTTACGGGGCCCCGGTTTGGGCGCGTTCATTGTGGCGGCGAGCCGCCCACTATCTGAACGCGCCCCAAAAGGTGGTAGCCGTAAGGCTGGTACGTGGGTACCGCACGATCTCCCGCGAGGCGGCGAGCCTCCTTGCCAGATTGCCGCCATGGGATCTGGAGGCGATAGTCCTCGCGCGCCTGCACGTATGGCGCGCGGAGGCGCTACGCCGGGGGGAAACTCCGCTGCCGCGGCAATGTTTCGCTCAATGGACAGACTTCCGGCGGGATCTCATGGCGACATGGAGAGAGCGACTGTCGCAACCCCGAGCAGGGCACGCCACAATAGTGGCGATAAGTCCCCTCTTTGTGGAGTGGCTGGAGAGACTCCACGGCGTGCTAACCTTCCGCCTGACGCAGGTTCTTACCGGACACGGATGTTTCGGTAAGTTCCTGCACCGAATCGGGCGGGAGGAGACGCCCGGGTGTTTCCATTGTGAGGATCGACCGGAGGACACGGTGGAGCACACGGTGGAGGTGTGCCCTGCTTGGGTGGAGCACCGCCGTGTCCTCGAGGTGGCGATCGGCGGCGGCGACCTCTCGCTTCCGGCCCTGGTTCGTGCCATGGTCCGGAGCGAGACGGAATGGGACGCCGTCACCTCCTTCTGCGAAGCAGTCATGCTAGCGAAGGAGGTGGCGGAACGTGAGAGGGAGATATCCTCACGTCCCGGCCGCCGCGGGAGACGCCCCGGGCGTCGGGGGCCACGTGGTGGCCGAAAACAGGACAAATTGACTGCAACAGTCGGGGCCCATATTGGATGTAGTGATTTTAGTCTAGATTATTTAATGGGTCCCGACTGTTGCAGTCAATTTGTCCTGAATCCGGCACTTGTTTTTTTATTTTCAGTTTTTATTTAAAGTTATTAGTTATTTTTAAGCAGTCGGGTTTTTTAATTTTTTTAATATTTTTTTTTATTTTATACTTTTTAGTTACTTACATATACCATTTTAAAATCTTCATGATGAGCCCTTTATCGATCCATTCAGGCTGCAGAGCGTGCCAAAAAATTATACATACATACATACATACATACTCTCGAAAAACATAACCCTCCTTCCTTCATCATAGTTATTATTCAAATACTGCAAAGCTTTGCTACAGATAATACTTGGATTCAGATTCAGATCTGAAGCACAACGAATCGTTATCGATAACTATTCACCTAGACCCCAGCTCTATCCGTCAAATAAGTAGCAACTACTCGAGCAAGGAGTTGCTAGAGTACCACTTCACTTCACCTGAAGTTTGGTTATCTGGGTGACATTGCACAGGAGGCTCGGTGGCGAAATAGATGCTCCAGCCCATCGATAACGAAACCACTTGTATTTTTTTGTTGTTGTCCCTTCACTTTGAAAAATTAATTGTTTTAAATAAGTGAAAGAGTGAGAGTCCATACTATTGATTGCGTACTCAGTTTCGTTTTGTTCATTTATTAGTTTTTTTAGTTATTTTGTACTCTCAAGAGTATGGAATAATTAGAGAGATATGATCAGGGAAATGCAAAATGCAATGGAAATGCATTTGATTATTTATCTTTACCGTAAACAGACCATCAAAAATTGCCTTCTTTTTTTATTTCAAAAAACTAAAATTAGTCATATAAACTTTATGTAATGATGACATAATTATGTACTATGTATTTGATTGTAAACTTTAGGTGCATAAAGGCGTATCTCAATAGATACGCACGCCTTTATGCACCTAAAGTTTACAATATTTGTTTCTTTCGTTACTGATCTGATGTTTCTTTCTCTCGTTTCTGGTGCTGGACGCATCAGTATACGTCCAGCATTTGTCACCAAATTTTAGTAGTTTAAGTTGACATAGTGTACTTATAAATCTATTAATAATTCTAACTGTCGAAATAATTTATGATTGGTGGTTCACTAATGTCTTAGAAGATCTTCTTTCGCGACAGTCGATTTTTCACACACGAATTGGATCGAAGGGCATCAATTCAATCCGAATACGAATGCTAACATCAAGCCAGCAGATAATACCCATATCAGTAATGACTCACAACCCCAAGGCCTTGATCATTATTTACCTCTTATTTATCGACACATCACATCAAACTCCAAAACGATTGCCCTTCGATAACCTTTATTTATTCGTAAATAACTTAAGAAACATTCAAAGTTTCGCTTGCTTCCAAATAGCCGGCAGCCATAATTGATCAGTGATGTTCTGTTTTATACGGCAGCCATTGATTTACGATAACGACAATGTAAGTGCGTCCGAAAAACTCATGAGTACGCGTTCAGACCACTACAGTTGCCAAAAGAATCAGCAAAGTACAGACGGAAAGAAAAGTGTTAGCTCGAATCAATCTTAAACGTTTTGGAATTTGTTATTCTGTCGGGTCAGATATGGTTTGCATCTTCTTGTGGCCGTTCTGCTCCTTTCCTGGTGTAGTTTTCCTCGGTAGGTACTTCGGGTTGATTCCCAGATGTCAAGTCATCTTTTGTGAGTTTTGTGTGATGATGTCTCGCCATCTGTGTACGTGTCCTTTGTATTGAGAAGGGATAGAAGTGATAGCACCTTTAAAAAGCTTTGCTATAAACGTAAGCATAACATCATGGATGACGGTATGATAAAATATCTCTGTTTTTATCTGCCACCAAAAACTGATATACCTACTTAATCGAAAAACTTTATATAAAGCTTCAGAATCAGATATTCAGGAAATTGTAGGTTACCTACTTAGTTGCTATCTTTATTCTGTGTACCTTATAAAAAGCTTCAGCTTAATCACGAAGTTTACATGAGTATAATAAAACAAAACAAATTCGCAACCCCAAATCAAATCACTTCTCTTCCCAACTGTACGTTAAAGAAGTGCCGGTGAATTGGGCAAGCGAAACTCAAGAGGTCTATTTCATCCACATTTAGACCACACTCGACCATTCGGGTTAATGGCAGTACACACCTACACCTAGCAGCAATCCTAGAATTACTTTGTTGGCATTGGCTGTAAATCGGACTGAGAACATGGGAATTGTAATCTAAGAGGGTTAGATTCAAGTAGGAATATGGTTTGAAGAGATCTCTCATTGTACGGAAAATCTATATAAAGCGAGGCCATGTTATATTGAAAATGTAGGATAGATTGATGCGTGTATGAATCAATTTGAATGTTCTGCGCCTTAAACGCTCATTTATACGTAGAGAGTTCGCTACGAAGATAACTGACAGTATAACAGGTGTTCAAACGTGAAACACATAAAAGCAAAATAAACACCTGACGAGAATCGCCCATGCACAATTGCACACCGCTATCGTCACAAAACGGACAAGGAACTCGCAGCATCTGCCTGTAGAGGAAAACAAAATAAAACAGTCACAGAGTTTACAAAAATGTCTCACATTCTTAAACAATATTACGTCAAATCTGGGAAAGTAATGATGACTAATTAATGACATGGTCATACATTCAAGTCACAACGGTAATTCTTTTACAACGGTAATTTTTTATTTGGTTATTGGCATGATGGCCCAGAGGTTAAGGCCTCGCCTCCCAAGTAAGAGGTTTTGGGTTCAAATCCGGGCAAGTACCAATGTGACTTTTTCAATTCATATGTACTTTTCTAAGTTTATCTTGGACATCACAGACATCGGAGAAGGAAAACTTCGTGAGGAAACCTGGACTTATAATTAATATAAGTCTGAAATCGCCAACCCGTCTTGAGCAAGCGTGGTGATCAATGCTCGTGCCTTCTCTGTATGAGAAGAGGCTTTTGCCCAGCTGTGGGACAGCAATAGGCTGATAATTATATATATCATGAAAAAGTCATTCTTGACAGTTACATGAACTGAATATGAATGTTTGATGAATTTAATGATTATAATTCTGTAACTACATACGTGTGACATCCGCGAATCATATTCAACCTGACAGTGTGCAGGCCAGTGTCAGGTTGTATGTAATTGCAAAAATCGTAAGAAAATTTGAATTTTGCGGGCTACCCTGGAGCATCCACCTTAAGTTGTACGAAATGGCTGTAAATACGGCTAACTGACAAAGGGTATCAATTAATTACCCCGACAGGCAGTCGCTCCATGTAAAATACTGGTATTCAGCTGCATCCGGTGAGACTGGTATTCAGCTGCATCCGGTGAGACTGGTTGGAAAAAGGCAGGCAGATGAATACCAGTCACATTTATATTTCAATAACGTTACTTTAAGAGGAATGCTCCAGGGTAGCCCGCGAAATTCAAATTTTCTTACGTTTTTTGCCATTTGCAGGCCAGTGTCAGGTTGTATGTTGATCAAAATATGATTCGCGGCTGTAAGACTTATGTAGTTATAGAATTATAATCATCAAAATCATCAATACAACCCTCCAAGCTCATAAAGGTGCAGGTATTACTATTTCAAGGTCAAACATAAAAAAAACGTAAGAAAATTTGAATTTCGCGGGCTACCCTGGAGCATCCACCTTAGTCAACACCCAAACAAATTGCTACAACCAATATTCCACTGAGGACCTAACTTTCAAAACACATTTTGCCGAATCCAAAAGAAAACTCGCCAAGAAAAAATCGAAACGACCTCATTTCGAAAACTTGACGAACACTCTGACAAAAGTAGAAAGCGCTCAATACATCGACGATTGGCGCGGACGTGACGGAGCGCGCACAATTTAGGTTCAAACGGAAAGAAGACTAATCAAAAGGGATTCAATAGGCGGAAACCGCCGCAGAATTACCAGGAGACAAGAAGTGCGGGGGTGAACGGGGGTGCGGGGGGTGGGAGGAGCCGATCGACGGAAAAAAAGTGGAAATAATTCGTTAATCCCGTAATTGGAGCGCGCTACCGAACCGGAAAACAAATTTCCTATTATTGCCGGACAGGGTTGGCGCGGAGATGATTCTTTGTGGAACGTTTAGAAGGTATTTTTGTGAAACTTAGGAAAAGTTTTATGTGGTTGAATTAATGCAAAGTCTAGGTATAAAAAAGTCAAGTGCTAATGCTTGACATAATTATAACGTCAAGGTTTTTCTTAAATACTTAATTCATAATAATTCATAATTCATAATTCATTTATTGGTGTGATTTTTGGTACATTTTACATGAGATCTTAAGTAATAATAAATAATTATAATAGTTCCTCAAAAATCTACCTTAAAGGTGTACACTCTTTCACATATCAGTTATTATTTTTAAAAAGATTATCAACATGTTAAAATAAAATAATTACAATAAAACACAAAATAACTTAAGACTGGAAAAACAAGCAATACATTAACAATTGAGTATAAATATTAATAATGAATATAATGATAAAAATACAATGTCAATAATAGAATGTAGTAGAATAAAATTTATAATGTCAATAAAGAATGTAATAAAATAAAATTTACAATGTCAATTAAGTAAATATCAATGTCAAATAAGTTGGCCAAATTCTTTCTCAGTAAGGAATTCACTGACAGCATAGTATGCTTTATGGGTTAAAAAGCTCCGGAGCCTGCTTTTAAATAGAGATAGCGGCAATTCTCTCCATTGCTTAGGTAATTTATTATAGATGACCGAAGCCATGCAGTAGACACTCTTGCGCATTAGTGCCGTTTTGGCGGGGTGAGAACACACTAGATTATTGTCGCGTCTATTACGTGGAACTACGTCAGCCAGGCGTTTAAAACGATTTGGGTTCGACTTCACAAACACAGCTACTTCCATTATGTACAGGGAAGGTAGTGTTAATATTTTGTGCTGTTTAAAGTATGGCATGCAACTATCAGTGGATTGAAGCTTAAACATCGCTCGTAAACATCTTTTCTGGGCTTTAAAAACTGTTTCTCTTTCGGTTGAATTTCCCCAGAATATTATACCGTAACGTAAGTGGGATTCTACTATGCCATAATAAGCAGTAAGAAGTGCATCCATGTATATTATTGGGGATAGTGAATGTAGAGCGTATGCGGATTTACTAATTTTCTTACATAAAGTATCAGTATGTGCTTTCCAATTGAGGTTTTTATCTATTACGAGTCCTAAAAATTTTGTATTTTCTACTTCTTCTACTACTTCATTGTTATAGTGTATATTAGGGCTAATTCTAGGAATCCGCTGAATAAAATGTATAACTTTTGTTTTTTCCAAGTTTATTTTTAAATTATTTGCCTCGAACCAGCTAACAACATTTTTTAAACAATTATTAATGTCCCTTTCATATGTCTATTCATACGAAACCTATCTATCCCAATACCTAAAACTCTATCTACCATAATATTTGGCAGTTTCAATATTATGAAGACAATAAAATACGCTTCTTACTCAATAAGTTCTCATATTTCCTGATAGTAAGCAGATAGCTATTTCGATAGGACATTTCTAGTAACATTTTTTTGACATTTTTTTTTTTTTGACGACCCGAATGGCGCAGCGGTAGTGAGGCTGCCTTACGTTCTTAGGGTCCCGGGTTCGAATCCTGGTTGGAGCAAATGTTTGTGTGATGAGCATGGACATTTGTTTCCGAGTCATGGATGTTTATATGTATAATAAGTATGTATTTACAAACAAAAAGTATTTATGTAGTATATCAACTATCTAGTGTCCACGACACAAGCCTCGTTGCTTAGTGTGGCACTAGATAGCGCTGTGTGTTAATGTCCAGCGATATTTATTTATTTATTTATTTATTTACTTCCGTCGAAAACAAGTTACCTTCATTTAATTAATTATTTAGATAACTTCCATTAAAAAAAACTAAGAGCAGGAACTGTTACTTACAGTAATTTGATACACTACTAAAACACTCATCCAAAAAAACTAAAAAAGAAAAGCAGAAAAAACTTCCTCATACACGACTTAACAATGTTCAAAAAAATAGTTATGAAAAACTCCCCTCGGTACAGCCCTAAGTAAACTCGCAAAGTCGAACAGAAAGTGTAGGTAGATAATTATTATTAGAGCGCGACTCATTAGGGGGCGATTGTCGTCCCCTTCGCCCCCGACCCGTTCACCCCCGTTCGCCCCCGGTCCGGTGCCGTCACACCTGACCGGTCCGTTTATCATTGGCTATTGGCGAGGCACTTTTTATTTACAGGGTGCTTGGTAAAGATGTCGGGGAAAATCGGGAGATTCTTAGATTTTCCTTATTTTAAAAATACGAGTAGAACATAGAAAGTCTCGATTGTTTTATTACATACTAGCTTATGCGCACGGCTTCGGTTCAGTTTTTGTCCCACGGGGTCGTACTACTGGGATAAAAAGTATCCTATGTGTTAATCCTAGGCTAAGGCTATAAACTATCTGTGTACCAAATTTCATCCAGATCCGGTCAGTATTTTTTGTGTGAAAGAACACAACCACAAACACCAATCCATCGAACTTCACAAACTTTAGTAGTTACAATATTAAGTAGAAAGTAAAGGTTTTATCACGTCTTAGGCGTTTTTCGGCATTGCGGAATTTTTTTTACTAGCGCAAGTCTACAATCGCAATCGCAAGGCGCAATCTACTGCATGTAGATGGATGTAGGCACTAGAGCGCCTACATGCAGTAAGTAGATTGAACTGAGAATGCTGTTAAATTGATAATTTGATATTATTTGAAGATAATGCTTCCAGGGGCGTACAGAAATTAGGCTTGTTCTTCGACATCTCCTTTTCAAAATTTATCTCGGACCATAAACCAATAGAATTTTCTAGACATCAAATAAAATCAGGCACACCCTGTGCACTACTTGAGCTCTAAACTCCATTGGCGGGCCGAGCTCAGCTTTTTATTTGTTGCTCTACGGGGCACTTGCTCGACTTGAGCGACCGTTCACTCGGTAAACTATCGGAAAATCAGGGGAGCTAGCTAGACTTTATTTTGTGAAGACTTTATATTGAACTGCTAGCTTTTGCCTTCGGTTTCATTCGGGGTTTGATAGGAAATTATGCTACAGGAACGTTTTAAATATAGCCTGTAACACTCGGAGATAACGTATCTTGCCATTAGTGATAGAATTTACGGGATCGTATCAGAAGTTCTGAAGATTACCCCCTACATCCAAACTTACAAGGTTATTGCTGTTGGGAACTCGTCTTTTTTAAACGATTAAATAAACGGAATGATCTAGAAATGTAACTCTGCTCGACCGCCGAGTGTTACCATGTTGAAGGCCATATTTAGCAGCCTCAAAAGCCATCAATGGGTTTAACCGAAAAAGCGGATATATTGCATAGTCAAGAACTTGCAATATTTGGCTCATGAAAATGGATTTTAAAAATTCAATAGAATACATAAGATCTCAACGTTTTTTAGAAAATTGTGACTGAATCAGTTAACTCATTACTTAATTATTTATTTTCGAAAAACCTAACCGGCCCTCGATTCCCACCATAAAAATAACACCTACATACCTCCCGATCCATACTCTCATAAACACCGCACTTTTAACGACTCCCAGTTAAAATAACCACAGAAAATCAACATTAGAACCATTCATAAACTTACCATATCGCAGTTACAATACAAATAACCAAATAACCGGAAAGTTAATCTTATGTCAGTTTACATGTCAAAATGGCCGCTGGTTACTCGCGCGATGGTCAAAATATTTGTTTTCTTGTGAAGGGATCATCTCGTGTAGTGCATTAGTGCTGTTATCATTCATTCGTTCGAATGATTGAATGATTGATTGATTGACATGATTGTTTCTTTAGATAGTTCAATGTTCTATTATGAAAATAGTGGAGTTTGATTGGGCAGTGGGTGGTATATGCGGAAGTTTCCATAAAGGGTTGTTGTGGTAAAAATTCTAATGAACGAATGATTGATTGAACGATGTTTAGGTTAACAAATGTAGAGATGTAAGGTTGGTTGAAATAGATTTCAATTGTTTGCAACTTGAATGATCTAAATTAGCCCTAAATCAACTTTTTATTTTTTTACGCATTTACTTTTCTTGAATTTTTATCGCGGAGGAGTAAGAAAAACATAATTTCCACTTCCCTCCATATCATAGGCACAAATAGACTATTACAACTCGGATAAACCCAATTGCCTAGCTCTACAGATAAATATGATTATAGGAAGTAGTCTACGTGCTAACGTCACCTTTCGGGGAAATTCAACGATTTCCAGATCAACAGGAATGTACGTGTACCTACAATCATTGGTTGCGATGATTACCTAACTCGGCACTCCCCTAACTAAGTACGTCAAAACAGCCAGTCTCCAACATTACCTGTTTTTTTTTTTTTTTCGGATGGGAAATCATCAAATGACTCCTCCCGCTCTGGGCGGAGCAGGAGGGAGTGTCAGACTTTTACTGACTAAAACCCATCCATGTTCCTTCATCGCCCTTTGTGTTCCAGGGCCACGGTATCTCTTTCGAATAGTCCCGCAGCCCCTCCAACATTACCTAATGGATTCTCTAGAAACTACTCAATACCGTATTATTTCGCAAATACCGGGAAACGAGCGAATAATCGAAAGCAGGATAAAAGTAGATCTGACAACACGCTCCCTAATTTCTAGTTGGTCTAATAATAACGGACTGATTACATCCACACTTCTGGTCGTTTTATTGTGGAATACGTTTGGCCCGCGATTTCGTCCGTATGCATTTTAGATTTTTCCATACAAACTTTAACACACTCTCTCTCTCACCAATTCATTAATTAATTTCTTTACAGGTATAAACATATGTTTATGCGCTCCTTAGAGTTTAAGCTATCTTAGTGACAAATTTCACCGAAATTGGTTCAGTGGTTTACCAGACAAACAAAGACCAATTCCTTCGCATTTATACCATAAGTTTAGATTAGTATGGATTCTTCAGACATGATTCACACAATAAAAGCAATAAATATTGCGCCTGAATGTTCATCAACGTCGGAGCAGTTTATAAGACGTCAAAGAATGATCTTTAATTGCTCACAAAAAGTCACTCAAACTACACATAATTTTCATTATAAACTCGAAGCTGTTGGCATAATCTCACTGTTTTAAAACTCACAGAGTAATCGTAAGGCTCTTGTCCGAAAGAAAGCGATTTGCTTAGGATTATTTTGAAAGAAGCTCAAGTTTAATAATAGTTTATTGCAGACTATTCACACCAATCCAGCCTATTTCTTGCTGCAGCGACGCGACGCCCAAAAACTGGGGCTCGCTTAGTTTTTAAGAGGGAAGCGCCAAGGTAAGCCGTGAAATTCGTTTTTTTTTTCAATTTTCTGGTCACTGTCAGGTTGTATGTTAAACAAAATATGATACACGACCGTAACAAATATGGCTTTACAAAGTTATCATTAAAATCATCAATACAACCCTCTAAATTAATTGAATCCCATTGAATGACTTTTTCATGACATGCAGACAACCTGACACAGACACTGACTTGCAAATTGCAAAAAACATAAAAAAAAAATCGCGGGCTTTATCCACCTTGGTTGGAGGCCTTACAATTACAGGATAGCCCGGTTAAGCAGCCCATCACCTCTTAGGTTGACCTGCGAGATGGCATTCACAAAAACCTGGTCACACCGAACGGTGGCAAGACTTGTTGAACAAACAACTCGTATTTATTTGCTACTGGCTAGCACTACTCGCTTGTCGCTTCACGCTAATCGCTGGTAGAGGGACAGGTGCCTAAAATTATGCTTTGTTTTGTTTCATTTTTATTGCTCTAAGCTTCTGGATATTGTAGTGATGATAATTAAATTAATAATTATTGTTTCAATTTTAGAGTTTTGCCTTGAACTGTAAGTTCATTGTGGGTTTTGGACGTGCTGGTGAGTTTTTACTTTGAAAACTAGCTCGAAGTACCAAAGGAACGATAAATAATAAAATAAATATCGCTATCTACTGAAAGAAAGAAAAAGCATTTACCACCCGCACAGGACAAAACACATAAAATAAAATGGTGAAATTATCAACTAATAAAAATACAACTACTGCTATGAATTCTGTATTATAATAGGGCATTTTTTTAAAGGCTATATCATAACAGCCGCTCAGATCAATCTTCAGGTTAAGCCATGCTTGCCTAGGTTGCTCTGTGGATGGGAGGACCACCCATTACATACCGAGTTACCTCCGTGGCTCGGAAAGTGCGTTGAGCCGTTGGTCCTGGCTGTCATTTGTAGATCTTTGGCAGTCGTTATTGGTAGTCAAGGGGTCAAAAGTCCAACAACCAGTCTTACCAAGGGGTACTTATCGTATTACCCAGTACTAACTGGGTTGTGGTGGTCACATGGCAGTCGCTCCTTGGTATTCAGCTGCATCCGGTTAGACTGGAAGACGACCTCAACAAAGTATTGAACACGCCAGGCAGATGATGAATATAGCATTTTTTTTTATCAGGAACATCTGAGTATCAGCCACGGAGTCCCTACACCAGTCGCTCCGAGAATTCGTGCGTGATTGATGGTAGTACGCTCGCCCCCAATCTATAACATGAGACATAAACATAACTGGCGAATTGTGGATCTAATAAGGAACTTCGGGGATAACAAGCTGTAATGTTATGTTATGTTTTGATAAGATTTTTCTTCCTCTTGTAGCTAAATAGATCTACTTATTCGGGCAAAATGAGTAATTTTAATAGCGGTTTGAAAATGTAACTGCGGCGTAGCAGCATAAGCTAGTGTAGGCCCTGCGTAGGCTTTTAGGCATAGATAACATGAAGTTTTTAAGTACACCGTGTCAAGAGCCTGTCAAAAACTTGTTTTTGGTTTTGATAAGCATCTACGCCCCGTCACATGGGTCTTATTATGTAACTGGAGAAATATGCTAGTCTCTCATATTTCTGCCCAACCTTTCGGGAGCGGGCGTGATCATTCATCATAATTTTTTTAACTGAAAGTCTGAAAGAATCTTAATGCAAATTTGTTCATGCATCGAAGAAAAACCGGGAAATGAACTCAAAAACGATCATAAATAATCTTCCACATACAACCCAATCGTACGGAATGGGGCACATTCCATAAAACACTCGCCAACGGATTCTCATGTCTCATAAACTGAAATTACGAAGCGAACAGACACTGATATTAACATTTTTAATTACTCGCAATCGCACCGCAACGCACAGATTAAATAAACTCCATGTTTTATTGTCGTCGTAAAAAACAATAACAAAATACTGGCCGTTTAGTGACACGCACACTTGTTAAAAAAATAAACAATGCACGCACATGTTGGAGGTTCGAAATTCGAATGTTTTTTTTTGTTTTTGTTTAAAGGTTGGCACTAAATAGGTTATGGCTTTATAGCTCCTGCTCCTATTACATCACAGACAAACAAATTATGCACAGATTTTAGGGTCCATCGTAAATCCATTAAACAGAGTTGACTTGAGTTAAACTTTTCAAGTGCGGCCACCGCCGAAAAACTTTTTCTCAAGAAAATTTAAAACGAGAAGACGAATAGGGCAATCAATGAGAAACAAAAGAATGAAATAAATAACAGTCAACTTAACATAAAAACATTATTTCTTTTCATTCTGCAACTTTTCTAAACTAAACCTCATACAATCCATCAAACAGTCACAGTAAAACAGTTTACAAAATGAGGTAATTCACGAAGTTTCCATAACATAAATTCGCACGTTACTTCGCCGTCGCTATTTTTATTCCTCATCGGTTTTTCTTCGCGACGGCTTATTGCGAATTCACTGCTTTTACCGTTTTATTACCTAATCTTGGATAATATCATTAATTAGGAATGCGTCACCACACCATGAATAGGATATAGACAAGGTGCAATATTATTGTTTGGTGCGAGTTTTCTAAACGAGGAAAATAAAACGAAACAAATACTTAATCTTACTTTATGCAACGAAGATCTTTAGCTCTTGAATATTTTGTGATAAAATAGTTACGTCAGAGCAAAAACAAAAGCATAATTATAAGCATAACTAGACTTACTACGGACCTATGAACTAAAAAGCACTAAAAACCGCTTTTGTATGGGTTTTTTATTTGCGCGTTAAGTTTTAAGAAATCAATACATACATACCAAGAGAGACTAAGCTATTGAATCAATGCCCTAAAATAAGAATAGAAACCTAATACAGTAACCACTTAGCACATGTCATATTCTATTACTAATCGATATTATTCATCAACTCAATTCATGGAAAGCGATGATTACCAAATGCAAAAATAAAAACTCTTTAATGTTGATTGTCTAAAAGAAAAAAAGGGAGAGAATACCTACTGCTGGCCACAGACAAATGCATTCAGTCTGAGGTTAATAACTTCTTCAATAAACCCCTTCAATTAACCAATAGACGTTCAAGTATGTCCAGCAATCACTTTCCATTCAGGCCGGAAACATTTTTATACCGATTGTTCTGAATGAAAAAAAAATTAACGAACGACTCAATCACCTTCAAAGGCAAAGGCACAGATACTCAGCCGCTCGTTCAGAAATCAATTAGCGTCAGCACAAAGCTCACAGAATTAGCTGCTGGCTGAAAACAATCCACACGTGTGCCTCGCCGATTAAAAATAAAACCGACTTAGACAACTCCGTGCGATGTTTGAAAGGCTTGAGGGAGCGTTTGGATGTGGTTTACTTGGTAGGCGAGTTGAGTGATCAAGAGAGCAAGTCCACTTGACTGTTGAGTAAAATATTATTGAGGCTTTTCATGAGGTAATTAGCAATAGGAGCTTGGAGTCTGGTTTGCCGTATGGCATGAGATGATGGGACTTAACATAATTATGCCATACACTTATGTCCTCCCCTTCGAAGAACACAGACGTAATGCGTTTTGAAATCATTTAGCCAGGGGGTCTAAAATGGCCGCTTTATCAGAATCTAAATTTTAAATTCTTAAAAAAGACCTTATGATTATGACTATTAACTCCATTTTAAGAAATAACATTTTTAACGTGGTTCATATTAAGATTCAGATAAAGCGGCCATTTTAGGCCCCCGGGAGCATGAAACATTTTTTATCTCTACTAATATTAAAAATCACAATATATTAAAAACCAAACAGAACTGTGCCGGACGGGCGTGATCGCTGGGCGCGAGGAAGTATGCGTGTACCTAACGGACTATGTGCCTATGTATACTGCACTATGCGCACGTGTTCTTCGCTCCTAGACGGCGCTGACGTCCTACACCTGTAGGTTCAGGCTACCTCAGACATTGTTACTTGGGAAAGGGGGTTACTGGGAATAATGACACTGATAAACTTTCATAACTGTTCAGGAAGCGATTCGGAACTTCAGGACTTTCTCCGCACTACTTTTTACTGTTTGTTCACTGTTATAGAGGCATATTTGCCGTACTGATGACTACGATTCTGTCTGAATTTTGGGTCTCTATTGTACCCCGGGACTATACTGTAACGAGAGCCATGAATCGCTTCCTGATTTTGGAAATTTTTATTAAATGATTCCTCTATAAATTTTTACAATTTTAACAAAAATATAACTTTGTGCTTATATCTAATCATATTCAAGATAACACAAGTTATTAGGTACAGTTACCTCTCTACTGGTACAAAAATAAAATTATCTTTATTGTCTGTAAAGAAATAAAACTAGAAACTATACAATCTTTATAATTTTGGCTGATTGAAGGATCTTTTCAGCTGAGTTTTCATGAAAACCGTCATTGAGACCGTAAGCATATAATTGCCATATACTAGGAAAGTATATGACTTATCGAGTTTTACTGTTTATAGTTACGAGTCTATGGTTTTCAGCCTGTAATGATCCTTCAACTGTCAGTCTGTTAGACGAAATTTACACGTTAAAATGAAGATGGACGCGTTAGACTGTCACATTCTCTGCAAGTGGTTTTCCTGAAGGGTCTAAGTTGTTCTAAACAAAAATACTATATCCAGGCCTAGGTCGCAACCTAGGCTACTGGATTACGTTAAATTATGACTTTAAAGCTCCACTTGCGAGTACATGTGAGTCTAGCGCGTACATAAATGACTGTTTTGCTTATTCTAATGCACTGTTTCACTCATTTACTTGTCACTGTTATTGCCCATATCACTGACTCTATATGTTTATGGTAAAAACACTATGTACACTTGGATTTGGTGACGTTCGTCGCGAACAAGAACACTCTTGCTCTGCTTTGTTGATACCAATTTCATTTCAACTATTAGTTAATACTGAAAAATCATATCGCCTGTAATTCAGCACGCCAGTAAGTCCGTTCAAACGCGCCTCCCTCACTTCCGACCTCAGTAAACAGGTAGGGGAAACATATCAAAAGTTGATGCTACTGAAATGTAAATGTGGCACAAAACGCATCGTGAATGGACTACCACTGATTTACTTCGCGTTCTACTAGATTTGCTATAATGGGATGTTTATTTGGATATTAGGAATAACTTGGTATTTGATTGATGGGTGATTTATTTAATTTTATGAGGGAAACGGCAGTGGAGATTTTTATTATCACTTCCAGTTGATGATTAATTTTGAATTTTTCATAGAACTTTATGGTACGTTTGTGTGTGTACAGATACTGATCTACAAACGAAAATAAACGAATTGACAATGGCCCGGTGGCCCTAGACAACATAGGTATTCGGAATTCGATAAAAACTGAATTTAATTACGCATTCATAGTTTTGGGTACGCTTTACACTCATCTGAAAAACTAACGCACTCAGTACAAATTAAGCAGAGGGTGTTTAGTGTTTCTTTTTCGTAAGATATCATTTACTAGAATATCATTGGAGTCAGCCATGAGTCAGCCATATTAGTTTTAGTTTACATTATTATTCGTCGTAATACACAGTTTTATTAGCTTACAGCCAGTAATTACGTCACTTCCTAGAACTGTGCACACGTGACGCCTTCCTATTAAATCTTATTTTAAAAATTTAAATACTTTTTGTCGTTCGAACTGGGACACTGTTTATGTTACGCTTTCAGGTACGAGAAATTTATAATTAGAACGTAATTTTCGGTTACTTTAGCATCCATTGCTGGTTTTGTATGCTTGCTTTTGTAATAACACTGAATATAATAAGTAATGGATTTAGTTTATGGTATTTGGGAGAAGTTTTCGCTCGTTTCGAAGTTCACCCTCCGGTTTTAAAGGGCGGGTTAGTTAATAGGTGTTTAAGATTTTTTAAGGTGTTATGTTTTAACATAACTCGTGGAACCACGTCTTTAGGGGTGTGGAGTTGCACCAATAACATTTTTTTAAATAAATTCTTATTTATTTTAACTAGTTCGTTACGAATAGTTACGATTAAATGGGGTATTAAAGTTTTGTTTAGTTTTAAATTCGTCTAAGGTCATAAAATGGCAGAGCAACAAAACAGTAAAATGATGTAGGTAAGTAATCGTCTAAAACTACTTGCATGATTCTCAAAATATGAATATGAAGTTATCGTAAATAATTAAAATGTAGAAACCAAAAGCTACAACAATCAAATTCGTGGAAAAATGCTACGGGCTACGCTACGAACCTCTATAATTATATTTCTGTTAACAATAATTACGAGTTTATTTAATGTTTGTATTGTTGGTCATAACCTGAAAAAAATGTAATGTTTGAGGTCAAGATAGGCACGTTTAAAAACCGTGGTGAAAAATAATCTATGGCCGTCTACAGTTTTAAAATTAACTAAAGCAATCATTTTGATTATCCAACGATCACTCGCGTCACATTAAACGATTTTCGTGCCCTAATTACTTCAGCGGCCAATTTTCCCAAATTCCATCTTCCGTTCCAAATTCAACAATCAAACATGGAAGCTCTACCAACGTAATCGTCTTCGACAAATTCCCGGAAACCCGCCTAGGTGAGGTTGGTACATCAATCAGTGGTATATGATCAATGAGAATGATTTTTAATCAACAACTACTGTTTCAAACAATAGTGTGTACATCAAAGTGTGTTATTATGTGGGTGTGCAGTGGCGTACACCACTAGTGGACAATTGATCAAAAGACAGATTTAGTTGTCTTTGAATGCCAGCCTGGAAGCACGCCAGAGCTTTGATTCTTACGGGGTGCAGAGTAGTTTAAGGAAACAGAGAGAATATAAATTTACCTATATAGGTATATTTTAAATTATTTTTATTTTAACTGGGAACTCGCTCTGTCGAGTCTCTATATTAAAAGAAAGAAAAGGAAAAGGCTAGATCACGCGACACTCTACGTGGGGTTAAAATTGTGTAGAATTAACATATGATTCACAGCAGTAACAATATGGCTTTACAGAATTATAATCATTAAAATCTTTAATACAACCCTCTTAGACTTCGAGGGTAGTCATTAGTCAATAGTCATTAAATGAACTTAAAGAGTCTAAGTTCATTTAATCCCATTTAATGACTATTTCATGAAAAAGTGTTTAACGTAGGTACAGCAGCCTGAAACTGACCTGCAAATTGCAAAAACACTAAAAAATAATCATTTGAATTTCGCGGGCAACCATGGTGCTTCCCCCTTTCGGTCAACCCAATAATTTTTTACTTTCACACCTTCGTTATCGTTTTCACCCATAGATTATCTTTTTGTCTAGACCGTCTGGTACAAATTAGCCTATATATCTTCAAAAATATAAAAAAAAACTTGAATAGTACACTTGACTTATCTGCATGAAAACCGGAGTCTCTATCCAAAACGAACCTGTAAACACAAAGGCGTAATTTAGTGTTCTTAGTATTATGGTGTAAGGCGCGAAGTCGAGGCGGTTAATGCGTTGTGTAACACAAACAGGCGGAGCCGGGCGCTGGATACTTGCTTTGTGCCTGTCCGGAGTGTTGGACCAGAGAATAAGTGGTTACAGAAGCCTAAAGATGACCGATGGAATGGGAGACCAATTCGTAGTATCGTATTTTCCAGTCCCTTGTAGACGTCAGATCGTCAGCTCCATGTAAAATACTGGTACCTATTCAGCTACATCCTGTTAGACTGCAAGCCGACCTGAACATTAGTTGGAAAAGGCTAGATATTATCCAGTTGTTGATCTGCGAGTGGTCATTCAAAAACGAAAATGCTCTTGTCCCTCGATGCCAAAGATTACCGTGCCGGTCTCGTGCGAAATGATACACAAAAGTATCTCTTCAGACGATTTCAAAAGTCAGAAAGAAGAGTCTGTGTAACCTTAAAGGAGTCCGACTACCATGACCGACATGACCGTGCCAGGAACATTTCAGGAAAAAAAAAACTATTGTATTGATAAGTATGAGACTATGCTCACTTCACCGTTCCGTCACCGACCAACACCGTCTCGTACTACGGCGTTCTCATTTTGAAAAATTGTTGGTGTGGGTCAGTTCTTCTGATGTTTTTTACTCTGTGGTCCTTTTCTCAGACCGTCAGACGGCTTGATTGTCCGAGCGAAACGACTACCGGACTCAAGATTGTCAGTGGGATCCGGAATTGAAAAGTAAATATTTACACGTAAATATTGAAATGTTAATATAGTCGCATTCTTTTGGGAGATTAAAAGAAATGCTCTGGTTAAAGACAGTGAAGCTAAATATAAGCTAATGATTAATTTGTGTTTCCAGATTTTATCAGCGCATTTAGAATCGATTTTCTTTGCATGTAAACATTTACGCGATTTAAAGAGTAGGTCCATACCTACCTACTCGCCAATTCTCCATAATCAGGATCATTACAACGTAACCAACTGTTTTATCATTTGTATGGAAATATCCATATTTCCCGTAACATGAGTCTCTCACAAAATAAATAGCAAACAAAGAACCAATTTTGTGTTTCACCTTTAGATCCTGTATATTTTATAGTTCTTCAACAATTTTATATCTGTCTCTCCGTCATCCATTGCCTGTAATGTACTTTTTAATTGAAAGCTCTTCATTCACAAAAGCGGCCTACGCTGCATGTTACAAACAAAGCTACAGCTTATTAAATTACCGCCGCACTCGCAAACCGCACTAACTTCTTACATGTCATCTCAAACACCTGTGTTATCCATAAACAAAATGCTTCAGTAAACCTTAACACGTCATCGCATTTAAGCCCCGTTCACGCCCTCAAGTGATGCGACGACTTGCCTCCAACGAAACGCGCGTCTGTCATTTCTTTTCTTCGCGACACGAAGTTGCTTACCCAGACTTCTTTGTGATTTGTTTTTTTCACGTAATCTCGTTGATCTAGTGCTGCTGACTGCTGAACTTCGCTTCGATACCCAGATCGGGGAAAGAGTTATTGGGTATTTCTATCATGAATTTCTCAGTAGCAATCAAAGAGTCTAGATTTGTGTCCAGTTGATGGCAATAGGCTCGCCCCTGGCATTAAACATAACTGGCGAAATGTCTGTGTAGGTGCTTTAGAGCACACCTCTTTTCTATCACTTGGCTAGTTGGCGGATGCCAGGCGTGATCGCATATTGTTTCTGCAGTAGATATACAGCTCGTGGCCAAGCCATGATGACAATTACAAACAATACTTCTATAAACCTTCACACATCATCTCATTTACAATGACGACCACGAATACTTGGCACACATTATTCATTCTTTCTTTTTACTTCATATTCGCGTCAGGAGTACCAATTATTATCAAAAGCTGTCTGTAATGATGAAAGGAACTCTTTGACTTTCATGTCTATTAGGTGCGCTTTGTAGTGTAATTATAGACTGTATTGTTTGATAATTCGCAAAACGAAACGTCTGGTGTTTCCATAAATGTTGTTATTATTGACGGCAGTGTAATGTTTTGATGATTACGATGTTATTTTTGGGGGAAATTTGTATTTGGATGGAGGGAAATCGTTTGTAAAAATAACTTTTCTTAAGACAGGTTCTCTGTAATTAAATGGTTATTCCGTTACCACGCTCTCACTTCACTTGTTTTTGCTTACATCGTGAGGAAACGGGCATGCCCGAGAGATATTTCTTGATGGCATGTAACGCCCGTCCGAGGCCTATGGGCAGCATAAAACTTTGACACTAGGTTCGGCACTAACCACACGATAAATTCGATAAAGAAGAAAAATAATGGTTTATACGTATACGTAACTTAAGTTAAAACAAACTTGGGTTTTCAACACGCAGCTCAGCGCCTGAGATGATAATCAAAGAGGGAAGTAACATTCAATTCATTGTCAAGAGTTACTTAGAACAGGATTATGAAACCTACAGAATTATTTTCTTTGCATATTACTGACATTTTAGGAGCATAATTCTGAGAACGAACCGAACGAAGGCCTCCCACTAGGTGGACCGATGACCTGGTGAAGCTTGCGGGCATCCGCTGGATGTGAGTCGCACGGGACCGGTCAATGTGGCGACACTTGGGGGAGGCCGATGTCCAGCAGTGGACGTCTTTCGGCTGAAATGATGAATGATTAATTCTGAGAACAGGTAGGTATCAAATACATTTTTCATTTTTTATTTTAAAATCTCCGGAACGTCATCATTTCATTTTAATAGAATTAAATAGATAGATATTAATAGTTAGTAACAGTGATTCGTGAGTAATGTCGTAACTAAACGATGTCCGTGTGTACCTCACTCCCGTTAAATGTCCGCGTCCCGTGATGAATGTGGATGGTGTTATTCAAAGCAGAAGAAAACAGTTGAAGAAAAATCTAAAAAGATTTCCCTACGTGATACAAAAGTCCGCTTGCAAACGAGCATGTATAGGAAGTTACTGTAATTTATAACTCCGTACACCAAGTTGATAAGACAACTGGCAATATCGTGACGACTTCCACGAATATTTCTATCGAGAGGTCATGTTATCCTGGAAATGTATAGCTTGATACGTCAGCGTGTGACTGTACCAATAACTTACCAACTTAAAAGTTTTGAAAATTCAAAAGGGTTAAGTTACAGACCGAGGTCTTTATATTATAAATGTTCCTTATCACTTGATTTGGCATAGACATTGTTCTCGTTTCTATCTTGTATTCGTAACTCGTCAGATGTGCGACGGTGACAGGGTCAAAGTCCATGCTACCAACTTTACCAAGTCCATAACACTGTCAAAGTCCATGCTAAGCCACGTTTTTAGATCTTGGCCTATATAAACTGGCCTGCAAAAATAAGTATCACACTTTTAAAATTGCAATAATGAGTTTGGCGCCGGCACTGGGCCAAGAACGTTGTGTTTGAAGCGGCACTGCGCTTGAAATTTTAAATTAAAAAATATATTTGGCCTCCCGGTGACCTTCAATTTTTGCAAGTGGCAGTCAACCTGTTAAAAACAAGTGAAAAACGTAAAATAAGTGGTTTTGGCGACCAAGAAGTTTATTTGACGCCAACAGAATTGACTGAAACTGTTAATAATGCGCAAATGAGCTTTCTCCCTCAACAATCACGCGAGAAGGATTTGAAACAGTACGATATTAAAAAAAAAAATAAAAAAAAATAGGTAGAAAATGCCCAAGGCATTAAGTCCGCCTTTGTACAGTTTTTATTTGTGCATAAAGTTTTAATAAATAAATAAATAAATATTACACTCAACTTAACTAACTATAGCAACGTTACTTTAAATTTTTCATAATTGTACCTAAGTATTATTTGTTATAATTTAAAGATTATTCTGTAATACTTACCTACCATAATGTAGTAGTTAACACCTAAACTGAAATAAAAGTAAAAGTATCTTGTGATTGTAAATGTTTTTTTTTTTTGCATTTAGTCATTTCCTCGCTGAGGTGGGATGAAAAGTTACGTGTTACACTCGAGTGCAAAGATTTTTCACCTCGTGCTCTTTTGATTCCCTCGCTAACGCTCAGGATTCTAATTTTTGAATCACTCGCTGCGCTCGTTACTCAATTTTAGAATCCTTCGCTTGCTCGGTTATCAAAATTGAGCACGCGGTTAAAAAGCAACTTTGCACTCTTGAATAACAAATAACTATTGCAGGTTAGTGTAGCTACTTTGTAGTAAGTAACTGTTTTCAGGATGTTTAATACCACAAGAGGAATTGGTTTTTTGGGTCTTGGTTCCCTCTAAAAACATCCTATAACTAGTAACCGGAGCCCCATACATCTAATTGCAGATGTGCTCGTACTGAAATAAATTATTTTAAATGTAAATACACGCGATTGGCGCAATGATAGCTTTTATTACTAGCTCTGGACGTCACCGATATAATGCTAACCAGCTTTATATAGGTAGTCCATGAATCATTGTTAATTAGTGTTAGACTTTATTACGATTACCTAGATCGGGTGTGCCTGGGAAATAACAGGACGCCGTCGTCGCCAGCGTCAGTGTAAACTAACGCTGATTGAGTTTGATTGCTGCCCCCTGTTGATACTTGCAACAGTACAGGAGGTAAACGCGAGTTTTATAATGCAAAAAAGCATATGATTCACTGCAATAACTAAACCCAAAAAAATATATGATATTCTTCAGGATATATGCTAGTATAATAGTGTTTTGAAAACATAATATAACTAATTTTACTCGGTAAAAAAAATCACGAACTTATCTCTAAAAATTAAAATACATGCGATCATTCTGATTTTTTGGCAAATAATTCTACGAGCAATGTATGATCCCTTGCTAGACCAGACATTACTTTTAGATGATAGGTGAATGGAATAAAAGAAAGTAAAGTACTGAAACACTACTGTATTGTCCCAAAGGTACTTAAAGTAAAATGAGCTTAATGAACTGATGGTGTGGAAATGAAGCGAGTGACGCGGCCCTTGTTGGCTGTAACGAGAACGCCTGGCTGACTTGATAGCTCAACGCGAACTGAACTAATTATTATAAGTTGAAATGAATATGGCGTAAACTGCTGAATTGCAGAATGTGCGGTTGCACCGTACAAGCAATATATTAGCAAGATAGTGTTTTATTTTTTTAGTCCAGTCAATAGATTTATTGTAAATTGCAAAAAACCATTCATTTCGCACTATTCGGCCCGCAGTGACTGACGTAACAACCACTTTGTAGTGCAAGTTGATTAGAACTTTATTCTAACAGTATTTCAAACGAAGTTTGAACCACCACAAATAGAGTTGCTAATTTAGGCTAGGCGCTTTCACCTTAAGGCGACTACAGGAGTGTAGTCGCCTTAAGGTGAAAGTGCCAAAGTAGCCCGCGAAGTTCAAATTTTCTCACGTTTTTTTTGCAATTAGCAGGTCAATGTAACGTTTATGTTGATTGCAATGTGATTTGCGGCTGTAATACGCATGTATTTACAGAATTATAATCATCAAAACAACCCTCTTCATTCATTCTTCTTCTAGTTCATTGAATCCCATTGAATAAGTTTTTCATGAAGTAGTAATTCCGTGGGGTTAAATGAACTGAAAGGGGTAATGAGCAACCACAGACACTCTTACTAGCGTAGAGGAAGGGTAGGGTAGCCCGTGAGGGTTGCAAGATTTTCCTCTCAACACAGGCTAACAAACTAAAGACCACGATTGTAACCATTAGCTGCCAGTATATCGCACATTCCAACTATTTTTACTTCATACATAACCTCGTTCTTTTTATTGAACGTTCCGTTTTACGACAAGTGAACGCTCAGCACGGCTTTAATGGCAGCACTTCCGGTTCATTAGCATTACACACAGCACGTAAAAAATAAGCCATTAAAATATGAATTTTATTCGCTGGTTTTATGGCGATGTAGGAGGAAATTCTGTGGAATAGATCATTTTTCTTGGAGAAGTTAGGTATTACTGACACATTGCACCAGCGTATCTAATAGTCGTTGCCGAAGCTGTAATCAGTCTGCTGTAGAACCCAGCAGACTGATTACAGCTTCGGCAACGACGACGCTCCTGCATACAAGTACAATACTGTGTTAGGTAGGCACTACAGCTAGTTTACGAAGTGAAGAACACGTACATTGCCTCCGTTTGTTACAATCTCCTGCTTATACAAACCTTTTTGATTGTAACTTTATCAGAGGGAACGAGAATTTATAATTATGTATGGTACAGTTACCTTTTCAGTACCTTAGAAAGAAAATATTATAATAATAATATTTTTTTTTACTGACACAAGAAAAAATTACTTATGGATTTACATTTGAAACGCTGACTCCTGTGCTAGGTGAGAGCTGTGTTACAGGAGTCAGTGTCTACACCCGTTTTTGGTACTAGTGATGTATACAACATTTTATGCATCAAAAATTTAAAAGAATAGTATAGTAATAAAAATAATGCATGCGTGCTCTTGTGTGAAGTTGTGTGGTGTGTATGCGTGTGTTTATGCGTAGGTGTGAGTGTGTGAGTGTGTTGTGTCTATGTGTGTGTGTGTGTTTGGTGTGTGGTGTGAGTGATCATGGTTGGTGGTTGGACTTCGGTTATATATTATGATGAGACTTGTTTTGCCTAACTCACTATTAATCATAAAAAAAGCTTTCTTTGATCTTTCTATGAATCAAGTGCCAGGTAGGTGACGCGTTTATAGAAACACCGATAGCTATGAGACGTGACATATTAACTGACAGCTATAGGTACGTAAGAAAGTTATAGAAAACGGCCGTAACACAATAACCGGTATTCATGTTCAATTGCCACTCTACATTGATCAAAGAAGTTACCAGCATACGCAAATATGCCAACACTAACCACTGCACCGTAAGAGCCATTACAACCACACTACTATTACACAACCTATCACCTCCGCGGTTCCGTACCTTGCGAGCCCAAATAAAGAGTTCGTGGAAGGCCACCCAGCGCGGGCGCAGCTGACAAACAAACCGACAAAGCACAGAGCACGGTAGCTGTGTAGGCACTACTTCGGTTTCAGTGGAAAATTGGTGTAGGTGTGGTGGTCCGGTCCGGAGTATAGTCACCTATAGCTGAGGAAAAGACCATTAGTAGGTACCACTGCTTACAATCACAGCTCCTACTAGTTACATAATTGGGTTTCAGGGCAGAAATTATCAGATTAAGGGTTTGGCTGATGATTTTTATAACAGAATTTAGAAAATATATGATGATTGTGTTGTTTTTTAGGGGCTCGGAAAATCGGAAAACTTTCGGAGATGAGGAAGCTCGAAAATGTGAACATGTCTTACTAACTGGCGTTGTTTTTGGCGCGCTTTCTTGTTTTTTTTTATTTTACTAAATGACAACTAGAGGAACCAGTATATTATAAGAGAGTGGAGTGGCCTACCTTATACCTATCCTATAATTTGAGCTTTCCTATGTCTTCAAGTTCAAGAACCATCTCAGAAGTCGCTCAATAAGTATTCCTACTTAACTTTGGAAAAATATTTCGATGAGCTGCAGGTAGGTAATATCTTGGCTGTTACCAACTGTACAAGCTTTAGAAACTGTAGATAGTACGCCTTTTTCAAAAACGGTTCATGAAACTAATAAAATAGAAGAAAAAAAACCTAGGTGATCTAAAGTTGTTACCATACAAAATAATAGTTTCACAAACCACTATAATCACACACAAAAGTTATCTTAACCAAGAAAAGCACATCAAAACGAAAATGATTAGGAAATCAATCCAAACATCTCAATAAAACCGAAACATTTATTTCAAAAGACATTAAAAACAGTAAAACTAATATTTTTCCGCCACAATGGCAGCTTCTATTCGTGTACCTACTGATTAATTTATCTATGTTTACAGTCGCCGTTAATCGAGAATGGATGAAACACAGGCACATCGAAAACGTTGGAAACTCAATAAAATCGGAGTAACATTTACAATGGACTGGTATTTATTTAAGTGGTATTATTGTTACACCACCCGCGGCTGAACAGACCACACATAAAACCGACTCGACTTTACGATCTTTATTGTTGTCTGAGTACCCACACCTTATTTTGATACTGACGTTATTTTGTAGGTAGTAGTGATGTAATGTTCAGTTTAGGTGGTATTTTCAGTTGGTTTTCCAGTGTGGTGTCATGGATGTCGTTCTCTTGGGTTTTTGTCTTTCCCATGAGTACCAGAATACATTTTGTAGTTCACAATAATGTATGTATCGGAATCCTGAAAACCTTGTAAGTACCTAATTGTAACTGTAGGTAGTTGAACTCCTGAAAATATTTAACTAAGCTTTAAATGTTTTGGTAGTTTTAATTTAATAGTTTGCTTTTATAGTGAAATTTTCCTCCCGGATTTAATTATTTTGTTGCAAGCTTACAAAATTATTGACTGCGTTTACGACTCCACTAAGTACTAGTTGCGCCATCTATTATTTTAATGGAACTGTTTGGCACTCACTCACACAGCCAAGGCCAAGGCAAATCGCAATCAGAGAAGATCATGAAGAATAAATACGTTTAGCTATTCGTCACTAGATCGCGCTGTTACATAAATATTCTTTGAAACCACTTTGCCTTGTGTTAATAATTGGTACTTTGAAACTGCTCTCGATTATCGCAAACATTGTTAAGAATTTGTCAAAATCGAATGCCATTTTTTTTACAATTCAGGAATTACGAATTTTCTTTGCGCTGAAAAAACCGTTTTATTTATCAAATTGTAGAAGCTCGGAGTAACGAAACGTACTTTAATAAGTAAAAACAAAATGTGCAAAATGACGTTTGTTGACAGTTGCGCTTTGTTATCGTCGAGATTATTTACTACATTCACCAGAAGAAGTAAATTCTTGTGTATAAATTCAGTCAGATTTCATATGGATATAGAAGATGAGCAGAAGTCAGCCATGGAACTCATCAATGTACCGCCGATAGTGTCCATTTACCGGCACTCTCTGCATACCTTCGATGACAGCCGCAAAAGTGAACTTCAGGCCAACTTAGACAGGCTAAAGTCTATGATGGATCGTTTAAGAGCTGAAGACTTGGGTTACGACAATAACTTGAAAGACCAATCGCTTTGGAAGCATCCTAACAAGGCCCCATGTACGTATATAGAAGTGTTTCAAAACAGCCAAATAAATATGAGTATTTTTGTTTTAAAACCGGGTTTTAAAATGCCGCTCCACGACCACCCTCACATGCACGGGCTTCTTAAGGTCATATCTGGCGCGGTGAAGATCAGGAGCTTTTCAGAGTACCCAGTCAAAGAGTCTGTGGATCCGGTTGTGTTTCAAGCTCGCGCGAAGAAAGAGGCCGCGCGGCTGGCGTCTGGCACGCACAAACGACGAAAACTGTTCGCTGAAGTCACCTGCCAGAAAATTTGTACAGATAACTCTAGTACCTGCATCCTAACACCGACAATATCCAACTATCATGAGATAGAAGCTCTTGATATGCCCGCAGCGTTCTTCGACATCCTCTCACCTCCTTATGACACATTAATCGAAGGTATTGGACCGAGACGATGTTGCTACTACTTTGTTTCCAGCGAGATAAGCACCAATTTAGTAGAATTGCAAGAAACTGAAGTGCCAAAATGTTTCTACTGTGATCAAGCACCATATTTAGGACCAATCCTTGGTTAGGTACAAATTTACTAATTATTAGGTAGCTATTTGAGGGTTTTAAAATTAAATGTTAAAATCCATGTTAAGTTCCTGGCCATAAAATATTTTATTGAATAATTCCTTGTTATCTAAATCTTGAATGTGAAATAATAATATTTGAAAGTCTTCTTCATGTTAAATGTCAGTATTTGTATGTAAACTAATAAATATGCATTCACAATCAATAGTCAAATTAGAAATGTATAAATTATGGTATTACAATATAGGCATTGTTCACCACAACATTATATTAGTTACCATTACAATTAGCATTTCCCATAGACTTATAGAAAACTAAACATTAATTCAGAAAACAGTATGAAAAATATTCCTAGCTATGGTTACCTATTGTAAAATTCATAGATAAATAAATTGTATTTTTTTGTAAGTAACAGATTCCTAGAGCAAGAAAGATGTTATAAAAATAAATATTTATTTTTGTAAAAACATGAGTATGAATGTACAGGTTTTTTATATAGATGAAAAGTAGCTACATGCTTTGCCATTTAAGATGGGGCGTACAAAAAAAAATGTGGCTTATACCATAGTGTGAACTTATATAAAATTTAAAAAAATAGAGGGTAGATAACCTAGCAATATTAACTTCATAGCTGTATAAAATTATATATGTTGCAAATCCCACCTACATTAACAGAAAATACAAATGTTGGCCTCTATTTTGGTGTTGATGATAATAAATTATATTATTGTTAGTATTTGAAGAATTCAGTATATTGTCAATTTTATCATTGTTGTTAGAGTTTACTAGAATTCTATGCCTAAGTCAAAATTGATGTAAGTTTTAGTTCAGATGCTCTTATTCATACTATTCTGTGTCCAAAACGTAATTTCTTCTTATTTCCAAATCACCTGTAATTTCTATAGGTGTGAAATATTTTATGTAATTTATTTCTTGCAGTTGAGACTATTCATAACCATTGAGTTTCCTTTTTAAAATATTTTTATACTTGGCCTGAATGTTTTGAAACACAGTTTATTTTCACAACTGTCATTGGTATTGTTTATGCTAGAATAGCGATTGACCATTGTCCTTTCATGACATAGCTGTAATGTTAATGTGTCATCGTCTTCACAATTATTGCCATGGTGGACTGCTCTTTCATCATCAATCATCATCACAATACAATCTATGGCTAAGTTATGGCATTATTTTATGTAAAATAGACAAGTCAAAGTGTATATTTGAGGCTCTAAAATATCTATTACAATTTTACATTCTACAAATGACAACTAAACATTAATAATTATTATTAGGTATGAAATTTTTGTGATTCTTTTTTTCGATTATGTATTTCTTTTTTTTGCACTGTCGCCTTTTGTGTTTTTTATTATGTACGATGTGTTTCATGTCATTTTAAGAATAAAGTGCAATAAAATATAAACATTCCAACATTTGTCACACTTACCCTTAAAATTTATTTCATTTATCATTTTATAAGAGAGCATTATTGATTTATTTGTCTGATCTCTAAACATTATTTTATTAGTAATTTCATTGTAATAGTTAGATATATTTCTAAATGTTGCACCTTTTCGATGTATTCGTAGGAAAGCGAAACTTGATTTCCATTGTGATGCCGGAATTGAATTTATAAAATTAAAAAGAAAATGGTTGCACTGTTATTATGTAAGAAATTTTATAGAATTAAGTTTCGTTTCCCAGAAGTAGTATTGATGTTTTATTGTTAATAAAAAGTTTATTTGTTATTCTCATCTTTTAAATTCAAATCTTTGCCCTTGATCTTAATAATCTATTCGCTCCATGAGAAAATACTGGTAGTCTGCGAAGTTGACCCCAATATGGTTGGAATTAAAGACTGCAAATTCTGGTAATATTAAAAAAAAAACAAAAAGTAGTCATTAGTTGATTTATTGAATTATAACATCAGCATAAACTTAATAATAACCACACAACAATTGCACACATAATAGATTTGAACGAATATGGGCAGAAAATCCACAGTAAGTTTATGCTAACAATAACATTTTAAGGCATTCTTATTCCAATCCTTACAGGGTCTATGGAGATTATTGGAGATAGATAACCTTTTGAACGCCAGAGCATAAACGCACGCGTGTGCACTTCACACGCCAAGCCACAATTTCACCTCAAATACCTACAACAGGAATAGGGATTCCAAAACGCGTGCCCTGTACACCAACGACAGGCGTACAGAGTACGCGCTTGCTTGTCACGTTTATGAGACAAATGACGTTCAAAAGTTCAAGATAGTTTTGGCTATCTATGGCACCTGCCCTACCGTTCGCGATTAGCGAGTAGAGGTAGCGACTAAACACGAGTGTTTTGTTTGTCTGAGTTCTCGCGGGCAGTGTGAATACTGAACAGTCAGCGATGAACTATTGATAGATGTATCCCTTTGAGTCACACGCGCTTGAGCGATTTTCGCTTCTGCGTGCGGTGTGACAGGCGCCTATTACCAATGACTGGGAAAACCACACATCACAACAGCTCCATTCCATTCAATGGAACAATGATATGATAAAACTATCAAAACATCTCTGACTTTATCTCATGACGGTGTTCTTCCGGAATTTTATCACAAATGTTATGATATATGGTTTCGTAGTACTACTCAACCGCAGAAATTTTTATCACAACACCCACGGCGTGGATCAGAAATGAGTTGTCATTTTTTTGGGATGTGGTTGAGACCATCAAACTAAACAACTTTCTTCATGGGACCTTTGATGATGATTATGATCTTTAACGCTTATTTCTGAATGAATTTTAATACCTACAACACCCACATGTATGGGTTAACCTATCCCATATGTACATTTCGATCGAGTTCGAGTAGGTATTGAAATTTTGTATGGGACACCTGAGTAGTTTTTCGCGATAACAATGATAGTCCCATGAAGAAAGTTTTCAGTTTGATGGTCTTTTATACCACATCCTAAAATATGACAACACCTTTCTGATACACGCTGTATGTCATCGTATGACACCACCGTTTCAGCACAAGTTGGCTTAGTAGAACCTACACATAAATTCAATTCATACATACATTTTCAGATCGGCTCTTTTCGGCACAGGTTGGGCGGTACAACTAAATGTATACAGGGTGCATGGGACATCGACGCACAAACGCTTACCTACCACGTATCCAGTACATAATTTTGAGCTCTCCTACATAGAAATTTTTCATCGGTAATTTAAAAAAAAAATCAACTTGTCCATACATTATGTTCGTGTAGGTTTTGTAGGAAACAACAAATTTTTTTAAGCGTTTGTGCTTCGTTGTACCGTCCACCCAGTATTTTATCGCCCTGCCATTTTATCGCCTTACCCAATCAAGGGCGACCCGAACATGTGTCTAGCACGCCAAAGATAGTCCCACACCAACTATTTTCCTTTCCGAAACATCCCACAATAGTGATCATTTTATTATTTGCAAGCATCGGACATTATATCAGTTAATATGAAACAAGGAATGTACGGCTAAATTATATCTACTTTGGAATACAAGCTTCTACATAAATGCAACTATAGGATGGAAAAGAATTCACTTAAGTATAAATATCGGATCTTAGGAATAAATAGCTTATAAACATCAATTTTGTAATTATAATTACTCATTTTAGTCAAGTATGTATTACCCAAACTTTGGTTAAGTTAGGATTACGAAATGTAACCTACAGGAAATGAGGGTCATCGTTGCGCCATCTGTTATCATGACTTTAGTACATAAATTTACATAACATCATCAGCCTATTAATGTTCCCACTGCTGGGACACAGGCCTCCTCTCAATGAGAGTGAATGGGCTATAATCCACCACGCGGGCCCAGTGCGGATTGGTAGATGTCACATGTCTTCGAATTTTTTGGTTCTAGAACATGCCGGTTTCGTCACGATGTTTTCCTTCACCGTTTTGAGAGCAGAGGTGATGAAATAAATTACACAAACTAATGCGCCTGCCTGGGTTCGAACCCACAACTTACTGTTCGTAAGTAGGGGCCGCCACCACTGGGCCACCGCTGCTCTCTTCATCTACACACATAACATCACGCCTGTAATACCCGAATCCTGTAATACACATTTCGCCGGGTTCATGATTATAGACCCTCCCAATTAGGTTGTGGAGGTAAGATAGGCGGTCGCTCCATGTAAAATACTGTTGCATCCGGTAAGACAGGGAGGCAAACCCAACGTAAGAAGTAAGAAGGTAAGGCAGATAATGACGTTGCGTATCGATGCCCCTTAGACCGTGTATTCTAGAATGGATACAGGTCCTGTGTTTGTTATCAAACCTGACGTACGCCATAGATACCGATATCAGTACATTCTCTACTATCTAACTGTCAATCTTACGATACATTCTCTTATCTCTACGTTTATCAGACCATGTACACATTTTTCCCTTGAATGGCTTTAATTTTTTATCATATAAACATGTTTTGAACATAAACAATTCTGTGACCTTCAAGATTTATTTTTTAATTTTAGAATTTGATGAATATTGGACGTATCGCTAATATCTTTGCCATTTGTCATCTACCCTATGTCTGTTTTCAAGAACTGTAGGCGGTACCTTAATTAATGCCTAAATGGCATCGCACTGTTGGTATTTCAACGGAGACTAGTTAGTGTAGAAAAACTAAAATATGGCAGTGAAGTCACTTCACCT
Organism: Xestia rhomboidea; assembly: GCA_963853795.1. NCBI lineage: Eukaryota > Metazoa > Arthropoda > Insecta > Lepidoptera > Noctuidae > Xestia > Xestia rhomboidea. Next base: position 6,205,110 of record OY970779.1, on the reverse strand, counting down.
CCACCATTTCAATGTTTTTTTCACACTTTAATTGTTTCTTCTTATTTAGGTGAGACCTTCTGCTATCTGTCGTTTAGTGTCCCTAGGTAAAAACGGGCATCAATGTTCATAGAAACGTACAATTGATAAACAGTAGGTACATACAGGTATTTATAACTATTTGTACACCGCTTGGCACGGTCGCCCGGTTAATTTTAAACCGAACTTCAATCGTGAAATTAAAAATGAATGTGAACTCAAAAGTATTGATATGACCTACTAGACGGTAGCACTACTATCGATATTACAATAGGGTAGATGACACCATAACACAACAATTCCAAAACACCAATCTCTAAAAAAAACACCTAATTTTGGGCCTGATAACCAGATTTATTTTCAATTAATTGCCAAATTCGATGTTTAATTGCTTTGAAATCAATAAATAGTTTAGTCATTGAGTTGACTAAACAGTGACGTCACAGTTTGCTATTGCCATACAAAATCTTGAGAACCACGTTTTGACAGCTCTTAAAAAGCATCTCACCCCCTAGAGAAGTTGGCGCTGGCTGAGCGTTTGGCTGCTGCGCTGCGTGTCGCGGGTTCGATTCTCGCACGGAATAACATATTTGTATGGCCTGCAAGTAGTTGTCCCGGGTCTGGCTGTTTATGTAAATTTTAAATGTTTATAAACGCATCCACGATACAGGAGAAATTACAAATGTGAGGCAACGTTTTCTACGCCGGAAATCCACCCCTAAGACGACCCACTGACCCAACGAATCTCAACAAGATTTGACAAGTTTTTCGATACATTTTTGACTAATTCGTCATCGTTATTGATAGGTAATATCTACGTCACTTTGGCGAGGCCACCTGAGCATTACTAAGAATTTAGGTAATTAGTTAACAGTAATCAATGAAAGATTACAGAAATAATTCTGGATTTGCGATACGTCCAATATTTACATAGTTTATCGAGTCTTTTTTATATCTATCACAACGCAAAATCAGAATGAAATATTCCTACAGTACAAAAATATGCTGTTTGATTGCAAAATACAATTACTAGAAGAACGATAAAATGTTTAGTGCAAAATATACAAACTTTCAAGAATCGAGATAACGCTATCGAGACATATTGAGCAGTTTCAATTCCGGTGAATTTGTGTCACTTGGTAGATTAGGTGCAGAAGGACAAATCCTTTCAATAATGGTCTTGGTACTGAAGTCTGGGAATATAACTGTTAAGCAAATTGACTATGATTACAAATAGTCCGTATAAATTCATCACAACCGCCATTCTTTGACAGTTGTATATGAAATGGCAGTGTTATAGGGAAATTGAGATGGGGAGTCAATTTGCTTAACAATTAATTTAACTGAAGGCACTTACGACCAACTACCAGTGGCCCACATTGGCCCTGGATCTAAGGCTTTGGAAGTCATGGGGAGAGGTCTTTGCCCAGCAGTGGGATGACACAAGCTAACAGTACATAGTTTTGCAATATGTGCGAATATGGTGACCCCGGTGATGTAGCGGTTTAAACCTTCGATCCTTACTGCAGGCATGCAAGAAACGCGGGCCTGTGGACGGTGAGCTATGGCCTAGCTCGCCGTCCGTCCGTCTCAGGACGACAGGCCGTGTCGACGGCGCAGGAGTGTTCCACGCGCGCCTGAAGAGAGTCAGCAATAGGGAAGGGGTCCGCAAGGGCCGAAGCCTGCCGGGGCTGCGGGACTATTCGAAAGAGATACCGTGGCCCCGGAACACAAAGGGCGATGAAGGAACATGGATGGGTTTTAGTCAGTAAAAGTCTGACACTCCCTCCTACTCCGCCCAGAGCGGGAGGAGTCATTTGATGATTTCCCATCCGAAAAAAAAGCATGCAACAAAAAATTCATGAGGACATCATGGACATGTCAGAAACTCAAATTGTTCTTCTGCACACAATCTTCTGGTTGCAAACTAAATCTAATCTGGAGTATTAGCAGAATTATTATGATGAAATATATTTTACAATTAATCATGTACAGGAAATGTATAGTTTTATTATGATACATTCTCACAAAAATATTGATAGTTAGACACATTATATCTTTTCTCAATCAGTCCTCCAAATCACAATTCCGAACCGAAGCTTTCTCTCAATTATCCTATTTATTATTTATCATATCCATAATTTTCAAACTAAATAATTTCTAACAGCAAAATAGCTTAAGATTGAATTATATTTTAAATATATTCCATTATTTTGTTAAATTTTGTACTTATAGAATTATTTTCGATTACTTAGATAGATAGTTGTATAACTAATATTCGACGGTAGAAATTCGATAAGCTGAACATTGCATATCCAACAGCGAGTTCAATACGACATTTCATATTACAACCGTCGATATTATAATATATTCTATAATATATCGATATTGCAAAATAGTTGTACAATTTCAAACATACTACTTAAATTTTTAGTTTTTAAAATGACATGGTCACTCACTAATACTATCCTTAACACTGAAAACGGGATATTTAGGTACCTTGTTTACTATTTTATTTCGAGTTCTCGATATTTCGGCGCTGTTGCAAGCACCATGATCTCGGATAAATGTCTCGTTTTCAGTGATAATACCTACTACTTTTATTATAAAAGTGTACTTATGTTTTTTTTTTAGTTACACAGGTGCATACATATTTGCCCATGTGCATCTTTTGCAGCAAAATATAGGGTAGTTGACTCTATACGGTTTTTTTTCTTGAATTAGTTTAATATTTCCGTTTTAATCGTGTGAAAAATTACAAAATTACGTTAGAAGTTTTATTTTGAGCTAATTATAAGACATCAACAACCCTTCTAAGTACTAATATAGGTGTGAAGTCACTCAATATGCACAACGGCATCAAAACAGTCATCTGTGCGTAGAAGCTCTTATAATGTATGCAAAACGGCCGAAAACTCAAACCCACCTCCATTGTAGTTCGTGCTGTCTCTTTCACTTTAAAGTGAATTTTAGAGACAGAACGACTTCAGCCCGCTTGCGCCACACATTCCTGAATGGGTTTACCATTAGACACAAGACATTCCATATTTAAAACATCGTTGTTTCAGCCAGTTATTTGAATATGACAGAGACAGAACTTTGTTTTAAATGACGGCTATCGTTTTTGAGCTCACCAGATGGCGCCACTGGCGAGTGAGATCCTGTCTAACTTCATGAAACGTTCATTTTATTACGTATAACAACATAGTGTAAACTACAGATACATATTCACAATATTGTCCCTAAGATTAGCAAGCAAGAACCAGTTAAAAATCATTCTTCCTCCAAGTACTAACAAATTAAATAATGAATCAAGAATACACTGTTTTAGACTTTCACGGTTTTCACGGATTACATCCCGTAAGTGCTTTAAGTGGAATCAAGAATAGCTCAATTTTGACCAAAATTGAGAATAATAGTAAAATTACGTGGCAAAAAGAAAAAAAAAACACTATGACATTTGACATTTCAGAAGACCTTACGCTACACTAACGCCTCTAGCGGCGAATTTATGCACGATAGCCTCCATTACGTTTAGTTATCAAGCGGGCCTCAATAGAGCTTCGAAAACCTAAGTGTATTTGAGTAATCGACAGTTTCAGGGCAGTGGTGAGGGTACAATGAAAATGCATGCGTGGACATTGTTCTACTACATTTAATATTGGACAGTTTCTTATTCAATAAGGTTTCTTGTGAGCTGTTTGTTATTTTTCAACGCCAATTTGTAGAATTTTTAATAATTAAATCTTCTTCTAAACACATTAAAAGGAGGACTTTGCGTGATAAATTGTGAAAATAATTTTAATATAAGCTTTGCTTTATAAAATAAAGCTCCTTTTAATGTGTTAATCAGTACAAAAATTAGTATAAGTTATAATATGAGCAGAATATTTTTTTTTAATATAGGTATATACGTATTTTTTTCTCAACATTTGTCAGTAGCACCTAGGTACTCTGTTATGAGCAAGAGAGCCTAAATATTAAAGTCTTAATAGCCGTAAATTTACTAAACCACAAATGACATCCAATAACCATGTCAGAATGAAGCCAAAGAGCTACCTAAATGTTTGTTTTTCTTTCTTATACAGGTTGTTACGGAATAAGCGCAATATACCTGAGGGGCCGTCTCCACGAGCGAAAAAATCGCAGCGATATTATCGTATTTCTCACTCTCTCGCCGCGATAACATCGCCATGTGTAGTCACGTTCTAAGAGAGTTTATTGCTTCTTAGGTGGTGATTCAGACCATGAAACATGACACGAAACCCATAGCTCTTAGGGAATGTTACCCATTCCCTAAGGGCCATGGGTACAAAATGTGTTCCTTGGGAAAGTTGTCAAGTTTGTTGGCCTGAATTACCAAGTAAGAGGTGTTGCGCTTATTCTGTAACACCCTGTATTTATCGATACGAAATTATCTAAGACCGAGATTAACAAAAGTTACTTGGGCTCAGAGTAGTTGCGCGATATTGACAGAAATAATGCTCCGCCATAGTGTGTGTAACGTCTGTATGATTTACAGCCTTAGTTTTTTTTTTCAGTTAAACCAAGACTTTAAATATATTTTCCGATGAAATTTTAATTTGCCTAGAAAATACGACTATTTAAAAAAAGATTCATGCAACAAAAAAAAAATAAGTATAAAAATTGGTCCAAAATAATACGCACTTAAACAAACCAATAGGACTAGTAGTGCGTTGTACCGAAATGACTGAGAATTAAAACTATCAGCTAAATTAATAAAATTAATTGTAAAATTATATATTTGTCGATTATTTGTTTAAAGAGAATATTATATAACATCGCACAGCGACTTTTTTAATTATAAATTTTTGATTAATTGATAATTCCTTTTAGTCAATGTTTTTGTCTAAAGATCTATTTTATATTCCTAAAAAACTCAACAATGCACCAAATTACTTTTAAATTATTCAAAAAAAAAAACGTTACAAAAAGGGACATTGTAGAAAAGCTGATATAAATATTTTACTATTTTTACATATCATATTAAAATTGCGCATCGTCTAGTGATGGGTGTAAAGCAAAAAATATAGCAGCATTTACAGCCGAGTGAATTTTATTTCAATCACATTTTTTTGTGAAGCTTTGTCGATGGCTAGTTTCCACCATCAATAAATTGCAAATCTATTTAGTCCGTCAGCTTGTTTTTCGACGAAGATTTAGGCAGCGGTGCATCATTGACTTAATTCGATCTTTAGCATAGATCTTTAGACAAACAACGTTTAAAAATAAAAATATGATTTTCGCTGATTATCAGCAGTTGTCGTAACATTTTGTTCTTGTGTGTTGATATGAACATGACGAAGAGTTAAGAGTCGGTGGGCGCAGGCTCCGGGAGGTCCGGGCGCGAGCCCACGCCGCCCGCGAGCTCGTACACCGCTTGTGATACTTCGGCAGCTAACAGGTCCGCTTGCTGTGGAAAGATATTGATTTTCTAAACATGGAGGACACTGGTTTGGTTTAGAGAAAAAAAAACCCGCCAATTGCGAGTCGGACTCGCGCATAAAAGGTTCCGTACCATTGTAGGAGGGTTGCCCTCTGTAATTTTTTTATTTATTTTTATTATTTGTTGTTATAGCGGCAACAGAATCATCAACAGACGGACAAAGGAGTCTTAATGATAGGGTGCCGTTTTTACCCGTTGGGTACGGAACCCTAAAACTAAATAAATAATAAATAAATATCGCTGGACATTACACACAGCGCCATCTAGTGCCACACTGAGCAACGAGGCTTGTGTCCTGGACACTAGATAGTTGATATACTACATAGATACTTTTTGTTTCTAAATACATACTTTTTATCCATATAAACATCCATGACTTGGAAACAAATGTCCATGCTCATCACACAAACATTTGCTCCTACCGGGATTCGAACCCGGGACCGTAAGAACGTAAGGCAGCCTCACTACCGCTGCGCCATTCGGGTCGTCTAGTCTAAAAAGGCCTTCAATATGATATAATTATATTATAGTAGGATGATACTGACCTCCCGAGTCTCCGCCTCAGCATACACCCTCACGATGTCCTCAGTTCCCGAGGGTCTTGCGAACGACCTTCCACTGGGATATTTGGCCACCAGCTCGTTAATCCGAGTCTGTAGACCTTCTGGCTCGGAGCATATCCGTTCGGCATCTGTCGTTTTTACTACGCCTCGGTTCTGTGGGACAAAGAAATTTAGTTAGTACCGTAATTCACCTTACTTTAGTGGGAATGTAGTTGAAGAGCTCGTAGCTAAGTATTTATGCATGGATCCATCGTTCAGGGTTCAACTTTCGATGCATTGCCGGAAGTGAATGCAAAGGTTAACGCACCAACTGTATTCGGTATTACATACCGCAGCGACTGAACTAGTTTTTATGTTACTTTGTGAAAAGAAAACTTAATCAAAATCGGTTCATCCGTTCAGGAGCTATAATGCCACAGACAGATACACACTACAAACTTATAATACCGCTCTTTTTCGTTGAGGTTTAAAAATGACAACAAGCATAAATGCGTATTTTGTGGACATGTCACATACGAGCTATGAACACAAGGCGACACATCAAACTATACATATCTAGTATAACCTGACCTCGCTTTGTATGAGTTACCCGTACAATGAGAGATCAGTTTAATTTGGTTTTTCATAACTTGATTTGTTGTCGTTAGTACACTTTGTTATCTCGAAAAAAACGTTAAGCTGCCAGGTCAGGCGACTTTTTTGGTAACAAAATGGCTCTACTTACAACGTTTTTAACACGGTTACTCTTTTATTTATTTACTCTAAACATACAAATATCCTTACAAACTAGACCCAATGCGATTTTGTAGCACACTTAAAATTTAAATAGTGTAACTGTTTTTGACATAGCAATTTCTATAGGTAGCTGTTCTTGTAAATTCACCCAAAGCGCAACAGAATAAGTCCAAGTCCTCAGCAATGAGGTTGAGAGTGCGGACACTAATGGATATACCCCGCATATAATTTCCTCATATATTTGTACCTAATAAATTTATTTTGTACTCGTTCCAACATGATACTATAAGTGCTTAGTTTCATGTGGAGCTCAGATAACTGCATTACATTCTAGTTGGCTTCTTACTAAAGCATTATACAGGGTGTAAACAACCTCATCACGAAGCCGTCAACCAATTATTCTGTACATCAAACTTTTTTTTTGGGTGAAAAAAAATGATCGCAATGATGGGGAGAACAAGTGCCTTACGGCTTCATTAAGAGGTTTTTTACACCCATTATAATGCTGTTATAGCTTTAATATTTGTGAAGCCTTTAACCATTCTAAGCACAAAATTTGTATATGATCTCTTACAGATTGAAGCTAAGTTTATCCTCACCTGAACTGTAACCTTGAGCTGCCTGCAGGCCAGGTCGCGGTACATGTCCCGCCACTGCACCGCGCTCCAGCCGCGCGCACACAGGACGGACTCCACCAGGAACAGGTCTGAGATCGCGTCGCCGACTGTTTCGTTTGTCATGTCTATGAAGTCCAGGAAGATTTGGGCTGCTTTGCGTTGGCTGGGTTCACTGGAAAGCGGAATAGGAAATAAAGTAAATTATTTGAATATTGACACAAAATCATGCATTCTTCAATTGGGATGTGAAGATATTATAGCAGTGATAGCCTAGTGGTGTGACCGTCGGCCTGCCAAGTCATAGGTCTCGAGTTCGAATCCAAGACACGCACCTCTGATTTTTCGGATTCATGTGCGTATTGCATAATAGGGTAGATGACAAAAGAAAAACTAATTAGTCCGTCAGATGAGATTCCCAAAAAATTTGGACACATATTTTTTTCTTTTTTCACGCAAACAAAAAATTAAGACGATATGGTGCGTCGAAAACTCGTGTGACGTCACATTTGAGTACATTTTTTACTCAGATGTGGCGTCACAAGACTCCACTCATGATCTTTAACACGTTTTAACTTCGTCAATTTTTTATTAATTTGATAAAACAAAAAAAAACGTATCCAAAATTTTTCGATAATCTAACTGAGACGGACTAAACAGAATCATGTTTTTTTCAGTCAGTCATCATCCTATTATCACTTGCTTCGGTGAAGGAAAACATCGTAAGTAAACCAGAGATCTTTCTTGACGGCATGTAAAGCCAAGTCAGAGGCCCATATCCGGCATAAAAACTCTAGACACCTGGTTAGGCACTAACCACGCGATAAAGAAAGATGAAAAATATATAGAATGCCTAGGTGATTCCCCCGAATCATGCCTGTGCGATAGGCTGAGTTGATGACTCACCCTTCCTGCGAGATTCTGGCGATAGTGTTCTTAGCTTTAGCGCTGTACAGTACGGTGCCGTGGCCGTTGGCTTCGAAGTACACGCCCACGTCGTACTGCTTGGCCGCCGAGTGTAAGTGCTTTACGCCTGTTTTAACTATCTCGATCGGGACTTTCTGGAAACAATAAGGAGAATTTGAGAAACAATAAATATTTTTATTATTTCTAGTTTTATGTGTCCAATTTTAATTCATTTTGATTTTAATTTTATTTTTCCAATTTTGTTACCTAATGTGTTTGATTTCAATTTTAATTTCCCAATTGCTACTATGACCTTGTTAATTTTATTTTATTTTTACAATTTTGTAACATATTGTGTTTGATTTTGATTTTAATTTAGATTCTTTAAATGCTACTTTATCTTTGTTAGCTTAGTTATACATTTTATTGTGCATGCTGTGGTCTCCTGTAAGGGAAGGAGTGCACCTACGAGATACTTTTGTCGTCCATTACTTATTTCATGTGTTTGTGTACCTACATCCTAAATAAATAAAGGCAAGAATGATTTTATATGCTACAAAAATATTGATACTATTTGTGATGATATTTTTGTAGAAAAGATTAGATTAAATGACACCTAATCGTTTCACCAAAAAAACTGTATTTGTTTTATCCAAAACCAATCACGTTGACAATGAGGCGTAAATGGAACCTTCACGAAGCCGTCAACCAAACATTCTGTACTATCGAGGACACTCCCGCCTGATCACCACGTAGCCAATTTTTGCTTGGAAACAACTTTTATTGTTTACGGTCCGGTACGATTACGGTAGGACTCGACACAATCAGAACATAAAATCTCAATAGTAGGTACAGGGATCATGAAGGTATTTAAAGTTATAACATTGGAAACTTATTAACTTTAAGATGAAGCGGGGAACCGCGCGCCTTTGCGTCGTTTAGCGAAAAACTGTAACACCCTATTCTCAAATCTGGATTTATTTTCTTTGTCAGCTAATAGATTTCGAAGTGATATCCTTAAAGCTATCAAAGACTGAGGAATAGTGTATCTGAAGATCTTATTGTTTTTTTTTCCCCTAAGTATTAGTAATAAAGCTAAGGCTTAATGTACTCGTGCATGTTTCTTCCAATTTTAATAATATAAGATGTGGATAACGTAGTTAGTTGCACACTGATGCAGTCTCGTACCAATTATTTGTTAACCATTTATAGTGTGTAATTGTTTGTTTTCCCTAATAAATAAAATAAAAAAAAATTGATTCAAAATTTAAATTAGACGATGACTTACCTCCTATTAATTGAATGGAATTTCATTGCTATGATATTGTATTGAAATTTTTCTTTATCGTATTTAATAATTCTTGACATTATAATTAATTAACCCCTGACATTGTATTTAATAATTCTTAACATTATAATTGATAACAGTTAACGTTTTCTTATTCTCGACATTGGTGTCGATTCTGTTGTGTACAAACTAAACTTAATTTAGGCTGTTGCTATCTTTTTCGCACTAATAAAACGAGAAAGAGACGGATGTAATTTAGAGCTGTTAAATTTAATTGGAACTAATATTTCCATACAAATGAAGGGTGCGTGTAAAAACATGTCGACTAAAAACACAGTGAAGCGCAAGGCATAAACTAGTTTGACATCTGTAACTTAGTTCATAGCTATGGCCGTCCTTTTCTCGCACTGCCTTTTAGTAAAAGATAGCAATAGCCTAAATTAAGTTTAGGTTGTGCACAACAGAATCGACACCAATGTATGGTTTATTATTAATTATAATTCTTTGAAATATTTGTACGCTGGAAACAGCAGAATATTATGGACATCATATAATGTGTAACACCTATGTAACAACAATATTCTAACAAATAAATCTATTATTATAAAAAAAAAAATCTTATGAATAAGTTGGAAAAAATGATCGCAATGATGGAGAGAACAATTGCATTTCAACTTCATTAAGGGTCTTTTTACACCCAATTTTTGTTTTGACCCTCAAGTCTCATTCTGGAAACTCACACACACCTCTTTAGCTAATATTTCTCTGTCTTTTACCCTGTCTATAACACTAATAATATATAATACGTGTCGTACTAACCAGAGTATCTGTGATGTACTTAGTGGAGGCTCCGTTAGCGTACGCGGTCTGCACGATACCCACGCTGATGTCAGTAGCTTTGGAGGCCTTGATTAACTCCTGTACGTATGATGCTATGAGAACTGCTATGCGATCTCCGTCGAGTAGGTTCATCTTTTGTCTAGAAGGAATGGAATATGGCTTAGTATGAGAGTATGAAATTAATAAAATAAATAAATATCGCTCGACATTAACACACAGCGCCATCTAGTGCCACACTAAGCAACGAGGAGACAGAATAAAGATATTAAATACGAAGGAGTTTTGTTAGTGAATGATCCTCCCCGTCCCTTGCTCGTGCCAGCCCGCTTTGCTGAGCCTGTAGTCCAAAGTCAGTCCCTAAATAATGACACCACTCCGATCCAGCTTGTCCCCTTGCTGTCCTCTTCCAGCGACGCCCTAAGCTGAGGCCCGTACCCCGCAGGGGGTGCCCTTAGCGTGTAGTCGCTTAGTTAGTAAGTTTTTTGCCCTGGCTGGAGACCTTACACTTAAGGCACCCACAGGAAAGTCCGGTTAAGCAGACGACATCCTCTCAGGTTGAACTGCGAGATGCCATTTCGGAAAAAAAAAGTTAGTGAATGATTGGTGCAGAATAGAGATGATACATCAAAGGCCACTGGGCTTTATTTCAACAGGCGTAAGTTGATAGTTAAATGTCGGGAACTCATAACAAACAGTAAACATGGTAAATATCCCGTTTCTAGTGTTAATAATATAATAGTTGAGTTTGTTATTTTCAGGCAGCGCTTAAAAACGCTGCGTAATTTACGACGGTTTCCGAAGTTTAGTAACAAGATAAGCTGAAATGAAATTTCTACGATTAGTTCAGATTTCGCCGCGTTTTTTCGCTTAGGAAAATTACAGATTTTACAGCTGATTACTACTGTTGATTACTTTACAGTTGATTACTACTATTTATTTATTTTGTTTGGTCGTATGTGTCGTATTTAAATTTTACGTTTAACATGCTCTAATATTTGCATACGAAAGTTACACTATAACCCTATGTATGAGAATCTTAATCTTTCTTGTTTTAATGTAAACAAAAATAAGTCGTATTTTTATTTGTATAAGAGCCATTACTTACTTGTCATCAAGGTAGTAATACACGAGTCTGTCGCCATCGCCGTCCACCGACGCGACACGTTGGTACGGCGGGTGTGTGATGCCTTTTGGCGGATTTTGAGTTACTTTCACGTGGTCTGCGCCGCACTGGAAAGATAAAAACGGTTTGTTAATTTGGTTATGTTTTCTATTCCATCTCCATACTATTTCATGTCAATGGGCAAGTCTTTTTTTAGTAACCTAACACGAAGGGGATGGCGGGGTCTAGTGAGCGAGCGAAGTGAGCTTACTAAGACCTCGCCATCCCCTTCGAACCTAACCTCTCCGAGTCGAGGTGCCACAAGTCCCGAGCTCGCTTCGCTCGCTCTTGCTTCCTATGCATGTTCTCCTTGCCGCAATGACCGGATAAATAGTTACCTAATTTGGTATCATAGCCGCCCAATCAGTATATTATTCGCCCATTTAATTTTTAGTCCCCCGATTATGGGAATATTAATAATATCCCCTTTTTAATATTCCCATGCAAGCACTAGATGGTGATTATTTGTATTTGCACTTAATAACTATGTAACGTCTCTTGCAGGTATAGGCGTGTTGGTGTGATGAGATGGTTATGTAGGTGTCGGGGTTTGGTCGAGAAATAACTTAGCCCGGACACGGTACCAAACGGAAAGTTTTTATTATCCAGTTTGCACAAGTCACACAGAAGAAATAGTTCCACACACACAACACAATCGAAAGCGTAGAAGTAGAAGTAGAAATAGAAATGGAAGGAGTGAAGAGAATAAGATAAGCACAGCGATAACATACGAAATACATGCAACAATAATATTCGCGAGGTACTATCGAGGACACTCCCGCCTGATCACCACTAAGCAAATTTTTGCTTGCACTTAAAACATAGAAACGCTCTCTATCCCCGCCCCGTTGATTTTATATATAAATAATTAATGAAAAAATACCGATCGGCGACACATGCCAAACGAGAGTTATTGTTATTTTGCGCGCCAAAGTTGACGCTTTCATAATAGACCTAAAGTTTAAGGTGGTGTGGCTCGGCGCCTCCGCATGATTTAAGCGAAAAAAAATTTAACTTATCAGGCGGAAAAGACCACGACTGTACGCGTAAATGCCAGTTGGGTTAGCAGGCGACACGGGCTTCGCGGACGAGTACCATGGGCCGATTACTACAAAACCAGCTCATCACACCAACACGCCTATAACTGGTGACCCCGACGTGATATATGTTTATGGAATGCGTATCGACGCGTTTGCGCGTTTCCAATGCACGACACGGCGTATTTAAATTTTGCATTTAGTGATTTTGTGTTTTTCCAATATTGATGTTTTGTTTTTGTGTAATAATGTGTTGTGTAGTGTATGTGTGTAGGCCACACAGGTACCAAATTTGAAGCGAATGATTTCGTTTCGGTTTGTAAAAATGAAATTATTTCAGAATAACGTTTAGCCAACTGAACACAGCACTTCAGGGCACGCAGGAGTTCTAGAACAGTGGAAATGACAGCCTCCTGTCACTGTCATTCGAGCGACAAAATAAAAGTATTTTTAGGGTTCCGTACCCAAAGGGTAAAAACGGTACCCTATTACTAAGACTCCACTGTCCGGCTGTCTGTCACCAGACTGTATCTCATGAACCATGATAGCTAGACAGTTGAAGTTTTCACAGATGATGTATTTCTGTTGCCGCTATAACATTTAAAGGGGGCTCCATACAACAAACGTGATTTTTTTGTCGTTTTTTGCTTTCTATTAGTTGAAACTAAAATAAAGGTAAAAATATAGTGTCTAATGTTGGCCGGTTTTTGACACTACTTACCCCCAAGTTAAGCTTCTCGCCCACTCCTCCTAGGTTGAACAGATGCAGTTCCAGTTCATCCAGGTTCTTCTTGACAGCCTTCAGCTTCTTGCCGCCCACGCCGTTGGCTCCGTCCACGTACAGCCGAGGGTTGTAGTCTCCGTGCAGAGGTAGCCGCTTGCGCATGTTCTTGAATGCGCCGACGATTTTTTCGTAGTAGCCTGAAATTATTGAATATAAGTGATTGCGTTCGTAAATCGTTCTAAATAGACTAGATTTTTTGTAATTATTTGTAGATCTTTGACAGTCGTTACAGGTAGTCAGTGGCCCAAAAAGTCTGACAACCAGTCCTACCAAGACGTACGTCGTATTACCCAGTACTAACTGGGCTGTGGAGGTCAGATAGGCAGTCGCTCCATGTAAAATACTGGTATTCAGCTGCATCCGGTTAGACTGGAAGCCGACCCCAACATAGTTGGGAAAAGGCTAGGCAGGTGTTGATATTGCGACAAACACCTTTTTGTGTATAATATAAACAAGTAGCTTTAGCTCACGGCGTCACGCGCGGTTTTATCGGAAATTATCCCACGGTAATGTACTACCGAGACAAAAAAAAACCGAACTACCCATGATAACTATTCATTCTCTATTCTGCGTGTCACACCCAAATCTTGCCTGTTTTTTAAATGTCAAAAAGTAACAGATATATGACAAGGTTACTGTTGCTGTTGGTGTTAGGCTGTGTCATCCCACTGCTGGTCAAAGGCCTCCTCCCATTTCGCATACATAGTATGTATACCTGTAGTTCATGATTAAAGCCAGTTCAAATGCCATCACGGAGGAGAGATGGTACAGAGAAAAGCGTCCAAGACATCATCACCTTTCTAAAGGTGACCGACCCTGACGACGTGCCAACTTACGTAGCGAAGGAGCTACATAAGTTACCGCCCGTCACTTTCGATCACGTAGACGTCACCAGGCTGTTAAAGGACATTACATCGATGAAGTCAAGCCTGGCCGAGGTGCAGTGTAAGTTGGAGAAGTCTGAAAATACCATCCATGAACTACGTGCTGAGATAGTGTTGCTACGCAGTGCGGTTTCGGAAAGTAGGACACATGACGATGCCAACATAAACACGCGTCGTGGTGCGCAAAATGCGACAGACAGCAGTTTTGCGTCGGCGAAATTGGATTCGTCGTCGACTGCAAACAGCGAGGGCGATGCACCGTGCCCCGCCGTCCCCCGCCCCTCTGCTCCGGTAGAGAATACGACACGCGTAGCTACGTTGACCCCCAAACCAGCTTACGCCGCAATTGCTGCCTCAAGCAATACAGCTGCAATACGACCTAAGCAGCAGAAAGGGGGAAAGCAGAACCGTCGCTGTGATACCCTTCCGAGGAATCCGGTACAGCGCTGTCCAGCAAAGCAAGAGTGTGATGAGGACGGCTTCACCACAGTTCAGAAGAAGAAGAAGAAGCCTACTTGTCGCAATCAATGCGGTACTGGACTGTCAGGACCAAATATACTGCTGCGTCCAGCGATACCATCGACGTTGCTTTATGTGTCCCGACTGCATCACTCCACGAAGGTTGAGGAGATCGTGGAGTACATGAAGGTGAAGACTAGCTGGACCTTGAGGGTCGAGAAGTTGGAACCGCGTCACAACACCAACTTCAAGTCGTTTGTGGTGCGAGTTCCGACACAACATCTCGACAAGTTTCTCAAGGAAGAGTTTTGGCCGAAGGGTGTAGTCTACCGACGGTTTCGCGGCAGGCTACGTGACACCGTGCAGCGTAACACGACGCCGCCACTTCGTGTGTCATAGTTCATAAGTTATATTTTGTATGTATTAGTATATCTTTATGTGTAATGTAATTTTGTGTATTTTATCTATGGGCCTTATGATGCCTGATAATAAAATGATTGATTGATTGATTGAAAGCTAAAATTTTACTGTTGGTTTATTTCTGTGAAGCTTTTCCGCCTTTCCAAGCCATCATCAATAAAGGGTGTAAAAAACCTCTTAACGAAGCCGAAAGGCACTTGTTCTCCCCGTCATTGCGATAATTTTTTTGTTCTACACCATACCTGGGAACCTTCTAGTTACGGAGATATTGGGGGTCAAAGTTCCAACTTTTTGATTTTTTTTTTTTAGATGCAAGTTGTTAATGTAAGATTTTTACTTAAAACACCTCCACGACCCCCGTACTATTCAATCCATCCTTCAGCACAGTGTTTTGAGTGCATTACATTGACTTCTACCACAAAACATGACTTTTCACCCCAAAAAAAAAAGTCGTTTCCCAGCAATAATATTTGCGTAAAGTTAGGTACTTAGTATGATGTAAACTCTGACACCAGGTTAGGCACTAACCACACGATAAAGAAAGAAGTATGATGTACAGAATGCTTGGTTGATGGCTTCGTGATGAGGTTGTTTACACCCTGTATAATTGCAAAAATTAAATACATGAATATAACAAATGAACTACCAATCGTTAATCAACAGTCTAACGGGCCACAGACAGGGTTCACTAGTAAATACCACAGCATTGCGAACATTGGCGCGGGATCAACTCCATTCATTGAGAAACAAGAATGATACTATCACTATAGGCAATCAGTCAATGTGCCAACTGACCTCAATTGCTATGTTGCTAAATAAACACCTGCATGCATTATTTTGGTTTGATGTTGGATGGAAATAAATATCTATAGTTTTTTTTGTAATTTCAAAATAATAGCTTTTTGTTACAGAATGCATATTTATGAAACTATATAGGTTTGGTACTTAAAACATTTTTTTTTTAATTTGTCTGTTCCCGCTAATCTCCGAAACGGATGGACCGGTTTTGACGGGACTTTTAGTGGCAGATAGCTGCTAATATATGCTGCGATAGATTTCATTTTAGAAACAGGATTGGGGTTCCGTGCAAAAAAAGGAAAACCATAATTATGTTATTTAAAAATAACTTCACGCGGACGGAGGTCACGGGTAGTCATAAATATAGCAATACAGCAGGCCAAGGTATACCTCTGTGCAACGCAAACCTAATTTTCCTAGTTTAAAGGTCTTAGCCCAGTTACACGACTACTCCGCTCCCACCCGGCAAAAAGAAATATAATTCAAATATGGGCTTCAAGTATTTATCTTTAGATATACTTTACATTGGCATTGACGGCGGTAACCCCGCTGACAGCGAGCTGTTGATAATATCCCAAGTCAGAGTGGTCAAAAATACATGGCACTGTTACTTATTCGATACCTCCTGTCCGAACTGTCTGCATGTTACATCTTCACGCAAAAATCACGTTCTACGGTAGGACTTAATGTAAACCACTCAAAAGATTGTGCTGATGGAATCATTGAATAGTACGGGGGTCGTGGAGGTATATAAAGTAAAGTAATGACATTAAAAACTTGCATTAAAAAAAAAAACTTATGAAAACGTTAGAACTTTGACCCCCAATATCTCCGTAACTAGAAGGTTTCCAAGTATGGTCAAGAACAAAAAAAATAATGACGAGGAGAACAAGTGCCTTACGGTTGGTTTAGGGTACTGTTAGACCCATTAAAATGTACTATTAAATAGGTTTAATCCCACTAACCCTCTTCAGTAGGAGTCCCATACGTGTTATCGTTGCGGCACTTGACGAAGAAGTGCAACATCGGCGTGGTGACGATACCGAACTCCTTTGGCGTTCCCTTCAGAGCTATCACGCCGTTGGCTGCGGCCGCTGCTAAGCGGGGGCTTGTGTACCTGGCAAATAAGGAAGAGTTTTATGAAGCAGACTTATGAAAGGGTATAGTGTTACCCAATCATTGGTTTGATGATTTGTTTTTTGTTAACTACATGTGGAAACTTGTAATTTGCCATATTTTGCTAGTGCTACTATTACTCACTGTGTGTTTAGCTGTAAGTTTTCCTAAAAATGAAATGAATAAATAACTCAGCTACCAACACACAACGATACACGGTTAGATACGCAGTTCCTTCACATTAAATACTGATATTTTGCTGCCCCCCAACCAGAAGGTTTTTGTTTAAAGTTCCACTTAAGAGCCTGCCACTACACAGCCCAACGCAGCGATTTCGTACCTCTCGCCCCGCCCCCTCTACAATGCGCCAAAACACATAATTGCTAATTACGAGAAAACTACGTAGAAAAATTAAGAAAAAAACGTCACTAATTGACATAATATTGTTACCTATCTATTAGGCTAAAAAATGATCATTAAATTCCATAAGGTTTCAGAGATCCAACTCGAAATAAGTGCAAACGAGGTTTTTTTGTTTTTTTTTCTATCGTGATTTTTTTATCCAATCGTGTTTTCGCTTCAACAGATTTAAAGATTATAAGTCCAAGTTTAATGGTGTCCAATAGCGAACTCTTAGGTCCTACATCTAGATCGCCCAATATCACCAAAACAGCATCATATGGACTCTTAAAAAAGGTTAGGCAGGCGATGATAATCAAAACTAAAATAGCTGACTATCCCCGCCAAAAAGCTAATTGTAAGAATTTTATTAGTGCTGGACTGGGAAGTATTTTCTCACTTCCTTGACACATCTACGTATTTTTACAAGGTCTTGTCATTTAACAACCATTGCAGAATCCACACGAAACCACCCAGAGAAGCGCCGGAATAATGAAACTTTAAAGTTGGGAAAC
This sequence comes from Xestia rhomboidea, assembly GCA_963853795.1. Classification (NCBI taxonomy): domain Eukaryota; kingdom Metazoa; phylum Arthropoda; class Insecta; order Lepidoptera; family Noctuidae; genus Xestia; species Xestia rhomboidea. Next base: position 6,187,105 of record OY970779.1, on the reverse strand, counting down.
AATTTAACTGACTTGGAACCTGACCAATGTTAGAAAAGGCCGTGGCTTGTATGGTCCTCTTTTCTTATATGGTCTTCTAAATACACAAGTGCTAGTTACCTGGTGTCCATGCCAATGAATACACTCGCTTTAAGCGCCATGTCAGCCTTCTCTGTCGCGATGATTTCCTGGACGGTTGATTCTAAATCAATGTCGCTGAAATATTAACAAAAAATTATTAATAAGGATAACCAAGGACAAACAGAGGTGAAATAAAAACCTACATTAGGCCTATATCTTGGATCATCTAGTTAGAGGCAAGCCTATAACCACTAATCGGGCTCCGAGTTGTACTTCGAAATTGTTAAAAGAAAACCTGATTAAACTTTTCCCAACCGGGAGATTGAACCGGGCGCCCGTGGTCACCAGCCTTGCTTGGGACCACAAGATCAATGAGGCGGGACCCGGTCTGGGCTACTTCTGCGAAAGTTCTAGTAAAAAAATCCAATAGGGAATATGCAAGAAATACAAAATTCTTTTTATTTATTAAAAATGCCTTGTATTGGCGCATAAAAACATTGTGGTTCACTTGTTTAAGTTTCTAAAACATCACTTATTGTTACAATTTATTGTTTTATGTAGCATGTTTTTGGTGTAACGGAACGCACTCTCAAAACGCGTCGTCGTCGATAACTCCGGTAGTGACGTCAAAGTCTGTGTCCAAAAAAACACTTTTATTTGAAAAGTAGGTAATGTTTCACTAAGACTTCATTGTAATATCGTTATCGCAATTTTTGCTTGAATAAAGCACATACAATTAGTAGAATTGCTTTATTAAGGCCAAAAAAATAGATGTAAACACGGCAGATTGACGAAAATGAAGTCACATCATGGCCGCGACAGTCACGGACGTTTGAACTGTCATAGAAAATTGCAGGAGTTTAATATTATTTTTGAGCGACAAGCAGCACTTTTAATACTTTTCTTGGGTTGATAATACTGTATTTTTATTGATATCCCCTATTGAATCCTGAATCAATTCTAAGACTTCACGTTAAGCAGTCATGTTTGCGACCGTTAGACCCAAGGCAGTCAGATTTAGAAACACATCATACCAATTAGGTCACAAGGAAGAACATATAACAGGTAATTAACTACTTTATTCGAAATAAGGAATCGCACAGAAACATGACACCGTGGGTGTTGAATGTGGGCATGAATTGCCTACAATTGTGGCTAGAATGCATTCTTAATTCATTATCTATTGAGGTATCTAGTCTTCTTTAGCAATTCCTGGTCTAATTGAGTGGACAGAAATAATTGTGTGTATATGTCGACCGGAATTTCTAATTCGAATGACTGGATTTCGCTTCTTGTGAACGGTTGTGTAACGCGATCAATTCGTTGTTTCCAGCTATAACCATTTTAGATTTATCACCGAATTTTCTTGGATCTATATTGGGCCGGTGCACAATACACGAACGGTAATTTTATCTTACTCGTTGCCACAGTTCCCCAGAAATTGTAAGCCTAGTCTACACTAATCATCTAAAGATACAAACTTTAACTCTTTATATTAAGTTTCCGTACGCAAAATACGCGCTTGGACGTGGAGTTGCGCACACCAGCCCGTTATACAATATTAAGTTGATGAAAGAGGTAATCTGCGAAACTTTTCATGCAATTTCAAAAATTCTTTCACTGATGTAAAGCCACACTATTACCGAGTGCGATATTATGATATGTTTCTTTGACGCGGACGAAGTCATGGTTAAAAGCTAATCTTTAAAATGGTACATCGAATTTTAGAAACAGTACAGACTTGTGAAGTTTCGCCACTGTCACCCTTATCTCTACGGCAGTCTCTTTTAAGGGGTCGTCTTTCATATTAACACCCGAGTACTATTAAATCTTACCAGTACTAACTGGGTTTCTGAGATAAGATAGGCAGTCGCTCCATTTTTACTGGTGTTCAGCTGCATCCAGCTAGACTGGAATCTGACCCTAACATAATTGACTAAGATGATGATGACTATGAAAACTCACGTGACATTAGCGAGCTTGGTAGCAATGGCTTCCCAGTTTTCCTGCAACATCTCACCGTCAGGGTCTACCAGCTTCACTCCGTTGTCTGGCTCCAGGTTGTGCGAGGCAGTTATCATCATGCCGATTGTGCGACCTGTAATGCATCATAAAAGACTTAGCGAAGATCGAAGAGAAGAGAATAGCCGATGTTGAATTATACATATAGGCTGTAAGCAGACTTTTCACGAAGCCGTCAACGAAGCATTCTGTACATCAAACTAAGTAGATATAGACATAGATATATAGATATCGCTGGACATTACACACAGCGCCATCTAGTGCCTCACTAAGCAACGAGGCTTGTATCGTGGACACCAGATAGTTGATATACTACATATATACTTATTGTTTGTAAATACATACTTATTATACATATAACATCCATGACTCGGAAACAAATGTCCATGCTCATCACAGAAACATTTGCTCCTACCGGGATTTGAACCCGGGACCCTAAGAACGTAAGGCAGCCTCACTACTGCTGCGCCATTCGGGTCGTCGAGCACGTCGAAGTAACGCAACACAAAAAATATTGCTGGGAAACGACTTTTTTTTTGGGTGAAACGTCACGGTTTGGTAGTTTCAATGTTACTCTGATCTGATCTGATATACTTACCAGTGAAGATTTCGCTATATGTCCACCCAAGAGCCAAGTTGTAAATATGTCACCCGTTTCAGTGGTATGTGCGTCTATGTTCCTACAATTTTGCACTTTATGACTCCGACAATAAAGTGTCAATAACGGAAGCGAGTCTAACTAAATGCAGCTGTCACTATTCTGGAATCCTATGTGTATCTCCCAACAGTTACCCTACTTCTTGTGATGTTAAAATTTGCTCCAGTTTACTGATTGCCGGCGATATGCAGATTTGCGCGTCACTGGATCGGAACGTCAATTTCTATTTTTTTCAGAGTTGCTCTGGTATGTCAATATCTTGATTTGAGGACATAATTTGTCCACAGACTGTGCTATTTAAATCCATCTAGACGTTCATACAAAAAAACGGTGCAGAATGTCAACAGTTATGGCCGCTTTTAAAGATCGCGACTTAAGCTGCGTTCGGCCGAGCAAAATACCTAGGGAATTCTCAATTAGGTATCTGTTTCAATACCTCGGTTCAGGGCATTGAGAATCTAACACAGCACATCCCAGCGCGTCTAAAAAACGCACTGCTCTCTTCGATTTTCGACACTCGGCCCCAAGCAGAGTGTTGAAAATCCAGTGCGCAATTTCTATTAGGAAAGATACTACCTAACAGTAAGGGCAAATCCTGCATATCCAGACTTGACATTCGGCTTGTGAGGAATTTGGAGACTTATTTATAGCCTGATCGGAATGATACCTCATCATCTGCCTAGCCTTTTCCCAACTACGTTAGGGTCGGCTTCCAGTCTAACCGGATGCAGCTGAATACTAGCATTTTACATGGAACAACTGCCTATCTGACCTCCACAACCAGTTGTGGAGGATACTAAGACTAACTAAGACTGATTGTCAGACTTTTTGGGCCACTGACTAACTATAATAATAATAACATCGCTGGACCAACCTAGGCAATCACGCTTTAACCTAAAGATCGACCGGAGCGGCTGTTATTATTTAGCCACGAGCTACTCGTCGGAATGATACCTACTTAAAATATTTCCATTACTAGTTTCTAGTGACGACCTTGTTAAATAATGTCAAAGGTGTGTCTGTTTTAAACGGCATTCTTATTGTGATTTAAATAACGCTCTTTCGAAAGGTTAATTTTGTAAACTAAATAGATAAGTAAGTACTTCGTCAGCTAAAGCCAGAAGAAACAATGAATGATGTTATGGCTAGAAACCTAACAACTGAAATGACGAGTGATAGAGAAGTATGGAAGAAGAAGGCGCACCAACATACTGCGCCGACCTCAAACAAATTGGGATAAGCGTAGGAGAATGATGAAAATGACGTACTCATCATCATCACCTGCTTAGCCTTTTCCCAACTATGTTAGGGTCGGCTTCCAGCCTAACCGGATGCAGCTGAATACCAGTATTTTACATGGAGCGACTGCCTATCTGACCTCCACAACCCAGTTAGTACTGGGTAATACGATACCCCTTGGTAAGACTGGTTGTCAGACTTTTTGGGCCACTGACTACCTGTAACGACTGTTAAAGATCTACAAATGACAGCCGGACCAACGGCTTAACGTGCTTTCCGAGGCACGGAGGAAACTCGGTATGCCAATGGGTGATCACCCATCCACAGACCACAAGCCAGCTATATGGTAATTTAAAAATGCCTGATACCATATTAGCTCTTTCCACCTTACGAAGAATCTGGGGTACGAAATTCACGCCCCATTATGCAGTTATAACAATGAGGCGCGACAGTTACTAATGCATTTCAAGGTGTGTTATGTAGATCAGTATTGAGTGTACTCGCAACTGCTTGCACTGCTAATGCATACCTACGATTGTTGACTCTTAATTAGCATCGAGACTAAAGACAGACGAATTGTTCTACGCACTAATTTGTCGACAGAAATGCCGTTTGTGCTGTTTGAAGATCGCGACGGATATGTTACGATGTAATGAATGACCGATACGCGGTCTGATAACCTATGATTAGTCAACGTGTAAAGAGCTCATTATTTTGTTTCGAAACACGTATAGTGGGCTCTTGGTCACAAATATGCTTTATTCTTTGATCTAATGGAAATCCTTTATTTATTTTTTTCGGATGGGACATCATCAAATGACTCCTCCCGCTCTGGGCGGAGCAGGAGGGAGTGTCAGACTTTTACTGGCTAAAACCCATCCATGTTCCTTCATCGCCCTTTGTGTTCCGGGGCCACGGTATCTCTTTCGAACAGTCCCGCAGCCCCGGCAGGCATCTAATGGAAATCCTGGCATATGGATTGCATCTGACAGGAATCTGCAGAGGCTGGCTTAAGAAAAGATGGCGTGATTTGCTGGAAACCTCTTTAAAGGATTACCCCAAAATCGCAGTAGACCATGTGAAAATGGGAAGAATGAAGGGAGGTCCTCGCCCTGCAGTGAAATCGGCAAAGAGGCTTGCTAAGGAGTAGATTACGGGATGTGCTGAATGGGCTACCGTTTAAACCTCATTGTCGATAGCGCGACCATAACTATGTCCCAATCTGACCAATGAAGTCAAGCTTTTTTGAAATATAAAATGAAATTACCAGATTTTCAACCAACTACGATGCTTGGAGCCAGCTATGCCACTAGTTTCAGAGTTGCCATTTATTGTTTTTATAGAACGAGCTCGAAATCATAGTCGACCAGGAAAATGTGAAGTGTGAAAGGATGCCTTTGTCCTTCAGTGGGATAGTAAAGGCTTCATAAAATGACCGAGTTGGCGAACAGTGGTATTTCAACGTTAAATATTTACCACGAACAATTTATAAAGCAACAGCAAGGTCAACTGGTGCATTATTCAGTATGGTGGAGTACGTAGAACCCTTTATGTTGAGCTTATAACAGTGAACCGTTCTTACGATTGGAATAGTACATTATGATATAAGTGCGGTAAGTTGAAAATCACAGCCGAGGCGATATTGCTTGCCCGAGCCGTAGGCGAGGGCGATAAAAAAGCAGAGGCTGTAATTATCAAAGCGCACGTATGTCATACGACGTTTTATAACATATTTGCGAGGAAATAAATAAAACAAATAAAAACAATACAGCGAATAGAAAAAGCGCGCGGAATAATTTTTACTTGTTCACAAATTAGCGAGGCGCGCGCATCAGCGCTTTTTTTAAGGCAAAGACACAAAAAACAGCCAGTATTACTAATAAAGTAAATTAATATTTTTGTGTTTTTTTTACAGATAAATGGTTGTAATTTATTGTAAAAATTAATTAAATTATATAATTAAATGTTTACTTATTATATTTGATCTCCCAAAGTTAATTTTATTCATAAAATGTTGACCACTTTTCTGCCATAAAAACTCTTTGCTAAGATTTAAAAAAGTATAAACCGTGCATTTTACTTTACAGCACAAGTACGTAATGAGATACATTACGATATTGAAATTGGTGAAATAAGAGACCCTTTACGAGCAAATGTGTTTTAAAGTATTTTACAACTTGCTTTGGAGACTTCAAGCCCGCAATACGCCAGGGGATTTTTAATTAGTACTCATTGTAATAATCTGAGTTTGTTTGCTTGTTTGGACGCGCTTATATCTGGAACTTCCAGTCAGATTTGATTTTCGGCTAAGGTTTTAGGCTAATTACCATCACGCTACAGGTGTTAGGTAGTAGCTGTTTCACACCGTTATTAGGTTGCGCTGGTGATGTGTAGGAAACATAGAAAAATACCGCTGTTTTGTAATAACAGACGTTTTATTAATTTCTTACAAAAAGAGCAAAAGATATGATTGTAACCAGTATGACAGCACACACTTTTTTAGGTTATTTTATCCATAGACTAAAAAATATGTTTTTTATTGTTTTAGACCATTGGTCTTGAACATGCTGGGGCCTCGGCCAAAAGAGGCCCCAGCATGTTCAAGACCAATGGTCTAAGTATGTCCTTCGAGAATCCGGCTCGAAGGACCAATTCTATGTTTCACACCGTTACTTAGGTTGCGCTGGTGATGTGTAGGAAACATAGAAAAATACCGCTGTTTTGTAATAACAGACGTTTTATTAATTTCTTACAAAAAGAACAAAGAAAATGTAACCCAGTATGAAAATTATGTTTTTTATTGTTTTAGACCATTGGTCTTGAACAGTAGCCGAGTGGTGGGTGGAACCGCGGGCCTCAGCTAGTTACTTGTTGTATACGAAGATAATTGTAACATCTGCAATCTCGGGAAGCTCGTTTATAATCACAAACGAGCTAATTAATCTAATCTAAGGTTGAATAATCTGCTGCAATTTCACCGGCGCACGGAAACCAGTAAATTAATTGGTTGTGAACAGCTGCCTATTACGGTGGTTATTCCCTGCCCACATTTGGTTTCCACATCGGTTATCACATGAAGTTACTACCAAATTATTAAAATCTTCTACACTTACCGTTTAAGACCCTGGATCGGATGACAGCCAGCAGACCCATGCGGTATACGACATGTTCCAATAGATTGGCTCTGAAACAAGCAAAATAACTGATTTAAATTTAGTTCTTGAAAATGAAAGACATCCTCTATCTACTGGTGGATATAACGGGTAAGGCATCGGCCATTAGCCACTTTGGTTTCTTGTTTTCCAAGAAAGCAATAATTAGACGACTAGACTATCTTGAAACTTGGCCATTTATAAGTAGTCGCGCTTCAGAAATGGATTACGAACCTTTCCCAAGAGCTTTTTTTCACTTAAAACGAATTAAATATTTATTTTCGTTATATTTATACTCGTATCACTCAAAATTTCCAGTCACGCAGTTTCCTAAATTTAAAAGCAATTTTCGCGAGAAACAACGATTGTAACTTGGGAGATAAGAACTTTTTCATTAAAAAAATATGAGTTCCAGAATACTATGTTCGTAACAAGATGAACTTTTAATTAATCCGAACAGTAGGAAAAATAACACTTTTAAAAGTTGTTCAGTGTTTACATATTGGTGCTCGTGAAGTCGTGACTGTACCTATACTGCCTTTTTTTATCGGATGGGAAATCATCAAATGACTGACTAAAACCCATCCATGTTCCTTCATCGCCCTTTGTGCCACGGTATCTCTTTCGAATAGTACCGCAGCCCCGGCAGGTACCTATACTGCTTGCCCTAAAAAGTAAGGCAGGCCCTGTAGGTAAGGCACAGGCCAACAGCGTATGGGTAAGGCACAGGCTATTATATCAAGCTGTAGCTTTCAGAATTCCAAGAAAGCTATGGTTGGACGGCTAAACTACCTTGAAACTTGGGAATTTATTGGCAGTAGCGCTTCAGTAATGGATTATGTCATTAGTCAACATGCCGATGAAAGCAGAGAAGTTTTTTTTTTCGCTAAAGTACCTACACAAAGTTCCATTAATTCTTAGGGTGAGGCCAAACGAGCGTAATTAAGCGAGTCGCGTAAATTCGGTTTCATACATAGTTGGGCTCATGTTACGTCGTCACGCGACACAAACCAGACTTTCGTATGAAAATGTGGGGTAAATTACGCGACTCATAACTCATTATTACATTAATTTGGCCTCACCTTTAATCTAGTGTACCTACTACCTGACCTATAATTATCAAGAGGTAGGTAAGCAATGGTGGGTACCTTGGTGCCATTCATGGTCTAATTGTTTTCCAAAACGGTGTCACCAGAAAACCTTTGTCATCAAGAATCATACTTCACCAGGGAGTTAAATAAACAGTTTGACACCAATTCATTGTCTTTGTCTGCTTGCCTATGTTATCAACTATCACTGTATAGATAAAAACATTGCGTTTCGCTCCGTTTCTATTGATTTTTTGTGTCACCCTGTTATCTTAGTCATAACAATTAATGTAATCTCTTTATTGTTCACGGTTCAATGTTTTGTGGAGGAAAATATAAGCCGTTATTTACTATCACAACAACGCCTGAAAAGAGGTGGCGAGACGACCTGGACGCGTACCCCGAAGGCTGGTGCCAGGTGTTGCGAGATTTATATGGAAAGACTTGGGGGATGTCTTTACCAGCAGTACAGTAAAGCCATTGTAGGTCATACACATCCCGCTATCGCCGAGCTTTCATATTATGTAAGTCCTGTGTGCCAAATAAGGCCAACAGAAGACGAAAAGAGAGTTAGGATCTAGGTATTTTCCAGGCACGCTACGGAACCAGAATTTGCCAAATACGATGGTCAGAAGGTACAGACCCTTGATCTGTCCACGAAGTAGACACAATAGTTAAAAAATGGTGTCTCGAACAAATCGGTCCTTTGACAGATCATGATTTAAGGATCTGGACCCTGTATAGCTGGGATTATTTTTGTTAGCTGCGTGTATTTAAATGTAAAAAAAACCTTATTCAGAATCAGATCCCAGCTACACACACAAGTGACACATTTACAAAAAGTTAAATAAATAAACGACTATCGCTAAGACAATCAAAGCTTGTGATACTTAATGCGTTGTGGATATGACTCAGGTACTCGTCTATCAACAAGTTAGTAATAAACTAGCTTAGTCACTAGTAGCATTATCCATACAAATAAATAACAACCAAACAGGTACAAACAAATAGCAGACATTGGTATGTAGATTACGCCAGTGCCGTGAGATCGCGGCTAAGAATAGCGCATCGCTTCCCGTAGTGTCGCAAGTCGTGGCTAAAAGATGGGATGTCATGAAGATGGACAGCATCCATCTATAACATAGCTTTGGAACTGGGGAGACTTTGGAGGATATTGCAAAAAGGTCGTTTTTTAAAAAGATTGCCTGTACTTAATGATCCTACGACTGCGTCCTTGGTCTAGTCGTCGCAAGCGAGACTGCTGAGCATGAGGCCCTGGGTTCGATTCCCAGGTCGGGCAAAGTGTTATTGGGTTTTTCCATCAGGAATTTCTCAGTAGCAACCACGGAGTCGTGGATTTGTGCCCGGTTGACGGCAACAGGTGCATCCTCTATTAGATGGGGCTTATATATACCCACATTTCGACATAACTGGCGAAATGTGGATTTATTATCAGGTACACCTCTGCCCAACCCTTCGAGGATTACAGGCACGTAATAGTATAAATCATCATAATCTCTACAACATAGATAACTCCATTACACCATAGAACCTATAGGCATATCTATTTATTCATTGCACGACCTGCACCGATATAGAAGCGATCAATACTTCCAATTATCGGCCTCATAGGAAGGGCGCGTCTGCTCACCTGGAGGGTTTGTTTTATGGTCGTTCATCTACGAGTAATTGAAATTGCATTCCGTTTGCATAAGGTGGAAATTGGCTACAAGCTAATTGATGCCTGTCATTTGCTAAGTGATAACTGATAACGTGATAACCCACTCGTATTCATTCCAGGAAAGTATACTTCACAATATACCTCATTCGCGTTAATTTACTATTAGCCTGTGTCCTCCCACTACTGAGCAAAGGTGTCCCCCCGTGACCTCCAAATCTTGCGATCCAGGGCCAATGTGGACCACTGGTCGTTGGTTCTGTTCAGCTCGTCCCTCCATCTCCTGCGAGGTCTACCGCATCGCCTCGTTGTTATTTGCGTGGGTAGCTTAAATCTAGTACTGCAACAGAGGGTAACAGACCTCGCAACTTATTAGGTAATAGAGCAAAAAACTACAGGCGAATGCTCTCTTTAACCTCTTGGTCATGACATACACGCTTAAATGTCACGAGTTTTGCAAGTACCTACTGTTACTGCGGCGACAACAAACGATAGCAGCTGTTTAAAGCATACTTGAGTCACAGCGACGCGACTTGCGGAGCTATGGTTCTAATGCAACTGAACAGGGCCTTTTTTTTTTTTTTTTTTTTTTTCGGATGGGAAATCATCAAATGACTTCTCCCGCTCTGGGCTGAGCAGGAGGGAGTGTCAGACTTTTACTGACTAAAACCCATCCATGTTCCTTCATCGCCCTTTGTGTTCCGGGGCCAACTGAACAGGGCCTGAGAGCTAAGTCTAAAGTAACGCTCGAAGGAAACGAATCAGAGTGAGCACATTAGTATCGAAGCTCCGATATTTTTTTTTTTTTTTACATTTTTTTTTCAACATTCATGAAGTATTCAGATGCTATACTTAAAGCTTTAAACCACAAGCTTATGCAGTCCAGCATAAGTGTATTTTCGCACGATTAACATGACATAAATTCACGAATTTATTTCCGCGAAGGGTTAGTCAAAGGTGTGTTTTTGCTCTACACCCTACTATTCCTATAAAATATCTGTATGCGCAAGGCATATAAGAGTAGTTTCCACTGAGGCAGAGACGAGCGGAGCGGAGACGTGCAAAATCGACCAAACACAGATGATACGAAAATCGCAATGTGGATTTCATGCAAAATGAGAAGCTGATTCCTGCACACTTCTCCGGTCCGCTCGTCAGTAGAAACGCAGCCTAAGGCACGGTTTCCACCACAGCCGGAATTGACCAATCACATTGGTTGAAATCCACACACCACGTTTCTCCAGTTTCGATCGGTCGTTCGTGCTCGTCTACGCCTCAGTGAAAACGCACCCTAAACCTCGTATGCTCATTCAAGCATACTCCTCGTGCGTAAATACTCTTAAATTAGTGAGATAACATCTGCATATCAATCAGCTTAACAAAATAATGCTATACCTATAGTATACTGTAGTATCTGTTTCTCCATTACCGTTATCCATGCGATAAAATCATATTTATGAAGGTTTAACGATAAGCAGTAAACGTTAAATGGCTAACTAGATTATGTAAAAAATTGCTTTGACCGGCTGCGTGTACTCGAAGGGGATGGCGGGGTCTAGAGAGTGAGCGAACTGAGACCCCGCCATCCGCTTTTTTTTTTTTTTTTTTCGGATAGGAACTCATAAAATGACTCTGACTTTTACTGACTAAAACCCATCCATGTTCTTTCATCGCCCTTTATGTTCCGGGTCACGGTATCTCTTTTGAATAGTCCCGCAGCCCCGGCAGGCCTTGCCGGAAGGAAAAAGAAAAAAGGAAGGGGGTCCCCCTTCCTTTTTGCTGACTCTCTATGAGGCGCGCGTGGAAAACGAACGCGCCTGTCGTCATGAGACGGACGGACGGCGAGCTAGCCCATAGCTCACCATCCACAGGCCCGCGCCTACGGTGGCCGGGGGCCACCGCGTGGCCCCCCGACGGAAGGGGCGTCTCCCGCGGCGGCACCCCGCCATCCCCTTACATGTCGAAAAATGTCTCAAGGGAACATTCGACAGGGATAGAAAGCATTCTATGTCCTGACCCAGGTCATGGTTTATCGGGGTACTAAACAAACTCACTTGCACAAATTTATGATGTTAGTTGTGATACCACATTCATAGCATGGCATTTGCTTATAAACTTTTTTTATTTAATTCACATTGTATTAATTAGAATTCCGTATTGTTCCGCTTGTTAAGTAATTGCATTAGCTTGCAGTATGGTTTGCTTGTTAGGAGTAGAATTGAGAATATTGGATTTTCTAATTAAGTATTTATTTTTATACAAAATGAAATGTGTATTTCGTTTTGTATTTAATTAGACAATTTCGGAATACTTCTTGATAGAAATACCAAACATAAACCGAGCACATACAAGAATGTGTTACAATTGACAACATTTTATTTACAAAGTATTTTTGTGATCTACATTCTAAAAATTCGTTTACAATGTTATCAAAATAAAACAAATGTTCTATCAAAACATAACATTTATAATAAACTGGGAATGTTATGATAACAAATAATAAAGTCAATACATCTTATAAGTGGTTGGGAAGCTGCCAAAAGTTATATATATTGGAAAAGGTACGGGATCAAAGTGGGATTTTTATTATTTTAGGCATTTGCATTGCTGAATTTGTTTGTGCAATCTGGTGTATGTTAACCTGGATATAAATACATTTCTATTTTGCACACATGTTTGCAAATTGTTCTAGAATAGATTTAGGTTTCAATGAATTTAGGTAAAGCATTTCCTGTCCTGTCTGATTAAAATAGTTGCCTGTTCTAAAGCATACCTACATCATCAGTTTCAAGCATCCTATGCACATTAAACATGTTGGTGGTGCTTACTGAAAGCTATACTAAAACACTCAGTAATGTTCTTGCTGCTGGCACATAGGCCGATAGTACCTGGGCGACCTAGCTAGATCGATTTTTCGCCCCCGTAAACCCCCATATTGTAACTTTCATTGAAATATTTAGAGCTGTTTTCGGGAATGTGACTACAAATCATAAAATATACACACAAATATTGCTCATTAAATAGTATAGGAATCTGTGAGTGAGCTATAACCCTCCTTGTGGGCCCAGTAGAGATTGATGATGTCAGAACTTTCAGAAGTCTTCAAATTGTTGACTCTAGGATATAATGCTGGTTTCATCACAGTATTTTTCTTTACCGTTTCGGGAGCAGAGCAGATGAAATTAAATAAAACAAAGTAACACTGAATCTGCTTAATTACAAATGCACAAGCTGCAATTCAAAAAAAATTCCTTGACATAAAGCAATAACAGTCCCCCTAGTCTATATCACATATGGTGGGAATGAGCTCACTTAAATAGTATAGCTGGCAGGAATGCAGGGCATGAACTCATGACCTCTTTAATTAATAGTGACACCATAGCTGTAACCATGGTGCGGTTATTCACATAGATTAGGGGGTTGATTATGTATTTGTAAATACAAAAAGAATATAATTACGAAAGAATATAATTAGTTAATGAAACTTCCTTCTGGTAAAATATTAATTTGGTACATGAAATTCATTAATTAATATTAATAATTCAAAGTAATTTCATTCACAAATTAATTCTGTATCTATTAGTAGTAAATCTCCTCAAGAATGTAGAAAAGTAACGGGTAATACTGAAACTAGAGCAATACAATTTGGAGAATATTGCAGTTATTTAACACAACTGTTACCGTTATTGCTGGCCTTGAAACTTTCAAATAACACATTCCAAATAGTTGCAATACCTATGAAAGTTACAAAACTATGCCATAGATAGCTATTATGTTGGTAAATATTTTTTTTAAATTACCTACTCAATGTAGGAACAGTTCCTAATTTAAAACTTATTTTCTATTATTTTTTTTTTTAATTAGGTCTAATCATTCCTAGTTTAACAGACGGTCTCATTTTAATTAGTAAGATTAAAATCTTACATTATACCAGAAAGGGTCAAACAAGACAGACAGCATAATTTATGATTGTGGAGATGACCTGTGAACTCTTATTAGAAGATATAATTATGTATGTTAATGTTATAATTAAACTATAGAGTAGACATTTTGCCACCAGGGAGAGACAATAATGTTACAGTATGTTCAGACCCCCCACTGAGCAACGACTTTTAGCAAACAGGGCTTCGTTTGTTATTGTAGACTATTTAATTACTTATAGGTCTGCTGCAGTACTTACTATTTTCCATAAAAATCATTACAGCAACATTGTTGCACTCAGTCAAAATTGATGTATGATACAATGAATCACAGTATAACCAATTGTTTTGCCTATAAATTACCACGAGTCATTGACCATAATCACAGCCGGTCGTGTCAGCGACTTCCCGTTATGAATTCGTTAGTAAACGATATTCCAGATGACTCACAATTACATATTATTTGCCTAGAATTCGTACGCGAAAATATGCTTACGTGACAAACTCAAAAAGCATGAGAGAAAGGTGCAGCGAAATGTGTTTATTGTGTCACTCTGTGGACTTAATTGGTAAATACACAGAATTTTAAAAAATATTCGTAAATTTTCTACTCACTTTGTGCGGAATCCGGCTGTACCGTATTCAATGAAAACTTCTGTCGTTTTCGGATGCATTTCTCTGGCGAACGCGTACACTACCCGTAAGCTACTTGGCGGCATTGTGTTGATACACGTAAATATATTACTATCACCTGATTGACCACTTCACTTCGCAAACGTGTGTCTTCATACCATTCCCGCTCTGTAAACCAGTTTCAACAGCGAATTTGACGTGATGACGTCGCGGCAGGTCGTCAATCCAACTATTTATAAAAGTACAGACACAAACTGTAATGTCGCTACATGCGCGAGTAAACTTCACAATTTGTTTTGGTTTCTGTAAAACAACTTTTACTCTTCAATTTAGTAGCATAGTGATTCTGAGAATAGTGTCTTTGTGCTGCTGTCAAACTAAACTTTATGAATTTAGTGAGCGAACAGACTAAAAAGTTTGGCTATATTACGCTAGATGGCAGAGTTATGCTTTTCTTATTAGTTTGGCTACTTAATAAGAGATGGCGTGTCATCAACTTTTAGCCATTTTCATGCAGATTATTATTTCATTTTTAACTGTTTATCTCAGCTTCAGCTGTTGTGTACAGCTGTACAGCCTAATCATTAAAACATACATATAGGTAATGCAGGTAATTGTATAATAATTGCACGTCTACACATGGCTGCGGTATTTTTCTATACTTACTACAGTAAATAAATCTGCTATTTCTGACGCCACAAAGCGGGGAGTTACAAGACTTCGAACGTAGTTAGTCCCAAACTAGAAACACGTTGTTGATTCGTTTAAGTAACATTTTTTTGTTGAATGAAGGCACAAAACATCAATGATGCTCTGTACACAAAACGGATTACCCACCACGTCTACTAGCCAGCTGTAGCGCACACTACTGTGTAACCTGTTCATGATTGTCATTATTTCTATAACTTAGGTACTTAGGTACGTATAGGTAACTGTTAGTGAATATGCCACGTCTCGTAGCTATCGGTGTTTTTATTAACAAAGAATATCCTATCCGCGTCACCTACCTGTCACTTGATTCATAAAAAAACCAAAGAAAGCTTTTCTGTACCTACCATTTTATTTCTAACCGGTCAGTAAGCAAAATGTCAAACAGACAGAAATATCAACCAACCGAATCCGGCTAGTAAGTTATTGAAAATGGCCGTAATTACTGTCAACTTGGACAATCATGTTGAATCATCATGCGTGTTCTGCATTGCGATAGGTAGTACGCTCCTTCTGCATTAAAGTGTTGTATGTGTAAAATGTGTAAAAATTTGTTTTCACTACACTTCCTCGAAAACTGGTTCATAACGCACTACGATTAGGTTCAACATGCAATGTATTTCACACGCGTGCGATTTTTTTCATTTTCCAACACGTGCGGGAATGAAAATTGCCACAGATAACTTTATCTGTACTTAGTCCAAATTGGTTCAATGCATAAAGCCAGAGGTGATGTTTTTTTTTAAATTTTGGCAAAGCATTAATGCGTCTATAGGGCGTAAATATTTTTAGAATATTCATCATTCATTCATCATAGATAAACATGATTATTTAAAACTAACATTTACTTTCATAAACAAATTAACATTTATTTGTGTTCTAAATTCTAAAACATAATAAAAATTAGATTGATTGATTTGATTTGATCACCTTATTTTATTAAGACGTTATTGCATCGGCAGCTCAACGCCTTTGAGGAGAGAATAAGGTCGCTGTTAGATTAAAAGAGTCATGGCCTTAAAGCTAGACCACCTACATCTATACCCTACAAAGTCGTCAATGGTGTTCTGACATGTCCGCTTTGTGCTAAGAGTTTCTCGGCCAAACCTGGATAAGCTAGCCACTTGAGAGCACATAAAAGAGCAGCACACTGAAGCTCTCGATAACCACCCTAAAGGCATCGAATGCAGTCGCTGTGGCCGAAATCAGCTAGATGGCATCGTAATCATAGATTAAGCTCCATAGGTATTACATTTTCATTCAAAATTAGAATTACCAAAACGGATTCCAAGTAAACAACCAAACACAAAACGTTTCTGGAAACTAAAGCAGCACTAATAGTTAATTAAGCAAAATCCTAACGAAAAGAAGCGGTCCTCACCTAATTAATATCTATTTATGAATGACAGTAACACATGCGTGTATTTAGAGCTAAATTAAAACAACAAACGAGCGCCCATTATTGCTAGGGACGCCATGTTGGATCCGGAGTTGGGACAACGTCTTATTTTTCGTTTCGATGAATGTCCTGCTGAGATTCTTTATGCCATTTGCTTGTACTTCAGAGGAAGTATTTTGGAAGGACTTTCTAATTTGGTCTGGTGAAGGTCGCTGGAATCTGCATGATGAGAGGAGTACAGGACTGGTCAATGTAGCCATGTGGCGACGCTTGGCGAATAGCTGTTGGCTTATATGTAGCAGGGGATGATATCGGCGAAATCTACCTAAATGTGGCAATATTGGCAGATACCTATTCTCGATCAAAGTACTCTCACCAATTCAGGTCTACAAACCTGTTAAGGCATAAATCTGTAGTTCTAACCTTTGCACGACCGGCCTGTAACGAAAATTTGAATTCCGACTCTAAGGCAGTAGGTACTATTCAATCGATCTATGTTCTGTTTGTAGGCCACATTTTACGTGAACCCTCTAACTGAGAATGGGGGATGGTTTTCTGGGACTTCAGCATATTTAGGAGTTTTACTGGAATACTTCAGGCAAGTCTCAGACTCTGAGTACCTACGCTCTTTGCTGCAGAGTACTAATTTCATTTCAATTTGCATATTATTTCATCTCATTTACCCTATTTTACATATAGGTAATATTGAATTTCTTCGTACCAACGGGTGAATGTATTACTCACACAGTAACCAGTGATGTCCCGTCACTCACTCCAGTTTGGTCACCGCAGTAATTACAGAGCGGTCACGGTGCGCCCGCGTCGCCTCGTCGCTACACCCGCTGTTATTAATCGTGCAATTTTCAGCTAATGAGCTTCATGTAGGATGAGCTTCAGTATTTGGGGATTTTGACTTGCTGTTAGTTCGATGTTTATAAAGTCACAAGCCAGCTTCGCGAGGCTTGATGTATTTCTTATATATGATAACAGAGTCGGTTAACTGGTGCAGCTTTCAATCATCTACCTAGCCTTTTCCCGACTATGTTCGGGTCGGCTTCCAGTCACATTTGAATACAAGTATTTTACGTGGAGCGACTGCCTATCTGCCCTCCACAACCCAGTTAGTACTGGGTAATACGATCCCACTTGGTAAGACTGGTTGTCAGACTTTTTGGGCCACTGACTACCTGTAACGACTGTTAAAGATCTACAAATGACAGCCGGGACCAACAGCTTAACGTGCTTTCCGAGGCACGGAGGAAACTCAGTATGTAAGGGTGGTCAAGTATCCACAGATCGACCTAGGCAAGCACGGCTTAACCTAAAGATCGACCCGAGCGGCTGCTATTATTTTGCCACGAGCAATGGTGGTGCAGCTTTCAACATTCACGGTAAATAGAAGGGATGAGTTTATAATGTGATTTGGAAAGTACCGAAACCGCGGGTCGTGGTTGTACCTATAATCACTACAGGAACACAAACCCAGCAAAGCGCGCCTTAGGCTACGATTCCAAGAGTCAGCAATAGTGAAGGGGTCCGCAAGGACCGAAGCCTGCCGGGGCTGCGGGACTATTCGAAAGAGATACCGTGGCCCCGGAACACAAAGGGCGATGAAGGAACATGGATGGGTTTTGGTCAGTAAAAGTCTGACACTCCGTCCTGCTCAGCCCAGAGCGGGAGAAGTCATTTGATGATTTCCCATCCGAAAAAAAAAAAAAAAAAAAAAAAAAAAAGGCTACGATTCCAACAGGGCACGCCACGATAGTGGCGGTAAGTCCCCTCTTTGAGGAGTGGCTGGAGAGACGCCACGGCATCCTCACCTTCCGCCTGACGCAGGTTCTTACCGGACACGGATGTTTCGGTAAGTTCCTGCACCGAATCGGGCGGGAGGAGACGCCCGGGTGTTTCCATTGTGAGGATCGGCCGGAGGACACGGTGGAGCACACTGTGGAGGTGTGCCCTGCTTGGGTGGAGCACCGCCGTGTCCTCGAGGTGGCGATCGGCGGCGGCGACCTCTCGCTTCCGGCCCTGGTTCGTGCCATGGTCCGGAGCGAGACGGAATGGGACGCCGTCACCTCCTTCTGCGAAGCAGTCATGCAAGCGAAGGAGGTGGCGGAACGTGAGAGGGAGATATCCTCACGTCCCGGCCGCCGCGGGAGACGCCCCGGGCGTCGGGGTCCACGTGGTGGCTACCGGCCACCGTAGGCGCGGGCCTGTGGACGGGGAGCTATGGGCTAGCTCGCCGTCCGTCCGTCTCACAGATATATATCTATATCTGTGGTCCGTCTCATGACGACAGGCCGTGTCGACGGCGCGTTCGTGTTCCACGCGCGCCTCAAAGAGAGTCAGCAATAAGGAAGGGGTCCGCAAGGGCCGAAGCCTGCCGGGGCTGCGGGACTATTCGAAAGAGATACCGTGGCCCCGGAACACAAAGGGCGATGAAGGAACATGGATGGGTTTTAGTCAGTAAAAGTCTGACACTCCCTCCTGCTCAGCCCAGAGCGGGAGAAGTCATTAGATGATTTCCCATCCTAAAAAAAAAAAAAAAAAAAAAAAGGCTACGATTCCAAGGGCACGCCACGGTAGTGGCGCTGGCGATAAGTCCGCTCTTTGAGGAGTGGCTGGAGAGACGCCACGGCGTCCTCACCTTCCGCCTGACGCAGGTTCTTACCGGATACGGATGTTTCGGTAAGTTCCTGCACCGAAACGGGCGGGAGGAGACGCTCGGGAATTTCCATTGCGAGGATCGACCGGAGGACACGGTGGAGCACACTGTGGAGGTGTGCCCCGCTTGGGTGGAGCACCGCCGTGTCCTCGAGGTGGCGATCGGCGGCGGCGACCTCTCGCTTTCGGCCCTGGTTCGTGCCATGGTCCGGAGCGAGACGGAATGGGACGCCGTCACCTCCTTCTGCGAAGCAGTCATGCTAGCGAAGGAGATGGCGGAATGGGACAGGGAGGGATCCACACGTCCCGGCCGCCGCGGGAGACGCCCAGGGCGTCGGGGGCCACGTGGTGGCTTCCGGCCTCCGTAGGCGCGGGCCTGTGGACGGGGAGCTATGGGCTAGCTCGCCGTCCTTCCGTCTCATGACTACAGGCCGTGTCGACGGCGCGTTCGTGTTCCACGCGCGCCTCAAAGAGAGTCAGCAACAATGAAGGGGTCAGCAACAATGAAGGGGTCAGCAACAATGAAGGGGTCCGCAAGGGCCGAAGCCTGCCGGGGCTGCGGGACTATTCGAAAGAGATACCGTGGCCCCGGAACACAAAGGGCGATGAAGGAACATGGATGGGTTTTAGTCAGTAAAAGTCTGACACTCCCTCCTGCTCCGCCCAGAGCGAGAGGAGTCACTTGATGATTTCCCATCCGAAAAAAGAAAGAAAAAAAGGCTACGATTCCACCAGAGATGAGCGAAGATGCGTAGCGAGGGACATCCCTCGCTGACACATGTGTGGAACTAACTAATTACATAGCTAGAATACCTCACGCTGTGAAAAATAAGCGATAGGTATTATTGGTGAGTGTCACACACATCTCTTGCTACGCATACGCATCCTCTTCATCTCTGGTAAAAACGCAGCCCTAAGCAGTAGGTTCCGGCTGAAATTCGTGGATCTTTGTCAGTCGTATGTAACGACTGACAAAGATCCACGAATTTCAGAGTCAAAGTCTTTAAGGCCTGACAACCATGATTGCCAAGGAGTGTCATGTTACTCAGTAACTGGTTTATGGAAGCCAGATATGCAGACGCTCCATCTTCACTGGTATCCTGCTGCATCCGTATAGACTGGAAGCCGAGCCCTACATACATAGTTAGAAAAAGGCTAGCGAAATGATGTTTCAAATCTATCCAAACTCCTGCAATGATTCCCAACTTCGTATGTCAATCGTCACCGCTCACAGGCGATGCGAGTAATTACTCTAATGACTAAGACTAATTAGAGCGCACTCGAACGCGTTTCAATTGAACACATCTGATATGTAAAGTGCTCTCGGTATGTTAGTGGGTTAGTAATTGCTTCTGACAGCTTCCGTATGCCGTTTAGTGTGGGTTTAGTTGGAAACCTACGTAGCTGATATAATTAAACGGATGTCCACTGACTGGCTTTCTATGAGATTACCTATAAAGTTTTATCCAAGAGTTCTGATCTAAGTACCTACACACGAATTACCACATTTTTCTGACAATCCGAAGAATCGTCTGGACCTTGCGACCTCCACGTAGCGTCGAAGGATAGCGCCGTGCCAAAATACCTACCTTGAAAGATAAACTGTATGCCCTTGCCGTTCTACTCACCCGCTATTACATGGGACTTACACATAACTGGCGAAATATGGGTGGTTTTACTATTAGGTACACCTCTACATAACCCTTCGATTACAGGCGTGATGTTATGTTATGATGTCAAATTACAATGTCTCTGTTCTGGAAATTACCAAAGCTCTAGTTACTGTTCGAAGTTTTAAACAACGATTTAATTTCTAAATTCAGCACCGATTCAACTAAATACATTTAAATACGCAATTAAAAGCTGTCGGCTCCACTTTTAAACAGCTACACATTACCATATTAAGTACCAACCAAGTTACTAAAACGAGCTCAAAGCAAACTCAGTAGCGACTATCTAATCAGCCCCCATAATCTGTACCTATCTCGAGGCTAACTGTATGAGATCTCGTCCGGCAACTAAGTATAAAACAATTATGGCGACGCGACTGTGCGATTAGTCGTACGTGTGATTATCATAAGGATAATCGCCTGCTGGCGACAATCTTGTGGGACTGTGGGTATAAATCAGACTGGCTAGTGACGTTGACATGCATGGGTTAGCGTTAGTGATGTGTTTGGGTATGGTTTGAAGGGATATTCGAGCTGTTTTAAATTAGTCATTAAAAGCGACGTTTTAGCTAAACTTGGTACCAATTTTTGGGAAATCATTCATCATCTTGTATTGCTGGATGCTGGATCCTGAAAACCAGTCAAAGAAGAAACTCAATATTAACGACATTATCGTGTAACTTCAGACAATATGTACGGGACTGCTATACTGTCTCTCTCGACATGCAAGAGATTATAAAAAATCTATCGCTCCAGAATCCGTTGTCAAGGAAGTTCTTGAAGTTTCTTTCAATCCTTGCCCTCATGCAATTAGTATAAAGTTTCCTCGAAGAACAAGAAAACGGGCACTTTATCAAAGCAACTATTTGCTTTGATAAAGTGCCCAATCAAAGGTTCATGACGTAGTTCAATAATCTTTTTAGGAACGCATTTATGAATGGTTTCATTACCAATAAATAAAAAAATGTCTAGTGGAAAGTTTTGACTATGAATGTGGAGGAAAGGAAGACTAAAGAAGCGATGGATGGACTGTGTGAAGGATGATATAAAAGGTGACTGATGAGATGATGAGTTATAGAGAAGAATGGAAGAGGAAGACATGCGCCGACCACAAATAAACTGGGATAAGGGCAGGAGAATGATGATGATGAACACTAAGTTATTTGGTAATTCAAACATCAATCACTACTCTAAAGTAACCCTCTTTAAGGCGTTCTGTCAATCGTTCTACACGAGCGGCCTGTGGGTGTCATATACGCGACGAGCCTACAATGTCCTGCGCGTCCAATTTAATAACGCCTTCAGGATGCTGTTGGGACAGACGTGGCGCTGTAGTGCGTCGGGAATGTTTGCGGAGGGTCGCACAGATGGCTTGGCTGGTAGTGACAAAAGCATTTTGAAGATGATTGCTGCTAGACCGGACTGCCCCTTCCAGAGACACTGGGTGGTGACAGTCATAGGCCTAAATAAATAATTAAGTTGTCAACACTAACAATACTAACCTTAAATACTTAAGGGGACTACAGGAGCTAAATTAGCAACTCTATTTGTGGTGGTTCAAACTTCGTTTGAAAAACTGATAGAATAAAGTTCTAATCAGCTTGCACTACAAAGTGGTTGTTACGTCAGTCACTGCGGGCCGAATAGTGCGAAAAGAGTGGTTTGGATCGATTTCCAAAAAATCTGTTAAATGGACTAAACAAAATTAAACGCTATGATGCTAATATGTTGCTTGTAGAATTATTTTCCAAAAAATCAGAATGATTGCATGTATTTTAGTATGGTTTTTACTCGTTAAAAGAATTTTTTAGAGATAAGTACGTGATTTTTTTTTTCGAGTAGAATTAGTTGTATTATGTTCCAAAACACTATCATACTAGCATATATCCTGAAGAATATCATATATTTTTCTGGTTTTGTTTATTGCAGTGAATCATATACTTTCAGGCATTATAAAACTCACGTTTAGCTCCTGTAGTCGCCTTAAGCACTATTGTTACTAACACTAAAATACTAACAAAGCTATGAACTGTAGTCTGAAAATAAAGGTTAATTTATTTATTTAATTAAACCAACTAAAGCATTTTTCCGTCCCCAGTACTCTTTGGCACAGAATCACACAGCAAGGCAGACGAGCAATGCTTCATCCTTATCTGTATCGTTTCCAGTTAGTGCTAATACTGAATGGCAATTAACTACCTCACCCCCCTCGTCCCAACCCTACACCCCCCCTCACATGTCGTTTAGCCCACACAGTTAATAACTAGGTGGGTAAACAAGATCATTGATTATTGAAATTAATAGTAAGTGACTTGCCGATAAAATTCATAAAACATTGTGAAAAATTGCACGGTTCGCGTTAAACATGTAAATTGGGTAGGTATGGGTTACGATGGGTGACGTCAGTGGTTATTATTAGTAATTAATGGTGATTAAGGAGGTTGTTATTATGTGGTGGGTTTTTAATTTATTATTTATGGTGATGTTTATGTTAGCGTTGTTCTTTATAACAGACTTTAAAACTGTACAAGTTTCTACCTAGCTGACGAAATTCAAAGTTTGGATGCCCAGAGTGTTTTTCAGCAAGCATATTCAGTACGAAAACTTGACATTGAGTATGGAGATGGTGACGTGATGAGAGAACACCAAAATTAGGATCCAGAATTGTATCGTTGTAACCGACAAGGACGGTGGAATGTTTCAGGTGCAAAATCGATTGTGATTGGTCAATTGATTTTTTATTTAAGACGGGTACCCCATCTTACCCGAGGGAGAGGCAAGATATCCCCTTTTTCTACTTTTTGTTTTTTATTTATTTAATTATGTAACACAAGTTCTTACATAGACTGAATTATGGAAGACTGATTACCAAAATGATTATTAAAATAAAAAAAATAAATGTTTTTTTTTTCGTTTTATTGACCTTCAAACGTTGAGTACCCCGTCTTGCCCCCCTTCCTCTACTCCATAATGGAGCAACTCGTGGCTAAATAAAATAACAGCCGCTCGGGTCGATCCTTGCCTAGGTTTGCCCGTAGATGAGCGCCCACCCATTACATACCTAGTTTCCTCCGTGCTTCGGAAAGCACGTTAAGCCATTGGTCCCGGCTGTTATTTATAGATCTTTGATAGTGGTTACAGGTTACCAACAGTGGTTACCAAGAAGTATCATATTACCTAGTACTAACTGGGTTGTGGAGGTCAGACAGGCAGTCTCTCCATGTAAAATACTGGTACTGAGCTGAATCCGGTTAGACTGGAAGCCGACCCCAACATAGTTGAGCAACGGCTAGGCAGATGATGATGAAATAGTACACGGTGTGTTTTAATTTCAAAATCAACGAGATCGATTCCTCGTTATGAACTTAGTTTTAGTTTCCACTCAAATCAGCTAGGAGACGCCTTTGAATACATTTCGCTGTTAGTCTTACACACAACACTCCGATCTTCCATAGGTATCAGGATTGCAGTAACTCCATAAGCTTCCTATCAAATTGAGCAACAAACAAAAGCTCGAAATAAACGAGATAATATCTCTTTCTGTTTCTTATTTCCTGGTACGCACTGCGGTCGCCACCCACGGGTACGTTAATACGTATCTAATTAAATTAGGCATCTTTGACCACTTGAGTGCATACGGCTATAAAACATTATAGGTATTCGTAACTCGCGGGTTGAGGGTTCCGTATGGACGGTGGGGAAACCAGGCGTCGGTATTTGAAATCTTTGGTTTTTTACGTTTGGGAAAATTGACCTTTTATCCGCAATTACTTGAAAGATTTTGCAGGATTAATGTTAACAAAAAAATTATGAATACATCTCATTTAAGGTGGAATAGTCAGGTTAGCCCGTGAAATACCAATTTTCTAACGTTTTTGCAATTAGCAGGACAGTGTCAGGTTGTATGTTGATTGAAATATGATTTGCATCATTAAAATCATCAATACAATCCTCTAAGTTGATTTAATCCCATTGAATGACTATTTCATGGAAAAGTCATATTTTAATCAACATACAACCTGACACTGATCTGAATACGTAAAGACTTTAGACTTAGACGAAATTGGGCGGGCTACTTAAGCGCATCCTCCATAAGTTAACTTCTCAGAAACCATCCAACTACCAATCCTTTTTGTTTCAGCTGTTTCGGGAATCAACTTCCCATTACAGTGTGAATATTGAAGTGGCTTTGATCAAACAACGAAACGTATTTATTCAAATGCTGATAGACTGTGACTTTATATAAAAGCCGGTGCGTTTTGGGTACCGTTTCTTCTTTATTATCCAAGAAGTTAGCCTAACCTGGTGACAGAGCTTTTAAGCCGTCCATGGGTGTTTGACGTAGCTTTACTTTGGTTTCCTCACGATGTTTTCGTTCACCGAAGTAAGTGATAATTAAGTAGGTACACAATACACATATGAATCCGAAAACATCGAGCTCGATACACTCGAGACCTATGACTTGGTAGTCCAAGGGCACTCCACTAGGCTATGACAGCGGTTTAATCACCGCTAAGTACACAGAAGAATTTCATGGAATACTATTATACCAGCTTCTTCACTATCATACGAAAATTCTCTGAAAATACGGAACCCTGAAAACCACCAAAAAGCACACTTGTACAAACAAATGCACACTATTGTAACGTAAATATTTAAACAGGTAAATACGGAACCCTGAAAACCACCAAAAAGCACACTTGCACAAACATAGCCACACTATTGTAACGTATATGTGTAAACAGTACCTAAATGCTCATCATATAATAGCAGAGTAACGCATAAATGTATTATTACTGATATGATTCGAAATTGTGGATAATATCATTGCCGTAATAGACAACCTTAATGGGAACGCTTTGGTAGTACACACCATTTTATCAAGGTCTGCCATTCCCCTCTATATGAGCTCTTACAACTTTAACACATACACTTTACATGAGCCTTATGCTTAAGGAAATAAAGTTAAATTTCGGGTGGTGGAGTGTAAAAATAACCTGGTTTATAATATACAGGGGGAGTTTTAATACACATTCAAGATTGTAGATATTCTGGTACCATAGCGCATTAAGTTATTTAGCCATACGCGAGCAATTTCGCTATTAACTATTAGATCGTTTTGAAATCAATTCTTTGGTATCATGTTACGCTTATATTTGTTTTTTTTTTTATCATCGCCATTTAATTTAGTGTAACGTTAGCTATATTGGTGGTATTTTTCCTTTTAGAAGTCCATGTAACTACTTATTTATACACATAATAAAACTGTTTTGTAAGATTGATTTGAGCTTTTTAATTTAAAAAGATTATCTTGCGGTTTCGCGATGGAGTAATTAACTACCGAATTACAAGCTATTAAATGAATATATCTTAACAGATTATATGTGTTACATTTTCTCCGTATATTAATCTAAAACACAGTATGTTAAAAAACAGGCTTGATACTGCTGAAATATTTTTGAGTTTAATGGTTGGATTTATGTAAAAGTGGCTCAATTTCAGGTATGCATGTATGCAGGTACATACTTGCAAAATCGAGGCAACATATTTAAATAATAAGAATGTGAAGGAAAAACCCATTTCCGTCTAAACCAATAAAAACAGTTAGAAGCTTTTGAAAATCTTAAAATCTAGACAGATATTCAAATTGACTGCCTCGTTGGTCGGGAATGAGGTTCTTCAGGGTTCGATTCCCAGATCAAGCAAAGTGTTATTAGTTTTTTTCTAACAGGTATTTCACAGTAGCAGCCACGGAGTCTGAATTCGTGCCCGGTGATAGCGTAATAAATAAATATCGCTGGACATTACACACAGCGCCATCTAGTGCCACACTAAGCAACGAGGCTTGTGTTGTGGACACCAGATAGTTGATAGACTACACAGATACTTTTTGTTTGTAAATACATACTTATTATACATATAAACATCCATGACTCGGAAACAAGTGTCCATGCTCATCACACAAATACTTGCTCCTACCGGGATTAGAACCCGGGACCCTAAGAACGTAAGTCAGTCTCACTACCGCTGCGCCATTCGGGTCGTCGAAATGTAGGAGTACCTACTATTAGGTACACCCCTGCCTAACCCATCGGGCACGACAGGTGCTTATGTTATATTTAAATGAAGACTGTCATATTTCGATACTTTATCTCTAGCACGCAAGAACCATTCAATAAACTTGTTTCTCAAATTCTTTCCACTTAATAAATCCCAGAACGATACAAAACTTAATAAATAATGAAATATACTTATTAATAAGAATCCCATCGAAGCTACGTGTTAATACAGCATCCATCATCCAACGGTGTGTGGTCTACTCTATGGTACAATTAGAGAGGCGCTATTGTGCCCGTACTCTATGGTGTCTATGGGAAACCTCTGTGTTTGTAATGCCACCTCTAATTCTCGGCTTTCACTGTGATTTATTGTGATAAAGGTTGTGTTGATGCTGTTTTGTTTTTTTTTTTGTTTATGGTCGAGAATCGTGATGAGACTGATGTTTTAATTAGAGTTAAATTAAGACTTTAAAAGAGAGCTCTTTTTTTTTTCGGATAGGAAATCATCAAATGACTCCTCCCGCTCTGGGCGGAGCAGGAGGGAGTGTCAGACTTTTACTGACTAAAACCAATCCATGTTCCTTCATCGCCCTTAGTGTTCCGGGGCCACGGTATCTCTTTCGAATAGTCCCGCAGCCCCGGCAGGCTTCGGCCCTTGAAGTGAAGGGGTCCCCCTTCACTGAAAAGAGAGCTCTGGTTTAGGAGTACCTACCTACTTATTTAATTTAGGTACTTTTTATTTTTGAACTGCTTGCTGGTCTAGTGGTCGTAAGTGCGACGGCTGAGCATGAAGTCCTGGCTTCGACTCCTAGGTCGGGCAAAGTGTTATTGGGTTTTTCATCAGGAATTTCTCAGTAGCAGCCATGAAGTCTGGATTTGTGCCCGGTTGATGACAATAAGCCCGCCCCTTTTACATGGGATTTCAATTACGTAACTGGCGAAATGTGCGTGTACCTACTCTTAGCTAAACCTCTGCCTAACCCTGGGGATTACAGGCGTGGTGTTATAAATAAATAAATAAATATCGCTGGACATTACACACAGCGCCATCTAGTGCCACACTAAGCAACGAGGCTTGTGTCGTGGACACCAGATAGTTGATATACTACATAGATACTTTTTGTTTGTAAATACATACTTATTATACATACTAGCGGCCCGTCCCGGCTTCGCACGGGTTTGGTAATTTTTTTTTTTTTTTTGTTTTATTGTAAATCCTTTAGTCCACCAAATAGATGAATATAATCTGCCGACATATGTACCTATTCATATTTTTTTACTAATAATAACAGACAAATAATTAGCTGAATTATACGGTATTTCGTTCACTACAAAATAAATTTAATTAATTTTATAGCGTCAACAACACGTGGTAATTATGCTGTTAAAATGTAGCTTATATGACACGTTCGTAGATTTACCATAGCAGCGCCATCTATTGATTGCTTACTCAACCCAGTGGAAAGGTATCGACATCTGTTAGAATCATTTGGAGTTAACAGATAATTGTGACTGTCAAATAATAACAGACAAATAATTAGCAATAAATTAAAATTGCGACTATAATTTGAGATTTAAACTATCCTATCTCTCAAGTTGGATCGAACTGCACATGGTGTGCGAATTTTATTATAATCGGTTAAGTGGTTTAGGAGTCCGTCGAGGACAAACATTGTGACACGAGATTTATATATATTAAGATAACATCCATGACTCGGAAACAAATGTCCATGTTCATCACACAAACATTTGCTCGTACCGGGATTCGAACCCGGGACCCTAAGAACGTAAGGCAGCTTCACTACCGCTGCGCCATTCGGGTCGTCAAATATCAGCACATTAGATAAATCGACTCATTCTGTACTACGTTCGATCTGCAATGTGTCCTAGTCGTATGCATGGGGATACCACCCGGTACGCGGAAATCGTAAAGCAAGTTCTAATAATTCATAAAGCTTCACATGAGTACTTGTTACGATTATTCATAGCGCTAAGTTAGGCCTCCTCGAGCAAATGACATTGAGTGAGCAGTTTTTTGGAACCTACTCCTCTTTATCCATAAGAAAAACGAACTAATAAAAAATACATTAAATTTTTACATATTCTTGACTTCAAAATTGTCGTTTTTCTTTTTTTTTTATGAACCCCTCACAACGAAACCACAGAAATAAGAAATAATTATTTATAACATGCTACTCCTCGTAAAGTAACCATTATTTTGATTTGCTACTTATACTAATGGATAGGCAATTTAATAATGAACATAATTGTGGTTTTTTTTCCAAAACGAATATTTGATTTTATAAAGAATAAAAACCACTCATTTCGCACTATTCGGCCCGCAGTGACCGACGTAACAACCACCTTGTAGTGCAAGCTGATTAGAACTTTATTCTAACAGTTTTCCAAAGGAAGTTTGAACCACCACAAATAGAGTTGCTAATTTTGAGACGTGCCCTAAGCAAATGTTTGTAACAATGATGGTTTAATAAACTAATTCTTATTACGTATTCAAGTCTAGGATCATATTTTACACCATGTCATCTGCCTAGCCTTTTCCCAACTATGTTAGGGTCGGCTTCCAGTCTAATCGGATGCAACTGAACACCAGTATTTTACATGGAGCGACTGCCTATCTGACTTCCACAACCCAGTTAGTACTGGGTATGGTCAAATTATGTATTTTTATTTCTTCCTACGTTCTGAGATTCAGGTTTTTTAAGATTTTTCCGTATTTCTGTACGTTTTCCCGTTATGTTTTTCCTTCTTCTGATTTTGCAACCTGGATAGCTCTGTCGTTTGCCTCTTTCAAGTCTTGGAGGGTGCAATTAGTTCATATTTTTCCTGTTTGATAATAATGAAATGAATCAAACACTGTTTTAACCTTTCACGGTTCTTAACTATACTTTAAAATGTCCCGTCTCTGTCTTAAGATATCTCGTAAGTGAAATTATAAGTCATCATCACCAGCCTATTAATGTTTCCACTGCTGGGACACAGGCCTCCTCTCAATGAGAGGCTATAATCCACCACGCTAGCACAGTGCGGATTGATAGATGTCACATGTCTTCGAATTTTTAGGTTCTAGGACATGCCGGTTTCCTCACGATGTTTTCCTTCACCGTTTTGAGAGCAGCGGTGATGATAAATTACACAAAGTAATGGGCCTGCCTGGGTTCGAACCCACGACTTACTATTCGTAAGTCGGGGCCGCCACCACTGGACCACCGCTGCTCAACATTTTAAGTATAAACGAAAATATCAAGTTGAAAACGACAAGGGAAAAAGTAACCAGGGTTATACATCTATATTTAAGGGTGTTTAAGGTTACATTCATGTATTTTCAGTTTCCTCCCTAATTTTCCAACTGAACTTTCTTTTTGAATGCTGAGCATGAGGTTCTGACTTTGATTCCCGGGTCGAGCAAACTGTTATTTGATTTTTCCATCAGGATTTTTTTGGTAGTAGCCACGAGGTATGGATTCGTGACAAGTTGATGGCAATTGGCTCGCCCCTTATTACATGGGACTTAAAGATAACTGGCGCAATGTGGGCGTACTATTAGGTACACCTCTGCCTAACCCTGGAGCATTACAGGCGTGATGTTATGATAAATTTTCATTTCCCACACAATCCCACATTACGCAAACCCAAATCAAATATCCTCACCTCCAAAATTGTTAACCCAAACATCGAATTTCCATTCAATAATGCGTTAAATTGATGCAAACAAACAAACAGACATACACAGACTGCTTTCTCTCAGTACGCCTACGTTTATAGAAGGTAAATGCTCGAACCATGTACCTATTGCCGTAATGTTAGTATCATATCACGATTTTTCTTAATATAAAAGCACCGAGGTGGTCCGTGAAGGTTGCTTTGAAAAAATATTAAATGTGTTATGTTATGTGCGATCGTTATTAAAGATGAGAAGTCTAGAAATCAATTAATTTTAGTCCATTTTAACATGATACGATGTGAATTTGGTTGGTTTTTTGTTGTTCTTCTGTTTTTGATGCGGAATGGAAATTTTGACTCGGAATTTAAAATATAAACTCAGGAGAGGTCCTTTTCGCGGGCCTGTGGACGGGGAGCTAAGGGCTAGCTCGCCGTCCGTCCGTCTCATGACGACAGGCCGTATCGACGGCGCGGACGTGTTTCACGCGCGCAAGGGCCGAAGTCTGCCGGGGCTGCGGGACTATTCGAAAGAGATACCGTGGCCCCGGAACACAAAGGGCGATGAAGGAACATGGATGGGTTTTAGTCAGTAACAGTCTGACACTCCCTCCTGCTCCGCCCAGAGCGGGAGGAGTCATTTGATGATTTCCGATCCAAAAAAAAAAAAAAAAGTAGAGGTCCTTTTGTTGGGATATCGATGAGTGAACTGTATTACCTATTGTTTAAGGGTTGGTATTTGGCGTTGTCAGTAGGGTGTGTGGTGACAGCAATGCAAACTCTTGAAAATTCAATGTTGCAAGTCTTTTAAACTATTTCTGTATTTTAATATAAGTACTCTGTTAGTGTTGCCAACACATTTAAGGCCCAGCAATAAATAGGTATACATAATGTAAAGCAAATACGGCTGCAAACTCCTTAATCCTTAATATTATGTGGTACCTACCTACATAAGGTAGTAACATAATATAATTATGAGAACTAAAGCTAAAACGTTGATGAACTGGATTCCAATTAAAATACATAATAATAATTCCCTATTAAGATGTTATTTACCAATAAAATTAATAAAACCTAACAAACGATGTAAATACTCCATACTAGAAACAGAAACTAGTAGCTACCGCTTTTACAAGCTAATATTTTATTCAAAACGGTCCTCTTGCTAATCAATCAATCAACCTATCAATTTGCTGTCATTTTTTATCGACGCCATCTTGATTGCTAACTCAGTAGACATTTTATAGCTAACACAGGGCTTTTTAAAATTTAATTAATATAACGTTGCATCCGTTTTTATTAAAAACATTGTCCATGACAGTAAAGTTAAGAATATAATAAAATTAGTACAAATCCACTATAAGGCGATGATAACTCCTTGGCTGCTAATAGACAGGCCATAAAGCCCACCTTACAGATAGTCTATGGGGCAATAAATGAATAAAAACAATTACAGTAATACCAACTTTGCAAATCATTTTAACTTGCATCAATACAATTCCCGCAGATCTTATACCCAGGGATTAAAGTCTAAATTCTAAAGTTACATTAAGCGTATCCTTTTACCAACTGCTGAATAATTTTGGGCGGACAGCGTTGTGTGAAAAGAGAGGCGATGCGTCATAAGCGGAAGCGATGGCGTATCATTATGTTGTAACGCAACACTTTTTCCATTATGAATATTGATGTACCAAATTAATAATTTCAAACGATGTTACAGTTTTTGCAATGTTCATTAGTGTCAGTCAGATAGTTTTCATAATTGCCATATTATCAATTAGGGGTATATAATAAAATGTTTATTGGGTTTTTATTTTAATGAGAAAACACCTAGAGTTGATAATAAATCTATTTTTTTTCGGATCAGTAGGTAGCCAATAGATATTATTGGTAATTCGTTATTGATATATTTTGACCAATTATTAATTTTAATCAATTCGTAAAAGGTTCCGGGTTTGCTGATGTTTACTTATTTAGGTTAATTTGTTCTATAGTCTTTAGTTTTTGTGGTGTATAATACGTTAAAACCACAGGAAGCCATAAATTGTAACGTAGTGTTGACAGACTAACATTTTAAGTTACATAAATGTATTTTGAAATATCAACTACATTGCCCGTAAATAAAGAAAATAAAAAAGAGAATCTTATTGAAACTTTACGACACTTGAAGTAGCTTTATCTTGGAATAAACACAATATCTGACACAAAAACGTTTACCTAACAGGCCAATATTATGAACGTATCCGCGTTAATCTGCCATAAAAAGAAGCCAAATGCTACTCAGGTGAAAGACAGTTAAAAGGTTCCTGGCTACTGAATTCAAATTAATGTCTTAACAAATAATTTTCTTTTTATTTTCAGAAAACAATCACACAAGAACCATTCGTACGTCGTTTAAAAACTGAAGACTACCTCAATAAACGACGTTCAAGAGCTGTGAATGCAATATTCTGCATCAATTATGACACTGACAGCTCCTGAACGCGGTTTAAACATAGAGACCGCGTTCATTTTCATCGACAAAATTGGCTCTAACTCTACCCGCTACCGCTTATCCGCCCGCACCCGCCCACTCCCACACTTTGGGCCACACGCCGTCGGCGAGATGAAAGCGGTCGGCACGTTTGAGGCTCCGCGGCGGTGCAATTAGGGCTCTCAGTAATGAGAGGAGCGACAGAGGCCACTAATCGGCCGCCTTAAGACACCACCTTCGGCCGCTCGAATCAGAAGCGGATCAGTTTATTGCTCTTGATTAGGATGCTGGGTAGTATTTGGCAGTTTTCTATAGATTCTTGGGTTGGTATTAGAAAAAAAATTAAGTGAGTATAAGTATGTACGTAGTATTTCTTTTTCTATGAATAAGCCTTAATAATTATAACAGTTTAAAATTATTTAAAAAAATACTAACATATACATACTTAAAATATTGTTCAGACTTTTTTCGAGAGCATGAGGTAACGCTTCTTTTTTTAACTGTTGCTTTTTCATTACGTGTACAAAACAAAAAAAAAAGAATAAATACACTGCCACTTACGGAATATCATCCGTGATTTTCAATTATTGTGAGCTCTAAGTGACTTTAAGTTGTGAGACTTGGGGGGACGCAATTTTTATGAAAATTTTACATTTAATTTACTAATCGGGTTTGACAGGGATAATATATTATTGGATAGATTTATAATATGGCATTTTTTTTTTATATTAAATAAATACGTGAACCGAACTCAGAGAAGGGAAAAGGGGCCTTTAGAGTACCGCCACCACGGCGTCCTACCTTCAACCGTGCCAAGCAAAAACGTTAAGTTTACTGCATTAAATTAGAACAGTAGTGTGATCTGCGAACCCTTCTTAATAGGGATCATTTACGATGACTCATTTAAAAATAGTATTCCAGTAAACTGTTGCTATTTTGTGGGTTTTGAATAGAAGAGGCTGTCTCGTTGCTCTACTTGTCGCAACACTTGTCCTGAGTAATGAGGTATTGAGTACGATTCCCTGGTCGCACAAAATATTGTTGGGTGTTTCAAAGCAGGAATTTTAGATTTTAGCATCTACTCAGCAGCCCAGAGTCTGGATTTTTGCCCAGATAAAGGTAATAGACTCGCTGGATTATTGGGTTCGATTCCCGGGTCTGGCAAATTGTTAGTAATTTGGAACGGACACGGAATCTGAATTTGTGCCCGGTTGATGGCAATAGGCTCGCCCCCTACTACGTGGGACTTTTGGCGAAATGTGGGTGTACTAATTAATAGACATACACTTCTGCCTTACCCTTCGGGGATTACAGGCTTTTTATTACAGGCATTTATGTTTTTCAATGTTTTATCAAACACCACTGGATCAGAAAACCGAAGAATATCACAAGTACTCAACTAACCAGAAAGGGTCTATTAATTGACAATGTGCTACCAAAACGAACCGAAATCTTAGACAAAAACTCTTTCTCATAGATCGAACATCGATTAAACTGCATTTTAATGTCAATTTACACCTTCAACTGGAATAAAACGTTATTGTTCGTCTATTTTGAAGAAATATCTAAGATATCTCTCTCAAAAAATCCATCCATTCCTTGCTTTCTCCAAAACAGCCAAACAAATGTCAAGAAAAACCAGCAATGGGCAGTAAACTCATGAAAAAAGCATTAGAAAGAGTTGTATAATATAATACAACTGATTAGAAAGGAGCCCGAATCTTTTGTGGTCCAAAAACGAGACATAATGTGACATCCGTTGATGACAGATGACCATGCTGACCACTTTAACTTTGCAGTCGTTTAGGCGAAAATGAACTTAAAAGCTCCTTTTGAAACATCGAAATCGGACATACATCGATATCCACTGCTGCGGTTGTATACAAAGGTGTGTTTAAAGTGGTAAATAAGGCACCAATGGACGTCAAAACTACACCAAGATTGGGAATTTGAACACCAACTTTAGGATCTCCCAAAAAAAGGTTTGTACTCCAGCAAAAAGGATTCTGTGACTAAATACAGAGGCGCTAAAAGGTGGTCCATTTTGATAAAGGTGTACAAAATGTAGTTGTTGACTTAAAGATAAAGATGTTTGCTTCACTTTGCTTCGTTTTCATGTTCCCTTGTGAAAATTAGCGTGCGCCTTTGAAAAGTGCGATATATGTATACTGTAGAGGATGGATTGTAAAAATACGTAGGATTTTTTTGCGTTGGGCTCTTGGCCACGTCATGCAAATAATATTTTGATATTACAGCCAAGGACAGTCGTTTTTTAAGTGTACGCATGCAGTAGTTATCTAGATCGCATAAGGATATCACAGATTGAAGCATTTGTAAAGACAGACTAATATTATAAGCTTGTATGTAGAGGCTAATCTTCGGAACTACTGATCCGATTCCGAAAATTCTTTCACTAACGGGAAGCTACATTATCTCCGAAGCCACAGGCTACATTAACAACGTCCCCGTGGGTCAATTTTCGTACATAACGCGAGCGAAGCCGCGAACAAAAGTTAGATAAGGAATAAAGTTTTATTAGATAATCCAATCCTCATAACTACCAACAGTAAACAATAAGAGCTTATCATTTCACAACACAACTCTAACAGCTTTTGACTAATGATAGATTACAGCGGGGTAGTTTCTATAAATCAAGCATCATCATCATCATTTCAGCCGCAAGACGTCCACTGCTGGACATAGGCCTCCCCCAAGTGTGGCCACATTGACCGGTCCCGTGCGACTCGCATCCAGCGGAGTCCCGCAGCCTTCACCAGGTCATCGGTCCACCTAGTGGAAGGCCTTCCAACGCAACGTCTTTCGGTTCGCGGTCGCCACTCCACAACTTTTCTGCGTTCTGCGAGCAATGTGCCCTGCCCACTGCCAGTTAAGTTTGGCAATTCTTCGGGCTACGTCGGTAACCTTGGTTCTTTTGCGAATGTCTTCATTTCTGATTCGATTATGCAAGGAAACCCCGAGCATATATATAAATAATATAATCTCAGTTTAAATCTGTCAGAAGTACCTCTCTACCTTACACACATATGCATACATTTTGGACAGGTTTTTACATCAATTATTTATAGATTGAAATAAGATTTCTATTCGATTTTGAACCATTTCAAAAGTTTTCCGGCTGATATGGTTTCCAGACGTAGGTATGCACTTCATAGATTGGATTGCGTGGATCCTACTACGGGAAAATTGTAATTTTGCAGATGTATAAACCATATAGTATCTACAATAGCATGCTGTCCAACTCACTAAAGAATGCCATTAAATTAACAGTAGATGCTCTCCATATTAATTTCACCTGCAGCTCATAACTACCGAGGACTGCCTGTGAATATAATGAGACATTAACATCCTTACATCTGTCATAAAATTAGCGATTCATAGTCCTTGCAAAGCCAGTGTGGTCCCCAGTGGCGGAATAACTCTGGGAATTTTGGGAGGTCTATTGTACGATGAAAACATTTATAACATCACGCCTGTAATCCCCGAAGGGTTGGGCAGAGGTGTTACTAATATTACACCCAGATTTCGCCAGTTATGTTTAAGTCCTAGCATGTAATAGGGGGCGAGCCTGTTGCCATCAACCAAGTACGATTCCAGACTCCGTGGCTGTTACTGAGAAATTCCAGGTGGCCTACCATGACGTCTTAAAGCAGGATCGTTTTAATCGCGTTCCAGTGTGGGTAAGAGACGGAGCTATAGAGGACGTCTAGCGCCATCTCTTTCCCTCACTGGCACGCAATTAAAACGATCCTGCTTTAAGACGTCCTGGTAGGCCCGCTGATGTCCTATCGACTTTCTTGAGTCTCACTCGTGACGCAGGATGATGTTCATGTGTTGATGTTTTAAGAAGGCGTTGACATGGCGTAGTTAAACTAAGATGAATGTAGTAAGTAGAGCTGATAAATAAGGTTTTTATGTCACCCAAAGCCATCACATATCAATATCCACTAGACAAAAAAGCTTACTAAAAACCGGCCAAGTGCGAGTTTGTCTCGCGCACGAAGGGTTCCGCACCATTATCTATAAAACATTAGACAAAACGGCAAAAAATCACGTTTGTTGAATGGGAGTCCCTTAAATATTTAAGTATTTTATTCTGTTTTTAATATTTGTTGTTATAGCGGCAACAGAAATACATCATCTGTGAAAATTTCAACTGTCTAGCTAACATGGTTCATGAGATGCCTGGTGACAGACAGACGGACGGACAGTGGAGTAATAGGGTCCCATTTTTACCCTTTGGGTACGGAACCCTAAAAACGGTAGACCTCGGTATACACAAAATACGTACATATTTGTATTGACATCTATTCCTTTCGGTAGTCTTGACAATATTTCGCCAAAACAGAAACAAAATTCAGATAAAACGACGAATACGAAGTCCTTTGAAGGTCGCACCTTCAGATATTTACAGCTGTTTAACATTTTAATTACAATGACATTGTCTTTAGGCTTTATCACCTTTATTAATACCCTTTCTGTAGCGAGTGATAATATCACAGTTTCGCATTTATAATGAGCTCCGCGGAGGTCAGCCATCTTGTCTGTGATGCTTTATGTTCGGGTTTAGTAGTCGTTACGCTGATGATACATTTACATTTGGACTTACTACCGTTTCTGGAGGACGGGTGGTCTTGGTCTTTTGATGACTTGGATGTTTTTAGGTGAACTTTTTAGCGATGCGACCCTTACTTACGTAGCAGGAGTAACAGTTTTGGTGTGCAATAAAGTATGCTGTAATTACTCTATTTACCGATACTATATTTTCCAATGTCAAGATGGGTAGTTTTACTTGACCATTGTCTTAATCCGAAGGTATCTGCAGCTGTACGATATTTCTTCTCGAGCTTTCTATGGTATTTACTTGTACTGTTACATCAAGACGGATTTACGAGATCGTACAACTGTAACAGAAACCTCTTTCTGAATTTCAGCCAATTTGATATCTGGCCTTTGACAACCAACGGTTTTTATGTAGTTTTAATAAAGTACCTTATGCCATCAACAGGGCACAAATCTAAAACTCCGTGGACGCTACTGTGAAATTCCTTATGGAGAAACCCAATAAAAAAAGGACCTCATGGTCAGCAGTCGTGCTTGTCTCGTGGTTTAGTGTCAACGAGGCACAACAAAAGTGTTTCTGAATTTAAGACATATATGTATATCTTGCAATAGCAAGATATACATTATTTGTCATAAATTCACAGAAACACTTCGTCATTATAACCTTCTTACCCCACCCCTATTTTTACACGACTGCCCAAAATAGGAGTGTTATGTTTTCAGGGTTCATGTATGTATGTATGTATGTTTGTGCGTTTCTTTATTCCACCATAACTTCTAAACGCCTAAACCGATTTCGATGTACGTGGCATCGTTAGAATCCTTGTATTACCCCGGGTAACATAGGCTAGTGAAAACATAAAAAATGGTAACAATCTGCAATATGGGTATTGGGGATTTTAAAATGGTTTTTCATGACCATATTTTAATTTAAAAAAAGAGATATTTATTATATATACAAAATACACGCAGATGACTAGGTAGGTTTGTGAACTTACAAGGGATAAATGTACACCAAAATAAGTAAAATGCGAAATTCTCCATCTTATTATAATCGTAACTAAAAAGTGTAAAATATAAAAAAAATTAATTAAAAAAATTAAAAAACCCGACTGCGTAAAAAATAACTTAAAATAAGAACTGAAAAGAAAAAAACAACAACAACTGCAACAGTCGGGACGCATATTGGATGTAATGATTTTAGTCTAGATTATTTAAAGGGCCCCGACTGTTGCAGTCAATATGTTCCGTATTAGAATTTATTATTTGTTCTTATTTATTTAAATAATTACACTACTTTTATACAAACTATAACTCTAAATAATAATTAAAATATGTACAAGTAACAACCTGTAACCTTTACAGGGCGTCAAAAAATTCGTCCACATCGTTGTCAACAGGAAAAGTGCCCAGAAGGCTGGCAGCATTGCCACGTTGGATGGCAATGCTGATTATTTGGCCAAAAAATAGGCCCGCCCACTGGTCACGTGATTAGTCGACCAACCGCTTGGCAATTTCTCGAAATACTACTAAATATTTGTTCTTTTCTTTTCAGTTCTTATTTAAAGTTATTTGTTACGTTTTTTAAGTTGTTTTTTATTATTTTTTTACTTCTTTTGAATCCTCATTATACTGATGTAAATTCTTATAATTATGACAATATCACTTACAAAAGTTACCCCTTCGTACAGAAGCCTCATCATTCAATCATCACCATTCTCAGTTCCTGATCACACATTAATATCCCCATCATATATGTAATAGGGTCTCAATTAGGCATTCATGGTGTCCTCAGACGAGTCTATCTATCACGGCCGGATAATGGGCGACGCTCAATAACTGAAGTACATCGGTCACGCGTAATTAAACCGACACATATTGTTATTGTGGGGTGGCAAGGCGCATGGGTGGGATTTGCGGGATTTGGTTGACTTTCGTTTAATGACTGCCTCGTTGGTCTATAGTTGCTGCCAGTTATCATGATCTGTCAAATGACCGATTTGGTCGAGACGCCATTGTTTAACTATAGTGTCTACTTCGTGGACAGATCATGGGTTAAGATCGCAATAGCGGTCATTGCCCTTTCCTTAATATCTCTTCTTACGAAACAAAACAAATGAACCATGTATCGTTTTTCTTTATAAAAAATGTTGAAGATCACGATAGATGACGTCGATGACGATACAAGACTTAAACAGGCTAATTTTTGGATTTCAAAGTTATGAACTTTAAAAATGTTTGTAAACGCACCCACCGGCCACGACACAGAAGAAATTCCTTGTGTTTTACAAAAAACCGGCTAAGTGCGAGTCAGACTCGCACAT
Source organism: Xestia rhomboidea (assembly GCA_963853795.1). Taxonomy (NCBI): domain Eukaryota; kingdom Metazoa; phylum Arthropoda; class Insecta; order Lepidoptera; family Noctuidae; genus Xestia; species Xestia rhomboidea. Next base: position 6,147,099 of record OY970779.1, on the reverse strand, counting down.
GAAGGGTTCCGTACCATCGTCGGAGAGCCCCTTTAATTTACATTTTACTTTTATTATTTTTTGTTATAGCGGCAACAGAAATACATCATCTGTGATAATTTAACTGTCTAGCTGTCATGGTTCATGAAATACAGCCTGGTGACAGACAGACAGACGGACAGTGGAGTCTAAGGGTCCCGTTTTTACCCTTTGGGTACGGAACCCTAAAGAGAGAAGATAAAGACAGTTACTTGCTGGAAGCTACGCTGCGAGAGAGCTCTGAGTGTTTGTCACTTGTCAAAGTCATCTTCATTTATAAAAACTTAATGGCTTCTAAAACTACTTAGCTAAACTTATTGAAAGTAACATATGCAGAACTACGAGCAAGCAAGACAGCAACATATTTAAAGTTTTTAGCGATTTTTATTTTATTTAATTAGTTGCATCAGACACAACGATCCATAACTTAGTTAATAAAAAAAAAATAAAAAAAATAATCAGAGGCACCACACACTACTATTACAGACACAAAAACACACCACACACTACTATTATAACTAGAGAAAATAATTTAAATTAATACAATAACTATTTTTTTTTTGGCAAATAAAATCTCAAAAATAAATTAAAATAAGTTAATTTCAATACACTATCAAACCATTGTTATAAAATAAAATTTCGTTAAAATTCAATACAAAATCAATACTAATAAATTAATAAAACACTATAAATTATAAACTATTTTAAATGATGTGGTGAATTTATTAAGCTTACATACACAAACAGCAACCCGGAACCACTAACTGTACCTAGGTCATACAAATATTTGTTCTTCCATTGCAACTCTATTGCATTGCTACCTTTCTTATACCACGACCCCACCACGATTCCATTATTTGAAAGCTCTGATCAAGTCTCTTCTGATCGGTAAATCCGATATGAGCTGATGGTTGGTTAACCAATTTTGGTCAAACAGCCACTAAAAGCATGTGATATTTGGCAAAAGATTAGGAGTCAGATAGACCTTGATTGTTGGTATTGACTATCACTGTTGTTGGCTGATAAAAGTTACCAAGAGGGTTTTGGGTGGCAAGTATATTTGTTTAGGAATATTGAAGTGGGTACCTGTTCTATTTATTTAGATGGGTCGTATGAAACTGAGCAGCATCTCATTTGGGTAATACTTATACACTTCCAATCACTAGGTATAGACATCAAGCTACCCGAAACTGTCAAATATTTCCCAATCAACCATAAACCTAAGGCTTTAGAGATAAAGTTGAAAATCTATTACAGAAAGACAGATTGTTGTAGCCTGTGCTAGCTGGTATCTGTACTTAAAGGATTTTGAAGAATTATCGAAAAAGAAAATTCATTAGTTACTAAAGAAAATTCATTCGTTCATAGGTTATATGCCATTGTAGTACCTCACTGTTTACGCCTAACTCACATAAAGCCCTGTACACTTCCAATCGAATTCGTTCAGGAATTAATACGTATCCAAATAAAATCGAAAAATCTCTATCCTCCCACAAACAGTGTCACCCTACAAGCCCCGAACATCTGCAGAACAACAATACAAATGATTAGCCACGTCGCCGCGGCATCGTGGCTTTGTCGCGCGCTTGACGCGTCAACGCCGATGTCACCCGATGTCACACGAACGCGCCCGACCATTCACGAAGTTTGACGAGGATTGACGATCGATCTGATTATTGTGTTACTGAGTATTGATGACAATTTTACCAAAAAGGTTAGGTAGGGTTTGGGCAATGTGTATAGTGTGGTAACTGGTAATATAAGGTGATGATGTCTCTTTCATAGCCTCCGTTTTATACAGAGTGTAAACAACCTCATCACGAAGCCGTTAACCAAGCATTTTGTACATCAAACTAACCCCAGAATACTGAAACGTCACTCAAATTTTAAGTAGCACTTATATTTAACAGATACTCAAAAGTGACGTTTGGCCATACTGCCAAATGCCAAATACTGCCAGCTGCTCAAATGTTGAGCAGCCCTTAAAATTTGATTGACGTTTCAGTATTCGGGGGTAAGTAACTTAATGCAAAAATTATTGCTGTGAAACGATTTTTTTTTGGGTAAAAATCATGTTTTGTGGTAGAACTCAATGTAACGCTCTCAAAACATTGTGCTGGTGGATGGATTGAATAGTACGGGGGTCGTGGAGGTGTTTAAAGTAAAAATCTTACAATAAAAACTTGTATTTAAAAAAAAACTTGTCAAAAAGTTGGAACTTTGACCCCCAATATCTCCGTAACTGGAAGGAAAGGAGAAGGTATGGTGTAGAACAAAAAAATGATCGTAATGACGGGGAGAACAAGTATCTTTCGGCTTCTTTAAGAGGTTTTTTACACCCTTTATTTAGGGGACAGTACCCTACGGTCATCGGCACACCATTATTGAGACCAAGACTGCAAAAACACTATCAGCCTATCTATGAGAGGGGAGGGCTGTAACTGTAATCCACCACGCGGGCCCAGTGAGGGTTGGTGGACGTCACTATATCTGCGAATTTGGTTCCCGGACATTTTCTTCACTTTCAAGTCATTGATTACCATGGAAATATGGTTGAATATGCAAGATGCTTTCTTTTTGTACAAAATCAGTTTGCATTTGGCCTCCACTGATATGAAGCGATGATCCTGACACAGCAGAACAACAATAGCAAGCTTAGGAGAAACTGGTTCATCTGATCTTTGAATAGAACTGGAACATAATGATCAGAAACAAAGAAGCCGGTAGTGAGTGAATTTCACAGACGGGCAGTTTATAGCAAAGCGCTTTGTTTGGGTCCGAGGAACTTCAAACAAAACTATATAACGGTGACACTTTGCCGTATCTCTGCTTGTCCTATAATAGAATGGGGCTGGGGGAATTAGATCTACAAGAACATCCGTGATGATCTGTTTCTTCTCCTTCAGATCAGTTGGGACCAATAGGTGGCCTCGTCAATAACCTAGCCGTTTGTGGCATTCCGTTAAGTTGACTGTACAAGATGAATCTTCATCATCATCATCATCATTTCAGCCGAAAGACGTCCACTGCTGGACATAGGCCTCCCCCAAGTGTCGCCACATTGACCGGTCCCATGCGACTCGCATCCAGCGGACTCCCGCAACCTTCACCAGGTCATCGGTCCACCTAGTGGGAGGTCTTCCAACACAACGTCTTCCGGTTCGCGGTCGCCACTCCAGAACTTTTCGGCACCATCGGCCATCCGTTCTGCGAGTAATGTGACCTGCCCACTGCCACGATGAATCTTGAACATTCAAATTTATCGCCAATTGAGCCCGATGAAAAAAGAAATCGTTTAAGAATTGAGTGCCACTTCATTCCGTCCATAAACAAGGAAAAAACACTGAAAACTGTATCTACAAAAAGCGGTTGTTCCGCTTGAATTGAGTGGTCAACTTTGAGTGGTTATTGACTGGTCAAGAAAGTTTAGAAATTACACGCTTTTTCCTTAGGATATTAATGCTGGTATTACCGAGTTCACTGACGACACTTATACCCTAAGCAATAAAGTTGAAAATTGTCGACCGTCAATGAATTCGGTAGTAGGTAAATTCTTTAAATTTAAAATACAATTATCCTATACCATTTTAGTTAAATAGTTTGCAACAATCACAATAAGTGACCTCCATCGGTACAAAAAAAAACTTAAAATCATGAAAATAATATGATTTGTTAAACGAGTATTTTTAAATTTTAAAATCGACGTATTTACGTTTTGTATACACGGCGCGTTCGTGCTAGGGCTTCTGATAAAAATTTCAGGCTCTCCTGAAATATTGCCTGAACCTCGGGGGACATCGGGAATCATCGTCTAATACCTACTGCCACCGTAAGAAAATAAGTGCATCAGAGGAAAATTCCTTATTGTTTACTAAGGATTTTTTTTATTTAACTATATTTTTTCAGCAGTTTATAATAAGTGCATCAGAGGAAAATTCCTTATTGTTTACTAAGGATTTTTTTTATTTAACTATATTTTTTCAGCAGTTTATAATAAGTGCATCAGAGGAAAATTCCTTATTGTTTACTAAGGATTTTTTTTATTTAACTATATTTTTTCAGCAGTTTATAATAAGTGCATCAGAGGAAAATTCCTTATTGTTTACTAAGGATTTTTTTTATTTAACTATATTTTTTCAGCAGTTTATAATAAGTGCATCAGAGGAAAATTCCTTATTGTTTACTAAGGATTTTTTTATTTAACTATATTTTTTCAGCAGTTTATAATAAGTGCATCAGAGGAAAATTCCTTATTGTTTACTAAGGATTTTTTTTATTTAACTATATTTTTTCAGCAGTTTATAATAAGTGCATCAGAGGAAAATTCCTTATTGTTTACTAAGGATTTTTTTTATTTAACTATATTTTTTCAGCAGTTTATAATAAGTGCATCAGAGGAAAATTCCTTATTGTTTACTAAGGATTTTTTTTATTTAACTATATTTTTTCAGCAGTTTATAATAAGTGCATCAGAGGAAAATTCCTTATTGTTTACTAAGGATTTTTTTTATTTAACTATATTTTTTCAGCAGTTTATAATAAGTGCATCAGAGGAAAATTCCTTATTGTTTACTAAGGATTTTTTTTATTTAACTACATTTTTTCAGCAGTTTATAATATTAGACCCTGTGCCACCGAAATAATATCAATTAGGTATTTTTTTGTCATTAATAAAGTACTCGCTTCAATTTTAACAATATTTATTCAGGTAATCTTTCATCAACATTATTGTAGCAAATATGATAAGGCAAAATAATTTCACTTAAATCTACGTTGCTCACAATTCAATACATAAATGGCTTTATGAGTTTGCCTAACAACGAAGCGGGGTAGATGTACCGGTTGATGACTGAGTTTTGTAGAAAATAATTTAAATATTGAGAACTATGGCTTACCATAGTTCACAATATTTACATTATTTTCTGAACTTTCTCGAGAGTAGGTAAAGTTTGGTATGAAGTCTTCTCTGTGTCACTGGCTCTACAATATTTATATTTGGTGGGTCACTTCAAATCACTTGTTTGTTTTATTATGTGAAGCCGTTGACTGAAATATCAAGCTCTAATCTGCAAAGATTACAATTACTATTTTATTGAATGTTATGCAAAATGTTTAATTTGAATTTCGCGAAAAAACCATTTTATTTTTATTAAATTTCTCGCACTCAATAAATTGACATAATTATTATGGAATTTGGAGTCCTTTAAGTTCTAGATAGAAATTCCGCCTGTAAAATTTTAAGTTGCTTACTTCTTACATTAGACCAAACTTCTTCTTTCTTTCCTAAAAAGTTAAGCGCCTATTTTCCAAGAAGTTTAGTACCGTAAAACGGGGCTATTTGGGTTTTGGGGGCTACTTGGGACGACCCAGAATTTCGCACAAAAATATCGATAACTGTCGGTTGGTGTATGGTAGAAGTTATTTTACAAACTCTAGCAACACTTTGATTGGCTGCTACTGAGAAATTTCTGATAGAAAAACCCAATTACATTATGGTATATATGGTACCAAATAGCCCTCAAAAACCCAAATAGCCCAGTTTTACTGTACCTATAAGTTCCATACTGTTTTCCAATTTATGTCCTAGACTGTTCCAGACAAAACAAAAAAGGTTTATGAAAATAAGGATCGTTGTAGTCCCTACTACCTCGAATCGCAACAGTAAAAGCAATCAGTTCAGTACAAACACTCGATTGAATGCAATTCTCTGTAATTCGCCTGTAGGTAGTCGCTACCGTCTGCTTTAATATCAATGTATTTCATGCTGTGTTTACTTCGATTTAGTAGGCACCGTCATGGACGGAATGATTTGAGTACCGTTTTAGAAACTGAAATGAAATATGCGAGGTAGATATTAATCTTTGTAAGTTATGATTAGTAATTGTGACTGTTTAATTTAGTATCTTGTTAGTAAAATTGTGTTCGGGTAAATGAGAAGTATCTATGTAAATTAAACAACTAAGTTTGTTATTGGGCAAAATTCTTTATGAACATTATTTAAGGACTGATCACCATTCCCCCTAAAATCAGACCCTATAAAAAATTACATAAGTAAGTAAATTAATCTTTTGATTAATTTACTTACTTAAGTAATTTTTCTGAAGACATGCTTACTTTATATTAAGTAGGTATCAATGTAATAAATTAAAAATGTCCAATGCCAATGTCCAATGCTGTTTGTGATAATTTTACTTCACCGATTTATCATCATCATCTGTCAAACCTTTTCTCAACTGGTTCGGGGTCCCCTTTTTAGTTTCAACTGTTTTAAATAATTATGTAGATACCGAAACCCGGCTGAAATTCATTAGGTACGTAACCTTGCTGTCAAACATCACACTTCCAAAAATGAAAAAAAAAAAACAAATGCCTTCCAATTTCAAACGCACAAAAAGCACATTTATTTCCTGTTCCACCAGCCAGCTCTTATGATAATCGATTACTGGCCACACATCGCGTTATGATTCGAACAAATATAGACGTGTAATGACCAAATTGGACCGATTTGGAAATAGGGACGATCATCATAATACACCCCTAGGGCTGTTTATTTCCGTTGCTTTTATTTATAAAATAGAAAATATAAAGTGTCTAGACACCATTATCATAGACACCATTTTTGAATGCTTGACAGTTCTATCAGACGGCCAGTCTGAAGTGAATTATAGGTATGGAAATATTAATTGACCTAAGTATAACATTTTCCATTCGTCATACAAGTAGGTATCTTTATTATTAGAGAGAGCTTAATATCTACTCATTTTCTAATCCCCACCTACACAGTTTCGTAGTTGATTTATAATTTTCTTTGCAAATCGAATCAGTCTTAATCGAAACCACTTTATCGTGATTCGAAACGCAATATGAAGTAACAATGCAAAACTATAATTAATAAGGGAGTGTCAGAGATCATAGACTAATATAGAGATAAAAAATCAGCGACAAAAGTTTATTTAAATTTTATTTTTAAGATAATTTATTGATGTTAGTTTCTAATTAGTCCGAAGTCTTCCAAATTCCAATATCGTTAGTTCGTTTTACATCAAGTCTATCATCGTTTTCTATTGTATCATAATGGTCGTTCGTCTTAAGGCCACCCGCATTGGACCCACGTCTACTTATTACAATTTATGTGTTGAAACTAAATTAAGATGTGTCATAATGACCGCAACCGAAATTACCGACTATTTTTGTGAGTTCCCGTTTAGGATGACTGGCTTCGACGACGTAGTTAGTTCGACCATAGAATTCTATTGGGTTTTTTTTCAAAAGTGTTTCCACTGTCGCAGAAAGAGATTATTGTGCAGATTTGTAACTGTATACTATTTTTCAGGAGCTTTCAGAAAAAGTTTTAATTCTATTCGTCCGTTCTATGCTTATTGTTATTAGCCTGAAAAGAGCCGATCACAACTCTGACATGCATTAAAATGTCGTTTACACAACTGAAAATCTAAGGAGGATGCTCCATCTATTCCAAAATTAAGTTGCCGCGAACACTAGCAACAGCAGTGTTAGCGTTTCGAAGTTTTCCAAAGTTTTCGTAGATCTAAACTAGGTGTGTTCGATCCTTAAAAAGATTTCTTTTTAAGGATCGAAGATACCTACATAACCGCGAGCCTAAATGCCGTGTCTACGGGTACTAGAGACCCCTAATGACATACAACGCATAATGCGGCCGGGGGATAGCTTCCGTTATCAATTCCAACCACATAGTTCGCCACCTATATTATAAACTCGACAAACTTATTGATGCAGGTGGCGAAAAAAAGAACTAACGTAAAATGTACTGGATTTGACAGGACTTTGACATTTCCTTTGACGTGCAGCGCCACCATAGTTATATAAAAAAGTTTGTAAGTTATAACTGTAGGGTAGCGATAGAGATGTCATTTATTAAAATTGGGGGTTCTTTATAATTGTTAGGTTGTGTTATTTTGAAATATAAATGGCAACCGCAGATGCTCTTTTTGGCGCTTTTGAATTAAGGTTTTTTTTGAGGTTTTGACTTCCGTGTTTGTTTTTTTTTACCCACAAACATTTAAACCTAGCCTAGGGTGGCCAGTCGAGTCTGTCGTACATTTGTACCTTAACCTTAGGCAATTATCTACCAAATTACTGGCAGTCTGAAATACTTTCCTAAAAGAGGCAACTGTCCAATCATGGTCATTAATAAACTTCGTACACATAAACATAGATAATTCGTAAAACATTCAATACCATAGAATCTTGATTGACTTTTATTGATTGACTTCTATTCATACAAAATAGGAAGTAGGTAATAGTATTTCATAAAACATAATGACACTCATATTCGTATGAAAGTTTCGCATGATAAGCCGTTTTACTGAGTTTTCGAGTGAACTTCTATTAACGATATGGTTCGCAACTAACTCTGACATTGACCAACATTTTATGATCACTAGCATTTAGCTCTCAAAAGCCTATTCCTAAAATACTTAGAGACTATAAATAAACGTTGACGAATCGCAAATAATCTGACTGAACAGCAATAAAGTTGATGTTTCTTTTTTAAAATAAATTTTCTTTAGTTCTCTTCAGTCAGGTACTCTGCACTTGCTCGTGACCAGAAAACTATTAGAGATTATCGTGATAACTCAATTTATTTAAATGTTTTCTATCCCTTTGCAAGTTTCCGAGATATTTTTGATATTTGCCGTGTCAAGGAAACGCAATGGTTTTAAAATCATGTGATGGTTCTTTGATTTTAGATCTCCCTTATTTGTTTATTTGGGATTTTAAGCAATCATCATCATCATCATCTGCCTAACCTTTTCCCCAACTATGTTGGGGTCGGCTACCAGTCTAACCGGATGCAACTGAATACCAGTATTTTACATAGAGCGACTGCCTACCTGACTTCCACAACCCAGCTAGTATTTTAAGCAATATACTTTTTTATCAACTCCAAACAAAACTTGAAAAAAAAAAGTTTATTCGACCATGTGCGACACAAAATGCAAGCACATACACACATCAAAAAAAGATTGTGTAATTTTTTAAATTGAACTTTATCAAGAAAAAATCTTGTTGTGTTTTCTTTAAATAGAACAATAATAATAAATAATAATACCTTGTTTGAAATTAAAAAATAAAACTATTTTTTCATAATATAATCTACCGTAACAAAAAAGATTTCCATTTTTCAAAGTGATCGCAAACTTTTTTTGATGTGTGTATTTTCAAAGGTTCTCACTCAGTTTCTCTTCAAACGCAACACAAACAAACTCCTCTAAACGTTATTTAATAACAACCAAAGAGTTTCTAATGATGACCATTCAGGAGATGGAAGTAAAAACCGGCCAGTAACACACGGCGGACGCAATTTGTGGACATTACGATGAGTAACAGTTGCAGTTCGCGCCATTGGCGAGGAAGTGGGCGGGCTTAGGAGAAATTGTTTTGTATAAGACAAGCTTGGGACAGCAGGACGTCCTGTTATTTAGATGTTGAGTACTTGGATGCATAGGAGGCTTCGTAATGTAAGGTTTTAATTTTCTATAGCAGGGAAACGGCGCGGTCTTAAGACGCTAAAGGTAAACATCGTGAAGGAATCAGCATGTCCTAGAACCAAAAGGTCTAAGATATGCTACCTACATCTACCAAACCACACTGGACCCGCGAGCTGAACTCCAGTCCACATAGCAAAATCGCCACTGCAATAGCGTACTACAACTACGCTACGCAGCCCGCTATGGAGTACTACGGAATTAATGCCACGATGCTACGCAGCACGCTACGTAACTTGCTACAAAGAACGCTACGCACAATCACACAGTTCTACGCAACATGCTACACAGTCCGTGCTATGGCATTTGACTTCTTAACTTCGTAGCAAGTTTCGTAGCGTGGTACTACGCTACGCAACTCGCTACGAAACTTATTTGCTTGATTATTGTTTTAAGTAATCATTTACATAACGCAATACAAATGATGGTGGTGACCTACACGTTAGTACTGACGATGAAAATGTCAATAGAAATTATTGTAAGTACATAGGCAGGTACTTATTTTGATTAACTGAAACAAAATAAAGGGCATTTACCATGTAATAACTCTATATAGTCAACCTATCTCTTACAAAAATCTAATTCAATCTAAAAACGAAACTAATACTATAAATAATGGACAAAATAATAATGTCACGAAATTACATAAATTGAATAATAGAAAAAAAATATCTATCAATAATTGCTCCGTTTGTCTATGGCTGCGGAAATCGACGCTGATTGGTCGATGGCTGCGCGGGAAAGCGCACAATATGGCGTCGGTTCCGGTCGTACGTTTATGGGAAATAACATCGGAACTAATAACATGGATTAGACTGTTGAAATGTTAGTTTTATTGATTGTTTTTTTCGTCTGTTATGCTTATTGAGATATTAAAATAATTGTTTATTTAATGGCGTTTTTGTATGATGGGGTGAAATTATATAAAAAGGTTTCTGATGTGACACAACTTAATTGAATAAAATAATGCTAATTGCTACAGTTGAAAAATAGGTGAGACCAGAACCATAAAGTAAAAAGCCATAATTATATAAACTAATGGATTTATGATTTAAGCGAACTGACATATAGTTCATTATTGTTTTATTATGCAATGATTGCTCCACAGACAATACAAAAACCAAACTTCTGTTGAATTTTAGTAACCAAACTTACAACTAAGTTTATTCAAATAAGACGTTCAGGGTCAAAATGTCCAATTCTCAAAATGTCCAACGGTCTCAAAATGTCCAAATCCCCATTATGCATACAGTCCATTTACAGATATTTTACCTTTGACAGTAGTATCACACTGTAAATATCCCTTTGGCCACCTTGTTGAAACCAGAATATAGATCCCTGTAATTTAGACAGTTACCTATGTGAAAGAACGATATATTCCTTAAGGAGAAAGCGCCAGGTTAGCTCGAGAAATTAAAATTTTCTTAAGTTTTTACGATTTGCACGTCAGTGTCAGGCTTTAGGGCAAGTCCCCTCTTTGAGGAGTGGCTGGAGAGACGCCACGGCGTCCTCACCTGCCGCCTGACGCAGGTTCTTACCGGACACGGATGTTTCGGTAAGTTCCTGCACCGAATCGGGCGGGAGGAGACGCCCGGGTGTTTCCATTGTGAGGATCGACCGGAGGACACGGTGGAGCACACGGTGGAGGTGTGCCCTGCTTGGGTGGAGCACCGCCGTGTCCTCGAGGTGGCGACCTCTCGCTTCCGGCCCTGGTTCGTGCCATGGTCCGGAGCGAGACGGAATGGGACGCCGTCACCTCCTTCTGCGAAGCAGTCATGCTAGCGAAGGAGGTGGCGGAACGGGAGAGGGAGATATCCTCATTTCGTCCCGGCCGCCGCGGGAGACGCCCCGGGCGTCGGGGGCCACACGGAAAAAAATGGGGTCTGGCAAAGATTTCATTCAAGAATAAAATTATTCTCAAGTATATTGTTTAATCTCAAGCATATATTTATTCAAGGTAACAATAATATCTTGAATAAAATAAAATGGAATTCTTCTAGATATATAATATTATTCTTCATTTATTTATTTACATCAAGAATATTTTTTTGGATCAAGACGATATTTACTCTTGACTGCAGAAAACATTTGCATTTTGAAACAAGTCATTAAGAATTCTTACTCTGAATATAAAAGGATTTAGCTTAAGAAGCTCAGAGATTAGGGCCAAGAATAAAAATAAATTATTGGTTCAAGGAAATGTGTAAATTCGTTCAACAATAATATTATTGTGACAAAAGTTTTATACTCTTCATAGAAGTATTGACTATTCTCATAATCAGAAAGCAGGAACGTTTTCGATGGAGAAAAATATTTTTTGTTCTAAGAAGAAAACATTAAATGTGAGAAAAAAACGGATTTGAAAGAAGAATCTGAAATGATTCGAAATAAGAAAGACTTACATTTTATAATAATCCAATAAATGTTTGGTTTAAGAAGAGTTTGTTTTTTGGGTAAGTATATAGTTGCATTGACGTAAGAATCTAAATTATTCAAGTGAAGGCAGTCAAATGTTTTCGAACAAGACATTCTTGTTTTGTGGAAAGAAGTTATGGTGTTGAACTAGGAATGTAGATTGTTTCAAAATAAAATATACTTACGTGTTTTAGTAAGAACATATATGCTTTGTTTGAGAAAAAATTGTTTTTGGGTAAGTAAATAGTTGTATTGACGTAATAATCTTAATTATTCAAGTGAAGGCAGTCAAATGTTTTCGAACAAGACATTCTTGATTTGTGGAAACAAGTTATGGTGTTGAACTAGGAATATAAATTGTTTCAAAATAAGATATACTAACGTGCTTTAGTAAGAAAATATAAGTTTGGTTTCAGAAGAGTTTGTTTTGGGGTAAGAAAATAGTTGCATTGGCGTAAGAATCTAAATTATTCAAGTAAAGGTAGTCAAATGTTTTCGAACAAGACATTCTTGTTTTGAGGAAAGAAGTTATGGTGTTGAACTAGGAATGTAAATTGTTTGAAAATAAGATATACTAACGTGTTTTAGTAAGAACATATATGCTTGGTTTGAGAAAAAAATGTTTTTGGGTAAGTAAATAGTTGTATGACGTAAGAATCTAAATTATTCAAGTAAAGATAGTCAAATGTTTTCGAACAAGACATTCTTGTTTTGTGGAAATAAGTTATGGTGTTGAACTAGGAATCTAAATTGTTTTAAAATAAGATATTCTAACGTTTTTTGGTATGAAAATATATGTTTAGTTCAGTTTCAGTTTAGCTTCAATTTGTTTCTGGTTAAGTAAATAGTTGCATTGACGGAAGAATCTAAATTATTCAAGTAAAGTTACACAACGATTTGTCTTCTTCTTTCGAATGTCAAATTACTGACGACTGAAAGAGAGAAATCATTGTGTAACTATAAATTCACCTGCTATACAACGTTTATTAGTAAGGCAGTGAGCAAAGAAAGCCCATAATACCTAACCTAATCTGTTTTCGATCATCTTTTGAATGACTTTTCAATTATAGCCGTAGCCTATGGCATTGCCAACAAAACTTCTAGGGTTGTTTTCACCTTTCGTCGCTGCGCGTGTGAATCCGCGTAAGAGCAACTTGTTAAGACCGCGTATTTACTTTTTTTTTCGAAATAGCGTGCGTCGCAAAAACGTCATTTGAATCTTCATATCACTCCCAATCCAGGGGGCAGCTGTTGCAGAAAGAGTCACCGCGGCCCTGGAACGTCAAGGGCACTTGAAGGAACACGGATGGGTTTTAGTCAGTAAGAATCTGACACTCATTTCCACTCCGGCCAGGGCGGAAGGAGTTATTTGATGATTTCCCATCCTTAAAAAAAATGGCGGGGTGCAGCTGCCCTCCCCATGTGTACACCGATGAGAACCTACTATTCCCAATAGGTACCTACTATTCCATAATAATTACCTAGGATTAACCGCAATAAAAGACATAATTAATATGAGAGCTAAATGTATAGGTAGGCTGATTACCTAATTTATAAACATCTAAATTAAGTAGGTACCTACCTACATGATGTAAGGATACAAATAATAAACACTACGAGTATTTAGGTTGCTTCAGCTTTACTAAAGTTTTTATCTACCTATTAGGTAAGGAAGAATTAATACTATGTAGGTACCTAAGTCAAAAGCTTAAGCAAAAACATGCTTACTTATTTTTATTTAAAAATAATATTTTTACAATAACGTGCAAGTACCTATAATTATAGCTATTATACATATCCTACATAGAACTATTACACTGCCTATCTACATAAATACCTATTTTTCGAGAGTAACATTTGTGACAAATGGACGGACCGAAAAACCCTAATAGCAGGTATTCCCTTCCCTATTCCAAAAAGAATTAGGTACCAGCTAGGCCTACTTATACATCTGAAATTATGTACAGCCTACGTAATATTTATTGCTATGGCAGTGCTACCTAAGGTATGTTGGTAACTAACTACCTACCTAAGTACCTACCTATTTAATTTTATAACATTTAAAAATGATTATCAAATGTGAAGGCTGATTGCTGACCAAAACTTAATTATAAAGGTACGAGACAAGGTAGGAGACAAAGGAATTAGGTATTAAAGTTTATAATAAACCCTCATTTTATTCCCTGTAATATTGTCGAAATTTTATAGGTACAAGTCGTAGGAAAGACAAACTCATACAAGACTTTTAATCTTTAATAGGGATGACGACAGTATCAATAAATTGCAAATCTATCTATTCCGTCAGTTAGAGTATTGGAAAATAATGGACACATAGTTTTTGTTTTTGTAAATCAATGAATATTGACAAAGATAAAACGCATCAAACTCGAGAGTGGTAAATTATACGGTCTACCTACCTAGGCGTGACGTATTGAGAAATTTTAAAAGCGTCGTATCTTTGTCAATTTTGGTTTACAAAACAAAAGAAAAAATACGGGTCAAATATTTTTTGATAATCTAAATGACAGACTAATTGGTTTTTTTTAGTCGTCTCGCCAATTAATACCTACCTACGTGAAGCAAAAAAAATGCTTAGGTAGGTACCTACCCCTTTTTACGAAAATTGCGCGGACGGAGGAGTATGAATTTCGCACACTTAAAGTTTTTAAAGAGAAGGAGTGCAAAATGCTAATATTTTTTAAAAGTAAAGATATGTACCTACCTACTTATAAAAAAATCGAAAAGCGAAAACTGTGTTATAGAAGTAGGTAGGTAGGTATAGTCTTTGACAATAGAACCATATCAATGTTCAAACTTATAATTTAAATTAATTATGGTCGAATTTCGACAACTGGGCGACCAAGTAGTGGTCGCCCAGTACCGACATCTTTCAAGAATCACGAATTTGATTTAAGACTCGTTATTCTTAAACCAAATTCGCGTTTTTTGAAAATGTGCTACGTCACAACCGTCGTCAACGAAAAGGAACGAGTGTTGCAATTTCACAAATTGTTTCCCCAATTTTTGGGAGTATGTTTATACCAATCTGTTTATAAAGGCACGATGTTCGATTCATTAGTAGTGTATGAAATAAAGTAGGTACAAAAGCCATTCGTTCCGTTTGGTTGTAATGAACTTAAATAATATAAAAACTATTTGGAGAACTTAGTGGAAAATACCTTAGTATTTTCCACCAAGTTCTCCAAATAGGTTTAATTTTTTATTTTATTCTATCTATTAGGTCTACCAACAATTGTTTACACTAATTTACAAACAAAAATAAAACATGCCTTTAAACTCTACAAAGTGCAACAATTACTTAAAGGTAAACACCACATGGACAAAAAAAAACAATAATAAGTAGTTTCGTAAGTTACTTAATATCGTACAAGTAAACTCTACCTACCCCTATCTACTCTAGGTTTTTTTTATCAATAAAAGCATAATAGTTATACGTACATATATTTTTTTATCACCATTACAAAAATAAATGATTACAAAATGGAAATCAAATCATTTTAGATTGGATAAGCTCTACTGAGTATTGGCTTCTACCCTTTAAATTGTGGTAATAAAATAATGCTGGTAGGTGCTATACTTCCAAACGATTAAGCATTCTTGCCATAGCATTATTTTATTACTTAATCATATGGTTTTTGCACCTGTGTTATGGTTGTATGGTTTTTCCATCTTGTGACCCCAATGACTTTTTACTGACCAAAATGAAAGACATTACTAATATTGCGCTTTCAATATTTCATACGTAGGTACGCGTCCACTTGAACCATCTTTTTTATTAAATGGGATAAAAACTGATTGAGAACGACTATACAGGATGGGTAAGAAATCGTGGATCAAACGAAACAGGGTGATAGTTAGGGTTATCAAGATAATGTTTTGATGGTAATTTTTTTCACAGTAATGTTCTAGTTACAAAAAAATTTTCGTGAGACTTAAAAGATATTGAAAAATGTCTCAATACTCATCGTACCCACTGTCATAAAAGCACTTTTGTAGTAATTATAAATTTTCTTTTCTTTGGTATTTTCTTAAAAAAAGAATCATTTTTTGTAACTTTAGAACATTACTGTAAAAAAAAAAAATACCATTAAAAAATTATCCTGATAACCCCAACTATCAGCCTGTTTCGTTTGATCCACGATTTCTTACCCACCCTGTATAGAAGTCTCTGGACACGTTTCTTTTTAACTTTTGTCGTTTCTGTCCGTCAATAAAAAAAATATATCCTTCTCTATTTGAGACATGCAAACAGAAAGTGAGAGTATGATTAACGTTACTTAGACACCGTGAAATAGGTTGTATGTATGCATAATGATTAATAATAATAAATTTCGTAGTATTCTATAAGTCAATGTCAGGAAAAATAGTGGAGACGTGACAGATTCGGCCTTATTTTTGGTAAATAACATTTCGTAGCAGGCAACATCCTTTTTGTCTTGTTGGACTTGGATGTGCCGGCGCAGTGCACTGCACCGCATTACGTCTTCTGCAAGTGTTAGTTCGTGGTGACTCTGTCGAGTGATTCTTTTGCATTGTTGGAGATTGTGATGTGTTGTGTGTGCTTAGGTAAGTGTTTAATTATTGGAATATACATCTAATTAAGTTATTGCATTTTAAAGATCGACTAACACACGATGAATGACGGCACCGGGGCCGGCTAGGCGCCATGTTGTGAGCAAAAATCATCTTACTGGTTTTACCTACCTAGTTACTTACCCATAGATATATACCTACCTATTCGGTTCGATTATGGGCGCACTTGTGAAATGATAGGCTGGTAGTAGGTAGATATGCGAAGCGGTAGACATTTCGCGGCTCCCTTACGAATTCTTCTCAAAAAAATGCTTTGCGCTCTAATGTTCAAATTTACCGGTAGGTACAGTCGTGGTCTTTTCCGCCTGATCAGTTAAATTTTTTTTTCGCTTAAATCATGCGGAGGCGCCAAGCCACCGCCCCTTAAAAGTTTAGGCCTATTAGGAAACCGTCAACTTTGGCGCGCAAAATAACAATAACTCTCGTTTGGCGTGCGTCGTCAGTGCGCTCGCCGATTGGTATCTTTTCATTCGTTATTTCTATACAAAGTCAACGGGGCAGGGCTAAAGAGCGTTTCTATGTTGTAAGTGCAAGCAAAAATAAGCTTAGTGGTGATCAGGCGGGAGTGTCCTCGATAGTACCTACCACGCAACCGCATTCTCGGCATTCTCTTTTCACTGTGATAGGAAACTGCTTTTTACGTCCAGAATCTAGGCAGACCCGGCCGGTAGATGTAGGCATCTAGCTGGTGAAAATACCACCAGCCGCCTGACCGCCAAGTTTGGTGAAGTTCACCGAGCCTATGTAACTTCTGATTCCAATCAACCAGTCTTTAATCTTTGCGGCAAGGCGACAAGCTGGTAGGTCAGAATCAGAGGTGTCTAAGCTCGGTGAACTTCACCAAACATGGTGGAAAAGGCTGCTGGACTGCCTTTCACGTTATGTCTCTGGGTGATGGAAAATGTAATCACTACTTAACTTAATGAGCATGAGGTTATTGTTACTGTAATATAGGTACCTACCTTATCTACAATGCTAAACCTGCTGAATGTTTATCCTACCCGGCTGTTTTTTTACATACTTAGTTACTAGAATAATCACTAATTTATGTTCTGTCTATTTGCAGATTTAAATCAAAACCTGTATCTCAGCATACCATACCTATCTTTAATAACATAATATAGAGGATATTAAAATGGAGTTGCTTCTTAGGGAATGGAATATCCCACAGGATATAATTACAAATTTCAACGGTAGGTGAATATTTATACATAGAAACATTTTGTCCGGAAAAGGCCATCAAGTGAGTACTATAGTGTACTAATAATGTTACTATTCCAAAAAAAAATGTGCAAAGTTATAAATTCATTTAAACACAATTTTAATGTGTTAATGAACTTTATGCAGATTAACAGCCGGTATATTAAGATACATTCAGATACATCAGCATCAGGGCTTGTTCGAATGTTATAAAATTTAGGTAATTAGTATTTTGTTTAAACTTGTCTAGTGATTATGGAAATTTTGTTTTAGAAAATGATGTAACTGTGAATCAATTAAAGGAAATCAATGACAATCTCCTGAAAGAACTGTGCCCAAAGATTGGACTGAGAATAGAACTAAAAAATAAAATTGAAGAGTATTTAGTAGCGACCAGCACAGTAAGTTTCCTACCTACCTATTGAATATTCTACCTGTTTATATTATGGGGTTTTATAAGGGGACAATTTGGCATCGTATCATTGTATGTATGTAGGTACATACCTACGTATAAATATAAAACTTCGTCAAAAGTCGGAGGGGGGGGGGGGGAGGTCGAGAGGTATTTTTTCAGTTGGTCGGCCAGCTTTTTTTTGTAACAAATTAAGTACCTACCTAAGTTTAAAACAGTTAGATTTAAAACATCAAGGCCGATCTACAGGCAAAAACTCCAACTCAAAGCATTTATTTCAATTAGACCATTACGGCAGTTTTGAATATCAAAAATACAAAGCTACAGTCACAGTCACAAGGCATTATAACTTGAGAAAGTGCTGTAGGTGACCATTCTCTAGTGTAGATCTCTATGGAGAAGAACGGCTTTCTTACAATAATTACTTAAATGTTTTCAGACTAATACAGTAACAAATAGCAGCATCACTGCTCCTTATGTATTCACGGAGAACGAGGACCTGGAAGACTTACAAGATATCCTTACAGGCGATATTTATGTCCGACCAAATTTCCCTGATTTTGACCTCAAGACGCTTCTAACAGTAACACCATGTGGCAAGAGTATATTAAATTATTACACTGCAAACAGTACTTTGACAAACAAGCACCGAAATCAACTCACTGATATCATTGTTAGACATCTCTTCACACGTGTCGTAAATTAGTAAGTACCTACCAGTACATACCCGTTCATTCATTTTCCCACTATACTTTTATGTGGTTCTTTGAGCACAAACTGGGGGAAGCAATGAAAGCATATCCCTTCTCTTAATGGACCTTGTGGATGGAGAGGGCCTAAGGATCATTTGTTGTGGCATTTTAGAAATGCGGGAAGGCAGTATGTGTTCACTAGCTGATGATGATAATACTATGTTGTATGCTAGCTGACCTGCAAAGCACGAAACTAATAAGTTCTAATCTAAAAAATATTTTGTATCATTCATAAGATTCCGAAGTCCAACAATGAACCCTTATACTTAGATTTATTTTTACCTATTTCAGTAAAATAACTTATGAAGAATACAACATTTTAACCGCAAAAATAATAGCTTTATTTCCATTTGAAAACACTGGCACATACTTTGTACCACCAATTAAAAAAAGACAGTCCATATCCGGTAAACCTTCATTTGCTAAAGGCAAGCTGGTTGATAAAATTCGGAATACCCTGTATAAGTCTGGTGAAAAGAGAAAAAAATCAACATCAGAAGAGAATGTCATTCCAAATAAAACAAAAAAATATGAGGAGTTGAAAGGTTTTAAATGATTACTTGACCTACATAAATAGTAGCTAGAGTAGTCACTTGTCTGTATACATGAGATGGATGAATTTTTGCAAAATCTTTATGCTGGCTGTACAAATTGGGCCAAGAGACAGACAGTGGCGTAGAGATCAGTCTTCTGTATGATATATTTTTGTAGATTTAGACACTGTAGAGTAGGTTAATTTGTTTGCATTATGTTCATCTATAATGAGCACCGGTGGTCTAGTGGGGGCGACCCCGCTTTCTCTCGAAGTTTAGTATTTTAGCAGCAGCGATGGTCTTGCAACCTGTCATGTATGGAATACCAAACCAACTGCTGCAAATAGTGGGTACCTTACCAAAAAAGAAATATGCCAAATGTAATATTTGGATATACCTGGCCACCCCTTAGACATTCTCAAAGAATATCAAGTGGGGACTTGGCATTAAGAGATCTGAGAGGATATTCTAACCTGGGGATAAAGTTGTGAGGCTATTTTTCCATCTTTTAATATCTATATATCATCACAGACATCGGTGAAGGAAAACATCGTGAGGAAACCTGGACACTTATAATTAATATAAGTCTGAAATCGCCAACCCGTCTTGAGCAAGCGTGGTGATCAATGCTCGTGCCTTCTCTGTTGAGAAGAGGCCTTTGTCCAGCAGTGGGACAGTAATAGGCTGGTATTATTATTATTATTAATATCTAATTATTATGTAGTCGGTAGTTAGGTACTTACTAAGTAGTTACTTTGTAGATCATAAAAATTATAGGGTAAGTAGTAGCGCCCTGTCAGATAGTTTGTTGTAGTAATACCTACAACCAATTTATCTATATCTGTCTTACGTATTGGCTAACATAATTTTTCTATATTACAGAAGATCACACAGACCAAATAATTTTTCTTAAGAATAACAATGAGCCATGGAGTGAAATCGTAGACTGTTGGAACAAAACATTCAAAGTGAGGCAGTGTAGCACCAACAACAACATTTCGGATTTTATTGATGAGTGGAACATTTTAAATGATCCAAGGAGTGATAGTTTGGTAAGTATTTTTTTTTGTACAAATACAAAAAGTTTATTTTCTTTCACATTTTTTTTTTAATTTTCTTAACAGTAGGTACCTATTTGAAACCGTTATTGGCTTAAAGTTGTATTTATAAGATACATTTTGTACAGCTATGGGTTTTGTTAATAAACAACAGTAGTTATGTATTTACAAAAAAAGTATAATATGAATATCAGAGCTTTGCTTAGTTTGTTTATGTTTATTTATTTTTAGATTCACATCATTATTCCAACACCAGCATGCCAAATACGTTTCTGAAAAATTGTTTACAGAATTAAATGTTTACAGATAACCAATTTTTGTTTCTAGATAAACCTGGACTTTGAAAGACTGTATCCTGAAAGATCAACATGCTTTTTCAGGAATTGGAAATGGTTTATTAATAAAATCATCAGCCTCAAATTTGGAGAATCAAAAGATGACACATTGAGTACTTTATATGATAGTATTCAAGAGCAGCCTGATGATGGTAATAAACAGTTTAATTTTCATTTATTAGGTTTACCTTCAGCGTCACCGTCACTATTCTTATTTATATTATTTACGTTACTAGCATCCGCTCGTGGCTCCGCTCGCATGGTACTTACTTCAAAATAAATCACCTGTTTTATATATTTCAGATCTAAAAGTGCCAGATCAAATAAAACTGTTGTCCTACCTGATTCCCCCAAGAGGAAGACTGAACAAGCGTAGAAAATTTTCCACATTAGAATGCGTCGAAAACTTCATAATTTACGTCCAGGTACATATATTGGGCTACTATTTTATTTAGTTGAATGGTATGGTATTTAATATCTATACCTCGCGGACTCACTCGCGGTTACGTAATTTTATGGTATGTTTTGGTTTTTTCCTGGATAAAGAGTAACATCTGTTAACCAGGGTATAATTTACATTCATACCAAATTTCATCCAAATTTTCAGATCAGATTCAATCACAAGCTTTCCCATTTATAATATTAGTAGTAAACACGTGCTTTGTAGGTATGTTCATCAATTTTGCAATTTTTATATGTTTGCTATTATTTTCAGAATCCTGGAGATATACAAACGAAAATTGATGAAGTAAAAGACAAGGCTCTACGCAGCAAGCAAAGTGTTCAACCGTACGTAATTAAATGTGGTGCTGCCGATGATGGTAACGATAACTATTATTTGGTAATAGACAAGGTTATGTGGAAGTTTACCTCGCCAATGAAAGCTTTTGACACATTGTTTAAATCATACCATGCGCTTCACGCCACATATCCAGCAGCTGCTGCGCATTTATACGTGCTGATTCAGCGTTGTGTCTATCAAATAGAAACAAAGTATGATAAGATAGTACCATACATCGCAGATTTGTTGTCGCTTGCGAAAATGTAAACAAAATTGTTGTTTAATCTTGTTGAAATTAACTATAAATAATTGCACGATGAAGTGCCTTGAATGTCGCAACGAATATCAAGATTTTCAGCAATACTTTGTGCATTTGCGTTACGCGCATAATATTGTCAATTATTTTAAATGTCCTGAAGAAAATTGTGCCAGGTTATATCACTCTAAGAGTGATCTAAAGAAGCATTTAACTCATTATCATGAAACCTCTAGTAGCAATCTCGTCTTAGATGCCAATGTATTTGATGTTAGTGGTAAAGCAAACTGTAATTCCGGTTCAACGTCTGAATTAACACCTTTGAAAGAAGCCCCTAAATTGAATAATAATACTAGAAATGAAACCTCAAATTTATCTGATTATCAAATAGAAGTCGATAATGCGTTACTTACATTTATTGCAAAATTATATAACATGTCCAATTTGCCAAGAAGTGTTATCCAAAATATAATTGAAATCGTGTCTGAGCTGTTTATATCGGAGCCGTTTAACATTATTAGACAATCCATAGTAATGTCAAAGAATGATTTGAATAATGATAGTTTGCTGATGTTATCAATACTTCAAGATTCGTTTAAAAACATCAATACCGATTATAAAAGAATAGAACATTTCAAAAAATTAAGATCGTATGTCAAACCTATTAAAAAAACCATTGGTGTTGCCGAAGATAGTAATCGTAGGAATAACACTGTTGAAATGGTAATCAAAAATAGATTTTCTTATTTTATACCTTTGCGTGACACTCTTAAGGAGTTCCTCGAAGCAGCAAATACATTAGAAATTATAATTAACTACCAGAAAAAAGTAAGCGAAGAGAAAGATGTCCTTAGAAACATAATAAATGGCACATCTTGGCAGGATACAAAAGAAAAATGTAATCATGGAACCATTCTACCTTTGACAGTGTATTATGATGATTTTGAATCTGGCAATCCACTAGGCAGTCACGCTGGAAATCAGAAAATAGGTGCTGTATATGTAACTATATCTACAATACCACCACAGTTCTGCAGTCGTTTAGATAATGTCTTACCAGTTCTTTTGTTTTATACACAAGATAGAAACACTTTTGGTAATGAACCTGTTTTCAGACCGTTACTTAAAGAATTAAAGTTTTTACAGGAGGAAGGGATAAACGTAAAATCTAAGAAATCTAGTATATGTGTTACTTTTTGTATAGCCAATATTTCAGGAGACAATTTAGGGCTTCATTCAATTTTAGGTTTTCACGAAAGTTTTTCTTCCAATCATTTTTGTAGATTTTGCACAGTACAAAAAGAGCAAACAAAAACTGATACCAAAGAACGATCTGAATACATTCGTAAAAAAGAAGAATATAATGCACATTATACTAACAAAATTGGCGTTAAAGAAAAATGCATATGGCATGATTTAAATTATTTCCATGTTTACAACAATTTCACGTGCGATGTTATGCACGATTTGTGTGAGGGCATACACCGTTATGACATGTGCTTAATAATCAAACATTTTATTGATAACAATATTTTTGATTTGGACAACTTAAATTCAAGAATAAAATACTATACTTATTTAAAGTCTGAAAAAAATTGTCCTCCACCTGTTACAAAACAAAACTTGTTAAATGGCAAAATAATGTTTTCGGCTTCTGAGATGTTGTGTCTTGTTCGTAATTTTAGGTACATAATTGGTGACTTAATTGCGGAGCATGATCCAGTATGGAAACAATATTTAACTCTGTTAGAAATTACAGAGATATTAACATCTCAGATTTTCACTTCACACTTGATTGATTACTTGAAAACTTCAATCGAAGCTTACTTGGAAAATTTAATTCAATTATTTAACTATACATTAAAACCGAAACATCATTTTCTCCTACATTACCCAAGAATAATACAAAAAGTTGGTCCACCAATATTAATAAGTGCCTTTAAATTTGAGGCTAAGCACAAAGAGTTGAAAAAAATAGCACAATCAATAGCTAGCCGTAAAAACTTGCCACTAACACTTGCAACAAGACATCAATTGACGAATAGTCATAAATTACTTGTTAACACCGGACTTACTGATCGCTATTTACACGGAAAAATATTAAAACTAAATAATATGACAGAAATTGATGATGATGTTTATAATTGTGTTGGTTTTATAGAGATTAATGGTATAACATATTGTGAAAAAAATGTTATCTTGTATAGGTATGACCAAGATCTACCATTATTTTTGAAAATTGAACAAGTGTTATTTAACGAATCTGATAAAAGTAAAATTTACTTTAAGTGTAAAGTTCTTAAAACAATTAATTATTCTCCTCATTACATGGCGTTTTTGGTCAATTGTACAAGTAGTTTTGAAGTTATTTCCTTACACGATTGCTATAGCACAACACCGAATATAATTCATAAAATAGGTATAAATCAATATGTTGATTTGAGAAGTTGATTCATTATTAATGATTAGTAACAATACAAAATGGAACATACAATACGGCCGGCGGATCTTGGCAGTTCTGAAGTGAGTCATTGGTTCGAAAATGGCCAATGAATGACTGACGAAAGATTCGCAAAACGGCTAACTTCAGACCCGGCCAAGATCAGCCGGCCGTATTGTATCTTGTGTAGATATGAAGGAGAATAGCTGTTTGTTACAATTTTAAGATTTAATTCATTTTTCTAAAAGAATTGATGGTATAACCTGCGCCAATAAAGCAACGAATCTTAAATGGCGGCGTTAATCTATCTCTAAAGTACTAGAGTCAGCAATAGTGTATAAGTGAGAGGTAATGATTTACGTTGCCATTTCAGATTGTTTGTTGTTGTTGTTGATGTTGTTGATTGTTGTTTTCGTGTGTTATAGCTAAAGCTTATTATGTGTAAATAATATTCAGGGGAGGAAATTTACCAACCAATTGTGCATAATAATCTAATGGTATAATAATAACCTGCGCTAATAGAGGAACGAATTAAGTTTCGTTTCTTTATTGAGGCGGGTTATAATAAAGTAAAACTCACTTATTGAGTGAGCATAAATATGTTTATTGGCGGCCATAATATTACCGTCATCAGTTTATGAAAAATCGCAAGTAGCCATGTTGTGTGCAACACGGTTGAGCAAAAACATACTTTTGATCCAAACAAATTTGCCTTCCAAAAAGTTTGCAAAGGATTAAAATATATTTTTTGCTAACCTGTTTGCAATATAATACACACAAAATAATGTTAAAATGTATAAAGTCGTCAAATAACTTCAAAATATTATGAATAAGCGATTATGATTAAATTAAGATATTAACATTATATTTCAGATGATAATGATAGGATTTGACAAATATTTTGTATGACTATAAAAATGTGATAGTAGGCGGGTTTCCAGCGCCTTAAGATTAAGAATGATCATGATAAAGCGATATTATCAAGATATTAAGTATTGTGTTTAAGATGATAATTATTGAATTACTAGGTATTATTACGTATAAGAATCTGATGGTATAGGTCCAATAATGTATTAATATTGTGAATTGTTGTGATGTTACAACATTCAAACTCTCAATCTGCAGTTCATCAAACATTCGATCATAAGCAGCAGTGGTATATCATCGTCAAAAATTATACTAAGTTCTAATGTATTAATATTGTTAATTGTTGTGATGTTACAACATGATAAAGAAACAAATCTTCAATGGCGGCGCTAATCTATACTTCTCACGAGTGCAGCTAGGCAGCTAATGTAAGCAATAGTTTGCGATGTCCCCTTAAGTAATATTCACAGTAATAACATTATTAGGTAATATGATTAATACCTAGAATATATTTAAATAAAATGATCAATACTTTTGTTTTAGGAAGTTTATTTTTTAATAAATGATTTCATAGAATTAAATCCATTGTATTATTTTATCTATTATTAATTTGAGTACCTTCCACTTATTTACCTAGCTCTATTTTCAGGCATGTAATGGCACGCGGAGATCAGATTG
The DNA here is from genome assembly GCA_963853795.1 of Xestia rhomboidea. Lineage (NCBI taxonomy): Eukaryota > Metazoa > Arthropoda > Insecta > Lepidoptera > Noctuidae > Xestia > Xestia rhomboidea. The sequence continues at coordinate 6,121,213 of OY970779.1, read as the reverse complement.
AAAGATGTGACGGTTCATCAGCCTCGAAATTCTGTAAGTGAGTTTTAGTGCTTTTACTTGTTCATTTTATGTTTCAAATGGTACTCAATAATCATGGTATTTTAGTGAATCCGTTTCAGTTCTATGTACAGATTCAAGTGCTTTGTTAAATACGGAGTTAAGATTGTCTTAATTGAATTACAATAGTCTTGGTTCAATGCTTAAGATGCGTTTCAGTCAATATTTTTCAGTTCATCGTTCGATTTATTCAAGCTAAAGTTTAGTCACAATGTGAACATTTTGTTTAATTATATTCTGACTAAACTTTAACTTGAATAAATCGAACGATGAACTGAAAAAAAATTACTGAAACGCATTTTAACCATTGAACCAAGACTATTGTAATTCTTCAAATAAGACAATCTGACCTTCGTATGAAACATTCCAAGATTTGAATAAAGAACTGAAAATTCTTACAGTAAAATACTTTATTATTGAGCCAAGAGATTTCTAATCTCCGTATGAAACATGCAATGAATTAGATCAAGAACTAAAACTTCTTTACTGAAGTACAGGGTTTTTAGATCAATAATAATGACATTATTGGTTGGAAACAATCTGATCTTCGTATGAAACATGACATGCATTGAACCAAAAACTGAGATTTCTTGCAGTGAAATACGCTATTATTGAGCTAAGAGATTTCTGATCTCCGAATGAAACATGCAATGAATTAGATCAAAAACTATTTCTTCTTCAGTTAAGTACCTGCAGTCCAGCACGTTCTTAAATCAACAATAATAACGTTATTGGTTGGAGACAATCTGATCTCCGTATCAATTGCTTATTGATTTGAATTAAGAACTGGGCTTCTTCACTGAAATACGCTATAAATATTGAACTAAGAACATTGATATTATTCTTTCTAGACAACGTGATCTCCGCTTAAATTCGATTAAATTATTAAACTAAGAAATAAAACTTCTTCACTAAAAACGCATGATTATTGAACTAAGAACATTGAGACTATCTTTTTAAAACAAAGTGATCTCCAGAGAATAACTTATTGTTATTGAAATAGTACCATAAACTTCTTCACTGAAGAGCATCTACTAGTAACTAAGATTGTTGGTATTTTTCATTAGAGATAAATTGTTCTCCGTGTGAAAATAGAATTAATTGATGCAAGAGTTAAAGCTGCTTCACTGAAATATGCCGTAGCATACAGATAAGTAAATAACATTCTTCTTACAAGTCATTTATTTTACATACTGAGAATTTATTTTCTTGTAAGAAAACTCCGGGATCCGTTTGACAAAGTGTTCAACTGAGAAAAGCATTATTCTCAAATATATTGTTTAATCACAAGTATGTTAATTCTAGAAGGAAGACAAATATCTTGACTTAACTATTTATTTACTAGCATTGAGAATAATTGTGTTTTGATACAACCATTTATTGTTTTCCCCATATATGAATCACGGAAATTCTTGACCAATAGATATATTCTTGATCAGAAACAATGACATTTCTTGTCCACTATATATGTTCTTGTTATAAGATATTGCTCTTCATAGGCGGAGGAGTAATCGGAGAACTTCGAGGAGTACAATCTAGATTTAAGACATAATTATCTTAAATTTGAGAATTTAATATTCTAGACTTAAAAAATAAAACTTACTTATGCAAAGAAAACGTTGCTTTCTGATTGCAAGAATAGGATATTGCCTTGGTTAGTGAGTATAAATACTTGGAAGAAAAATGAATAACAAGACAAATATTTACTAATTTTAAGAATATAATGTTTTCCCCATATATGAATCACGCAATGTCTTGACCAAGTGAAATATTCTTAGTTTAAAACAATTTTTTTTTTCCGTGCATGTGGTGGCTTCCGGCCACCGTAGGCGCGGGCCTGTGGACGTGGAGCTATGGGCTAGCTCGCCGTCCGTCCGTCTCATGACGACAGGCCGTGTCGACGGCGCGTTCGTGTTCCACGCGCGCCTCAAAGAGAGTCAGCAACAGTGAAGGGGTCTGCAAGGGCCGAAGCCTGCCGAGGCTGCGGGACTATTCGAAAGAGATACCGTGGCCCCGGAACACAAAGGGCGAGGAAGGAACATGGATGGGTTTTAGTCAGTAAAAGTCTGACACTCCCTCCTGCTCCGCCCAGAGCGGGAGAAGTCATTTGATGATTTCCCATCCTAAAAAAAAAAAAAAGTGTCAGGCTTTAATCTTATGTTGAATGACTATTTAATAAAAAAGAAATTCAATGGGATTAAATGAACTTAGCGGGTTGTATTTATGATATGATTTTAATGATTATAACTCTGTAAAGCCTGCATATCTGTTACCGTCGCGATTCATATTTTGTTCAACATACCTACAGCCTGAAACAGACCAGCCAATTACAAAAAAATAAAAATAGATTTCTATTTCGCGAGCTACATTGGCGCTTCCAACTTAACCAGATCTTACATCCAGATCCTGTTCCAGATCTAAGATCATTGAATACCCGTACCGTGTGAGTACTTTTTAATAAGTAGGTACTATGTGCATGTTTTTATTTTGTAACAACAAAAGAAAAAAAACATGTTCCCAATTCGAAATTCTAAAGCCAACATCACACTTACCCCACCCTCCCTAAACAAGGCAGCATGGGTGCCAGTCAGTGCCCCCATTAAAACTAAACTCAATGTCAAATTAGATTAATTTTTCCACATCAGTCACCCCGAGGCGGGAAAGCCACAGAGCGTGACGTTGAGGAAAGTAAACATACAAAATGGCGGACGTAATAACGGTGCGACGGGGAATTTGAATTTTAAGTGCAAGTTTTATTTTTGTTGCTGGTATAAGGAATAGGTAATCGGGTAATCAGGAATTGATGTAGAAGCCAAGTACGATTGAATATATTGACAAATATTAATTCTAATTTTATTTATGAAATAGAGAGAGTTTTAAATTAACTCCTAAATGATGTGTTTTATAAATGTTGTACTCCTATCCAAAAATATCTACCCAAGTGTAATTTAACTTTTTGTTCTTGAACTTATATTTTTTTATATTCTGGTAAGTAGTGAGAAGGGACTTAATTAACAATTGTAAGGAATTAACAAGCACAAATAAAGATTTTACGAGCTGTTTTTCAGATAAATACACTCATTCACTCTGAAATGACTTGTCATTGTGTTATCTTGGTCTAAAAGTATTATTACCCATTGTGGGTATAGGATACCCACAAAGTGAACAAAAACATCAAGAATGAGGGTAAATTTTTAATGTATGAAAGAATGTAATTTCACTTAATAATAGAGCAGAATGCCTTCAGTAGAAAATAAAAAGCTATAATCTCATAATCACACATCAATGGCTTTAATTGTCATAAGTCAATTATAGTAGTGTCAAGTGGAGGTTAATACCACACCGGTAGAAACATCGCAAGGAAAATCAAACAGCAATTTAATGGAACACCTGTAAAATTCCCTCCAATGAGCAGTTGCAGGTCCAACGACAGTCGGTGGCGGTCGACGTCGAGTTTAGACAATTAACCGATGAACTATAAATGAAGGAAAGTGGCAATTTCTCCAGTGACAAACGTCGGCCTTATCGACGCTAAATAATGGAGCGAGTAGTTAGACTCGCGTCTTCATCCCGATAATTAACCGGCGTGCCCCCCCCCCCTCAACCCACTTTCCTCCCGCCTCACCGCCGGGCGCCTCGTCCACCCGCGCACACCTAAATTAATCACACCACGAATCTCGCCCCCCAATCCAGGTCCGGATTAAAAAGTTTTATTGGAGAGGCAAGTGTGACACTCCGGCGCGCCTCACCAGCCCGGCCCAACCAATCGCAGCACACCCGCAATAAAATGCCCCGCTCCCATTGGCCGCAGCCTAATGGGCCACGCCCCTGATCGCCGCCCGAGCCAGGGCTGTCACCCGCCACGTCAGTTGACCGAGGCGCGTCGAGCCGTCAGCCGTATCTCGTGTTAGCTTGATGTTTTGTGAGATAAACACAATCAACTGAACGTTCCGAAAAATATTTTGTGACTGTTGTGTGATGGATCTGTGAACTGAAAATGGAGGAGGAGTCGATGTCGGGACACAGCTGTTCTGAGGACGATATCAGTGTTGGTCGGCCGTCACCGGCGCCGTCGCGATCTCCTTCACCCCACGATTACTTCAGGCCGCTGAAGCGCTTGAAAATGGCTTCGGAGCCAGCGGAGGAGAGGCGAGGAGATGGTGTGAAGAGTTTTTCGATTTTGGACATTTTGTCGCATAGTCCGCGCACTCCGCCGCGTATAGTGCGTCCGTGGGATGCGAGCGGGTTCGAGCGGTTGCAGCGGCTGCAGCGGCTGGCGGGAGCGGCGTTGCTGGATGGGGAGAGGTGGAGGTTGGCGGCTTTGGGGCTGCTTCGGCCACGGGACATGGCACCAGCGGAGTGCTGCGACTCTGCTTCCGAAAGATCCTCTTCAGCATCTGACTGCTGCTCGGAGCCCCGGCGAGCCTCCCAGCAGGGCTCTGCCGCGCCACACACTCCTCTGGACGCGTTGTTCCACATGACCAGCAAGACATTCGAGGCCAATAATCCTGACAGTGGAGGTAAGTATTTTTCTTACCATTCCAATTTCTTTGGCCAACTTTGACAGTAACTCGTATTCAATAGGAAAAAATTGTCTTACCATTTTACTTGTCGGTCAACTTTGACGATAAATTAGTTGAGCTTAACAAGCTCTGTAACTTTGTATGAGTGCGCTCTTTACTCGTGACAGAAGGTATAGATGAACGGTAATTAAAATAAACCCATGTCAAAGATGAGTCCCGAAGACTCGTCATAGACATCCAATAAGAAAAGTCACTTTGGCTCGGCCTGGAGAAATAAATTTTACATTTTATTTTGTTTTGTCGAATTGAAGCGCCGTGTCTTTTCTAGACGAACAGCCATAAAAATCTATTTTTTTTACAATTAGGTTTAAGTTTAAGATAGTAGAAATTCTGATAAAGTTTGATCTATTTGTTTTACAATTCACGCAGAAGTTGTGATGTTGGTGGTATCTTACTTTAGGATAACATGTTAGAAAAAAGTACGGCATACTTAAAGCAAAATGAAAAATAAAGGCAGGAAAATGATGAACTGTGGAAAAAAAATCTTGTTTTGCAGTCGCCTGATTTTTTCTGCAGTTTCCTGTTTCATATGAAATTACAAAAACTTCCATAAAAAAATAATGAAACAGATCCGTTTTTCACAGTTGGTTCCCTACCAGAAGTGGTTCAATTCATGAATACTTTGAACCCCCAGGAAAAGGTGCATGCTTTCAAAACGATCCTGTACTTAAAAACTTATAGGCAAAGTATTACTACCGTGACTCTAAAAGTGCTTGTTTAATAATATTCCTTTAGCTCAAGAATATTCATTAACTAAAAAGAATTTAACAAACTTTTATGCACGGTATTATGGCGAAAATATCTAATTTTTATTCACATTATTAATGCGGGAAAATTATCCTGAAATATCCGAAGAACTAAAAAATACCCGATCTCAAAACTTTTCCTCTTCTTTCTTTGTTTATCGTGTGGTTAGTGTCTAACCTGGTGACGGAGTTTTTGCCACCCATGGGCTTCTGACTTGGCTTTAAATGCCGCCGTCGAGAAATACCTCCGGCATGCTGGTTTCCTCACGATCTTTCCTTCACCGAAGCATGTGATAATTATACTTACAATACGCACATAAATACTCTTTTCATTACTCATGCTCGGAAAGTAGGTCTGAAGTTGCCTGAGGAGTGGGTTGAAAGTAATACTTTTCAGCTCTAGGGAGAATCGTTTTCAACTGACAGCTGTCAAATTAAAAAAAAAATAGTTCATTTTTTTTTGTATTGAACCATGTTCCAACTTTCTATACAGCCACGATGTAAAATTGAAATAACATTAAGGTGATACATATAGGCTGCTGTTAAGTATTAATTAAAGAATATATATTTTTTTAATAAGTAACTTTATTATAATTAAGTTCAATTATTTCTACCTAACATAGATTTGGGCAAAATATTTACCCATTTTTTCGATGGTGAAAATGAAAAATAGGTAATGGCTGAATAGCTGACCGGCCACAAAAAAAAAATAGGCGGGAAAGCGGCAATCGGATCTTTATTTGTTTTTTCGAGTTGATTTACGTTTTTATTTTTATTTTCCTTGTATTCGTAATGAAAAGCACAGTGTTTACCTCGGGTTATAGACTTATTTAGTCCCTCGAACTATTTCACCCCTATGGTAACAATGTACTATTTTCCTCTTAACGACCATTGCTAGAAGATTGATATATCATTCATCGCCCTCCATCATTAATAAAGATAATTAAACAAACGCTAATTACGACATACTCATCTATATTCAACAAAATAAAACATAAATCGTGTCTGCAAATAAACATAATGTTCCTCAGTCTATTTTGGCAAGCAGCACTATAAAGCTAAACGCACAGTGAATAAGCACTGCCCGGACTGAACATTCAACATCGCCTCAACCGTTCGGAATTACAAACATAACATCACGCATAATTCCTGAAGGGTGAGGTAGAGGTGACCCGCATTTCACCAGTTATGTTTAAGTTCCTGTTGTAAGCGAGCCAGGTTGATGGCAATGTGCTCGCTCTCAATAGCCGTCAACCGGGCACACATCCAAACTTCGTGGCTGCTACTGAGAAATTCCTGAAGGAAAAAGCCAACAACAACTCCATATTGCTACGGACACTTCATCATCAATGACTGCCTTGTTCCACCGCTGAGTATAAGCGTTCTCCTATTTTTTTTATTGTTTCCTGGTCTACACGAGTCTCAACGCACACTTATTATAAGCAACTAGCTTATGCCCGCGGCATCGCCTGCGTGGAGTTCAATAATTGTCCCACGGGATCATACTACTGGGATAAAAAGTATCCCATGTGATAATCCAGGTTATACGCTATATGTAGTACAATATTTCATTGAAATCCGTTCAGTAGTTTTTGCGTGAAAGAGTAACAATTATCTATCCATCCATCCATCTATCCTCACAAACTTGCGCATTTATAATATTAGTAGGATTGGCATCGCCTCGGATTGAGATCAGAAGGTAACAAATTTGTCAGGAGTTGCCAATCCAATGCAGTGCTTCCAAGTGGGCTAAGACCGTTATATCCCGGATTCAAATAGACGGTCTGTTGCAACTCTGATCTATTGTTTATATGTGGATTAATTGCTCTAATTAGGAGTCATTGGGGTGTTATTGGGCGTGACTCGGCACCCACTAGTCATGCTGCTTATTTCTATGCAATATATCTCTTGCTTCTATGACAACTGCAGCCGTGTAGTTGTCATAGAAGCAAGCGTGGCTGTCAATACCTACGCAGTTTCTAAGAGATTTCTAAATGGAATTGTTTGAAACAGTGTTCGTTTAATCATTTTAGCTATATTATCTAGGCAAGCTAACTATAGGTAGTCTATAAACGTCATCATCTACTACAGTAGTAGTGTATTTTTATTACAACGCCTGCAATACGTTGTCTTTGTAATGAAAGAGTCTATGGACGTTTTAGATAGTCCATTTTATTAACTTACAGATAGTTATGATGCAATTCTATTTTATTTTTACATGGACATAAATAAATATTGAATTGTCCTACTTTTTATTCTTTCTTAGGTATGGTAAAAAAACACAATGGGAATTGATAGGGAAGGAATACCGTGGTGGTTATTCTGCCTATTTTACTATTCAGTAAAAAAATGAATCGACCTTATGCGCGTAACTTGCGTGAAAACGCGCGTAAATTATTCTGAAAATTTTCTCTGTATTTTCCAATAACCGAGCACTTGTTCTTTTTTTAAACAAATACAAATTCAATAGCCTCTTTGGTTAAATAATGTTTTATTTATTCGTTTTTGATTGAACGTCATTAGCAATGAGTAAAGCCTATTTCAGTTAATACGTATTTGATGATTGTAAAATAGTTGTGTGCCATCGTTCTGGGTAAACAACGAAATCTAGGTATTTCTGTAGCTGTGTTGTTATTACTTGTCAAATGTCATGTCATTTACCATAGACAACACTGCTTATTGACATTTCATGATGCTTGAGATTATTATCTTTGGGGTAGGAACATGGATATATTGTGACAAATAATACCAAGGTTTTGATTTGGTAATTTATATTCGTTCGTGTTTGGTTTTCTTATTGTAAAATTGATGTAACTGTTTAAATGATAAGTAGTTTGAGAAGATTTTTCTTTTCATAATCTTTATCCTGTATGTATCAAGTAGGCCGTGACAAAAATCTGTAGAAAAACATATTAATTCCTTGTTGTCAAAGCGTTGCTTAGATATTATAAATAAGAAAACTTGCTAGGTTTTGAAGGCTTTAACATCAATACAATATGTCATTTTTTTATTTACCATCATCGTAATAGCTAAATGAAGTAAACAGTTTATTTATTAATGTTTTTTTACAGTTGTTACTATTTTATTCGATTCAATTTATTGTTGTATTTTGCCTGAAATAAAACACATTTGTTATAGGTAGACTGTAATATTAAACGCCTCTTTGACAGTTTTTGCTTTCAATTAAAACTTTCTAGTTTAAAATAATAACAAGATTTGCGACATAACTATTATTTAAAACAACCTAAATACTTTATATTGTGACACTATTATTTTAACGCCATAACAGTAATTTAGCCTTGGAGTCAATGCTTGGAGTTAATTACTTAATTGTTTTCTCAAAAATAAAAGATGATTGTCTGAAAGATTTTTATCTTTTATAAGTATGCAAATTTAACACACTTAAAATATTTTTAATTTTCTAACAAGGTAAATATGCCTATTTTATTTTAAAACCGTCCATTTAAGGTGTTCTATGACCACAAGTCATGCCATTAAAACATGAAATATTTTAATTGAAGTTCACAAGTATAACTTTAAGATTTTATTTCTTAATTAAATTACTTTTTCATGATATATTCATACGAACGGTTTTTCTTAGAAAGACGTTCATTCTTTACTCAATTAAAAGTAAGTAAGTACAATCTCAACGGACGAAATCTCACCACCAATACGGCTCTTTTTGTTTGCAGCATCCGGCCGCTATTGAAGCGCTAAACTTTCTCTTCCTTGGTTCTTTGTTTTTGTTTTATTCCTATTAGTAAAAAAAAAAGTGGTCAAACCATAGAACAGATTTTTTGTAAAACAAAGGATAATGTAAAAAAAGGGTCGCATATTTTTTTTCGTTTTACTACTATTGACAATAGAAGTTCTTCTTCTTCTTCGTGTCGATGATTCGTTGAGGGTGGTAAACAGATGTGGACATCGTGTGCACGGGATTTTATTTTAAATATGAGCAGATTTCGTTCGAGCCCATGGTACCTATGTATGGAAAATGAAATTACACATAGGTACCTATGTGTAATTTCATTTTCCATACCTATCTTACCACGAATCTCGCATTGTTGCATTTTAGAATACAAATATTGTTTATAATATAATAAAAAAACGTCAGAATTTTATGACCAAAAATTTTTGCTAAGCTACGTAACCAAATTGCAAAATCCAAAACCAGTGTCGCATTCACACACGAAATCAACAAAGCAATATCAATTTATCGATCGTTATCGATAAAGATGTCGGCTATACCAAACACCAAGTGTTATGCCGAAATAGATGATTGTGTTATGATTACAGAGCGGCGTTTGTAATTGAATGATCCCTGAACCGAACGCGCCCGCGGTCTGTCATTAGTGTGCGTGAGCTTTTTGTTTTTTAATTTGTCTCTGGTATTGATGAATCGGCGAAGGATGAGGTTCGTTGTGAAATTTTTGTGTAACGTTAGAATGTTTTCAGGTTTATGGTTCTTGTAATGATTTGGTTGGTGTGTAGTAGCAGTAGATTTTGTTTTTATGTAACAAAACACGCTGGTGACAATAATGCTACATCAATCTATGAAATAAGAAAATCATCTTGACAAGTTAGGCAATAAACATGAAAGATCTTTAGAAAAGCGCAACGTTGCAAACTTAACACAACAATAGAAATATTCCAAAAAGCAAGAAAAGTTCACACTTACAACACTCAGAGCCCCTTATAATCTAATTTACCCCAAATGCATTTTAAATTAACGCCCATTCACTAATAACGAACGCTATTTATGAGAATTAACCACTTAATGCAGCAACAGAACAAATCAATGAGCTCTTAAAGACCCCCAAAGTATCAAACATCATTCAAGCGAGCGAACCTTTTTAAAAACTCCATAGACACTAATTTACACGGACTTTGCAAAAAATCTATTGTGCTGGCACAAAAGAAGACATCACTACGATTAACTGGCGAGAAAAAAAAAACGAAATTCGAAGTAGAAAAGGCAGGAATTGTGTATGCTCCATATGTTACGAGATTAACATGTAACAAATGGTCATTTGTCATTGGCAGCACTGAGCGCTTGATTGAGGAAGTCATTTCTTGTCTATGAACGGAAATCATATTTTTTTTTACACATCCCCTGTTCACTGCGGGACATTAGAAGACTTGGGTAATGCCTGTGTGATTATTAGAGAGTTACGTGAATCCGTATCATAAAGCTACATTATAATTATGGGGATATGGAAGTGTCTCCTCTTTCTAAGGATGGAATTAAGGGTTTTTATTAAAAGAGAATCACGTTGGATCATAATTTATTAAAGGATAAAAACTGTGCCTTCATTATTGTAGTAACTTACAGCACGGTATAAAGATGGCTAAGAAATTTACATTAGTGCAAAATATTCTTAGAATTTCTGATGATGATTAAATACAAGAAATAACATCTCTGCAGAAAGTGACACATTACCGATCTGACAGTTATATCATAGATTATAGACCACGAGTCAGTTTTTTAAACCAACCAAGTAGGTAAGTAGGTAAACAACCGAACCGGTATAATTCCATAGGTAGCCATTATATTTTTGAAAATGATTTCTAATTACCCTCAAACGGCAAATGAGTAATTAACTAGCCTAAGTACAGAGAACCATAGCGATTGTGCTCAAAACTACCTCCCTACAAGGTCAAAACAATGATAATGTGCAGATTTACCGTGGTAAATAGCCAGATACAGTACATAATACAAATGTTAGTATATAATGTAACATTAAAGTTATTACAGAGATGCAATCTAAACTACTACTGATTGCTATATTTACGATTGTACCTACTAATGTTATGTATGTACTTGTAATTATTGTACGTACTGAATAGATATGGCTTTTAGACCGTGATGAGTTGGGGCTCAAGCGTGTTGAGCTTGAAGACACGCTGTATAACCGGATAAAACAGAAAATCCTGTAGCTTTAATAAAATGCTTGCAAAATTGAATCTTGGTGAATGAGAACTTTCTAGGTTGGATTTCACGTCAACCTGTAAATTAAAAGAAATTACTATCATCACCAAGATGTGAAAAAAAAACATCGAATAACATATCTGTCGAATAAAAAAAACCTTACAACCCTTCTGATTCTTAATTCAAATCTCACCGCGTTCCATTTCCGTCACAACACACTTCAAATTAAAACATAAATACAACTCGTTCCACAATCATAGACAACACAAAAAACGTCATCGAATCATCTCACTCCGTCGACACTAACAGTCGGGTCCAAAGAATTATTATATTTTATTATCCCACAAATTATGCCGCGGCTTGTGGGGTCCGCCAAGGTGTCGGTCCCAACACGTTTATATTACCCCTATTATGAAAAAAATATGTAAAAAAATAAGCTCAAAAGGCACCCGCCATCGGAGGGCGCGCACAGTAAGCTTTTACACGAATAATGTTAGTACGTTTCTAAACGAAATCGCTGACTAATTGATTATTGTGAATAGCGGGGTTTATTAAATTGAAAATCGATGGGGTGTCAATAATTCGATTTTCACTGTTTTGGAAAATGGGTTGGTGGTCGGAAAAAACAATTAAGTGTGTACTGAAAATATTAACAATGAAACAAATGCGCTTACGATAAAAACTGACATAAGTTTAAATTTTGAGCTATAAAAATTATTCTAAATACAAAACTTTGCAGTAAGTTTGCAATGATCGATTTTTGAAATAATGTACTAAAACACTTATTTGGTTTCTAGTATGTACCGAGATATTACAATGAAAAAACACACACACTTAAATAATAAACAATAATATCAGTAAAGCATAGTTCCTACCTTAAAAATAAACCTCCTGAAATAAGTAGTGCTAAACAGAATGTCAGTGCCCGTTACCATGGTTAATTCTTGGCACTTGGCTGTAGCTCTAACACCTTTGCTTCAGTTATTACTCAAGGTTTATTTGGGCTATTTCCAGGACTTAACTGCACGTAGTTTATGACATTCCAATTTCTAATTTGAATTCCTTGATATTAATGGTCACTTACTTATAATTAGTGGTTTCTGATACTATTTACACCTAAATATACGTTTAGGACAATCTAACTATCAGTCTTACCAAGGGTTATCGCATTACCCAGTACTAACTGGGTTGTGGAGGTCAAATAGGCAGTCGCTCCGTGTAAAATATTAGTATTCAGCTGCATGCGGTTAGACTGGAAGCCGACTCCAGCATAGTTGGGAAAACGCTAGGCAGATGATGACATTTAGGACAACTGGGTGGACAGACGATCTCCGGAAGAAACTGGGTAATCATGGTATAAACCGTCAAAAGTGGAGAGATTTAGAAGATATCTACACTCAGCATTGGATGGCCTTAGGTTGAAGAAGCGAAACATTTAGGATATCTGTTTACAACCTGGGTTGATTGTAGCTCAGCAAGCAACATGGAGTTGTTACAATCAACGCAACCTTTTGCAGTACACTGCTGGACATAGCCTCTCCCAAGGTGCTCCATATTATAACACCCTGTCCTCCGTCTCCCGCGTCCAGTCTGACCCAGTCATCTTTTTTTGCTCGGTTTACGAAAGGCGAAAATTTAATTAGTCACTGAAAAAAAAAGATTCTTTGGCCAAGACCAAGCTCATCACCTCCTCCATAAAAAAACACTCTCATGATGGTGTGCTTCTTCTGGCCAATTCGCGAGGAAGCCATGCAAGAGCTTAATTTCTTAACTTTTAAATACCTAAGTTTTTCTAATAAAACCCACACAGTTCCCCACAAACCATTTCAAACGACACCTTAGAATTTAATCGTATCTTTTAAATTAACCCTCTAATTCTCAGTGGAGCAAGGTGCATACGTCTGTCCTTGTCGCACGTATGGCGGGAGAGGGGGACAGGTGATCTGTCAGTTAATTTAATTACGCTATCTGAGCGCTATCTCTACCGGTGAGGTAGGTTGGACTTGCATTTTAATAATACTTTACCTATATGACTGTGTGTGATATTTTTTTATGAGTAGATTTTCGGTGGAAAATTGGGATAAGATAAGAATATACCTGAATGGATAGTAAACAGAATCACAGATAACAAAGAACAACAAACAACAATAACAATAGATTCACAGTTTTTATTACAAAGAAAGTTAAATTAAGCAGTAACTAGCAAAAGACAAAGTGGCATTCTATTAAAGATGATGGAACAGACAAAAATGTATATGATTTACATACATACATAAAATACGCATTTTTCTCATGGAGGTAGACTGATCTGAACCAACAGAACGTCACATATTACGATCCTTACATACTCATTTCGCCTCGACTATGTCAATTTCCTCTACCTCTCTCTCTCTCTTTTTTTTTTCTTCTTTTTGTTTTTTTTTTCTTTTTTATGTTACTTTCTCTTTTCTTTATATATTGTATGTTACCGAGGCACTACTGTTTGTTTTTCAAAACCTGGCATGTAGAACAGTGCAAAATTTCATCAAAATCGGTTCAGTAGTTTAGGAGTCTTCACTTTCGAACAGACGAACAGACATTGATTTTTATATGGTATAAAGAAGATAGATAGATAAAATGCTCAAGTACATGACAAACAAGTTACACAACACGTTCATAATAGCTCCCATTCATGAAAATAAATTCAATTTATTCCCCCTCTTGTCATACAAAACCGCAGCTCTATCATACAAACATTCCCAATGATTACAAAAGCACATTCTGCTCAACCCGTGATCGGCAGCGGGTCATTATTTAATAACCCCACATTTGAAAGAACCCCGACACCCCGAGTACCGAATTATAGGCCTCTTTTTGTAAATAAACCGCCGGCTGAACGCAGGGTTAATTTTGATGAAACTGGTTGAAGTGGCCGGCCTATCGCAGTTTAGTGTTAGATGTAACAAAAAAATTGATGAACTGAATTTTTGGCAAAAAAAAAAAATGCTGGTTCCGTACTACTATTACACAATTATTGGCAATGACTAGGTCTTTCAAAAAAATCTGGTCGTAAAACCCGAAAAAGGATAACGGCTATAGGGAGGTTGGTATTGCATAATTAAATGAATAGGGATGATGACTGACTAAAAAAACTATGATTCTGTTTAGTCCGTTAGTTAGATTTTCGAAAAATATTTAATACGTGTTTATTGTTTTATCAAATTAATAACAATTTACGAAGATAAAACTTGTCAAAGATCATGGATTGATTGTGACATCACATTTGAGTAAAAAATGAACTTAAATGTGACGTCACACGAGTTTTCGACGCACTGTATCGTCTTAATTTTTTGTGTACTTGAAAAAAGAAAAAATATGTGTCCAATATTTTTTGGAAATCTATCTGACGGACTAATTAGTTTTTTTTGTCATCCACCCTATTGCACACTACCTATAACATTAAATGAATAGGCATGATGACAGTATCAAAAAATTACAAATCTATTTAGTCCGTTAGTTAGAGTATTGGAAATTAATGGACACGAATTTTTTGGATTTTGTAAATCAAAGAATATTGACAAAAGATAAAACGCATCAAAACTCGGGAATGGCTCGTGACGTCAGAACTAGCTAAAAATTATTAGGCGTGACGTATTGAGAATTTTAAAAGCGTCATATCTTCGTCCTTTTTTGGTTTACGTAACAAAAGAAGAAACACGGGTCAAATATTTTTTGATAATATAACTAACGGACTAATTAGATTTTTTTTGTCGTCTCGCCTATTAGATGGATAGCTCCATATTTGATATATTTTTGTCAATAGATACCTTTATCACTAGTAGTGGCACTTTTATACAAGCCTAAAATCTTAGCTTGCTCTTATAACCCACTATTTTTCATGATGTTGGGATTTCTGAATAATCTGCTCGCCTTATAAGCTTGCCGTATTGTTGGCCTCTACGCACGTCACTGATTATCAGACACAAACAACATGAAGCCTGTTATTCACAAAAATTTCAGTGGAGATACGCACATATAGCACACCTTTTGGTCGGCAGTGTTTAAGTCCCATAGAACTATTATATCTTTGCCATACCTACCTAAATATATTCTAGCCAAGTGTCCCAACGCTAACCTCAATCCTCACCTCTTTGAAACCAAGTAAGTCGTCTTCTAGCCATAGACAATTTACTTTGTCGGCCTATCAGGCTATTTTTGGGCCGTTAGCACCTAAACTTTAACCGTGAGTACGTAGGCAACCTTGCTAGTTCTAAAGTGACGGCGGTTTAAGTTCCCATAAAACTTCGGCGACACTTTGAAGCGAATTGATCAATTGAACGGTGAAATTCAAGTGCAAGTTCTTAAATAGGAGGTAGGTGGTCACAGATGGTCTTTTATGCGATTGATTCTCATCTGAGATACATTTTTCAGCAAGGTATACCTATTATTAACAATACACTAAAACAATACGTAATGAAATCAACAAAAAAGTATGAAACGAGGTATTTTTTCAGGAACACAACTCTAATCTTTTATCGAACGTTATCGCCAGGTAAAACATCTAAATATGTAATAATAATAACGTTTATTGTGTCCAAAAGTAATACACAGCAATTTCGGTTTGGAGTCTTCAATTAAGCAGATAATGCCTGTATTAGAGGACTTCGCTCCTTCACAACAGTAGGTACTTACTTAAAACACAATAAAAACTGTATATGGGTGTAGTAAAACAAACATCTAGAATAAACTATGAAACCTCCATAAACTTGAATTTGTTTCACCCATCTTTTGATTAACATTATAAAACAACACAATCGCACAACGTTTCGCGCCATTGCCCATAACTTTCCATAGACAAGTCATGGTGGCACCTTAACTTTTTTTTAGTTATTGATTTAGATAACATAATCGATTCTAAAATCAATCGAATTAGTTTTTTTGTACCTTTTAACGGTCTAAAATAATTATATTATGTGTGTTTTCTAATAGGGTCTATGAGTATAGGGTCAGGTGGCCATTTTTTAATTGGCCCCGGTTTATATAAAAGGTGTTTGGTTTTTTGCTGTTATGTAGGGCCATCGAAGGGTGGTGCCCTTTTTAAATGGGTACGTGTTAATTCTGGCACATAGGTGTATATAAATGGTCCTGTTATGTACTACCTAATAAAGACCAAAATTAAACACAATAGCAACGTTAACTTTGCTTTGTAAACTCTAAAAGGTGGCGTGCACATTAAAAGCTTATAATAATTCTCAATCTCATATATCTACGTATAATTTAATAGATTATAAATTATTGTTCCTATTGAAATTATTGTTCCCATTGACAACGATGTGGACGATTTCTTTTGAGGCCTTGTAATTCTTTTCCCTTGTACATTCTGTACAAATTTTGTTATTATTTTAGATCTATTTGTAGTTTATAACAATATTTATACTAAATTCTAATAAATCATAGAATTATAGATATAAGGTTTTATCAGACACTGTTAAGCAAAGCGAATTTAGAGAAAATGGTGGTTTCCATTCATTACATTCATATTTCCTAGCACAGTTTCCAGTGGACACGTTTCTATTATCTTTATATTGAAAGTAAATACCGTTTACCCATGTCCAAAGCTCAAGCACTAAATCATAATAATAAATATCGCTGGACATTACACACAGCGCCATCTAGTGCCACACTAAGCAACGAGGCTTGTGTCGTGGACACCAGATAGTTGATATACTACATAGATACTTTTTGTTTGTAATTACATACTTATTATACATATAAACATCCATGACTCGGAAACAAATGTCCACGCTCATCACACAAACATTTGCTCCTACTGGGATTCGAACCCGGGACCCTAAGAACGTAAGGCAGCCACACTACCGCTGCGCCATTCGGGTCGTCGATTAATAGGCAAATATATTAGTACTATTGCTAACTACAGTCCTTAGTTTAAACTATTACTATTGCCAACCGTCATGCTGGAAGTAGATAAGTAAGTTGGCAACATTGCTGAATCATTGACCGCGCTCTGTGAGAGTGACCCTGTTCAGCCACTTGGACACCGTTTTGTACCTCCAAAATATTTCAGAAGGTCCGTTCGTGTAATAAAGAGTATCTGTCACGAATCATGTGCAGGTGTGAATTAAAATGTTCTGCTGAAAAGTCAACCTTTTTTTAGCCCTAAGGCAAAAGTAATATTTTATAGCTCAAAAACGTATTAATGTGTTCCTGGTAGGTATTCTATTGTTGTTTTTAGATTCTATTGGTTATTTAAAGACTTAATTTTCAAACAACATAAAAACCTAAACCTGTAACCCCTAAACCTATGCCTATTTGGCATTATTTTCCGATTCCCAGATCGATGTCCGTTAAAGGGTGTTAGGACATCATTACCGTTATGGAATCTAAAGCTCTAGCTAGATCGTTTTGAGATTCTGACAGGAGGCTTTGAGAAAAACATAAAGTTAAATTAGATTACATAAGTATGTACTACTAGAATCAATTTTACTTCCTTGTAAACGTAAAGATTGACGTTCGAAATCCTGATTTTCAGCTGCATTGGATAAGACTGAAAACAGACCTTAACATACTTAGTTTGGAAAAAGCTAGAATAAAATAATTTTCATCATCATCATCATCATCAGCCTATTAATGTTCCCACTGCTGGGACACAGGCCTCCTCTCTATGAGAGGGAATGAGCTATAATCCACCACGCGGGCCCAGTGCGGGTTGGTGGATGTCACATGTCTTCGAATTTTTGGTTCTAGGACAAAATAATAATAATTAATAAAAATTAATTAATAATCATTTTATTTGTGTTAAAATGTGATACATTAAGGTCTTTAAAATAGGGTTGTGAACTTACATGCTAGACAGGCGTCAGTGTTAAATGCTCCATTTCACAGAACTGAGAATTGCTGAAACGACTAGATCTTCTGAACTATCTTGCCTGCCTAATCTCCGTTCAGCCTTTTTACCCATTAACACCATGATATATGCTCAGCTTCTGACAGAAAGTCATGGAACACAGGGCATTGTCTTCCATACGTCAATACTGTCCGCAATTAAGTCTGCTATTGTTAAATTCCGATGCAGTGGTGCTCCTCAGCCGTTCGTATAACTAGAGTTAGTTAAACGCATGTGTAATGCGTCGAACGTTAATATTAGTGCTTATTTTGCTGTCAACCTGGTGTGACGTAAGGTAGAAATGTTGTCTATATTTGTACGTGGCAATAGTGGCGCTACCTGGGGACCTAAACAAAGTGACATTCCATCAGCTGTAATGAGGGATAGAGGAAAAATGAAAAATATTTTGGTTTGACATAAGCTAACGAAAAGCTTGTGTACTATCCTGTCGAAAGTTGTAGTAGAATAATGTTGCGTTTTAAAGTGGTTTTGCTTGTCCAGGCTCTAACTTGAGTTTAAGTAATTACTTATGCAAACATATTTAACAGAATTTGAACCAAGTAAGAACCGTCAAAGAAAGCAAAGCTAAGAATTCTAACTTTCGACAGTTCTAACTTCAAGCAATTACTAAACTATAATAAAAATCGTTTCTTAAACAATGACTTTAACTTAAGTAATCACTTCGACTTGTTTATAGATAGGGGTGTAGTTCATTTATTTCTAAATGTTCATTGATTTAAAATACTGACAATTACTAAAAATGTTAAAGTAAAGGAGATTTGTGCCACAAATTCTGTATTGTTACAGTTAGGGTGTTGCGCACACAATCTTACCCCATGGTTACCCTAAGTTTAAAATGATAGTAATTCCGGTATGAAGTTTTTACTAGGATTTTATTCTCGATTCTGGTTTTCCTGACCCAACAAGCAGTATTGTCGAGTTCGTTGCACAGAAGTAAAGCGGCGAATACTAAATATCCAGTTACAAAACGTATGATACTTCGCGACGTTTCATTACATGACACTTAAATTGATGATCAATAAAAAAGACATATCCGCCGTACCAGTCATTTTATGTATAAAATCTACATACATAATTACAAATGATACTCAATAAGGTACATACTTTATGTAGAAGATTCCCAACAAATCTTAAAACAATGGATCCGCTTGTCATAAGACATAACCATCTACTTTGCTGATATAAAGGGTAATTTAATAGCAACATTACTTACATCAAACGAGGGCTATACCTTATATACTTAATTACAATTAATATACATAAAATTTATATGTAAGTACGCATTTCTCATGATTTATAGCCCGAACATCCGTTTTGAGTCGTTGACTCCAAGATCAAGCAGAGAGATAGAAGTGTAAATAAGTACAATATACGTGGGTACGGACATGTATTGTGCCTATCTGCCTATTTATATACGAAAAAGTGCACGTCTAATTGGATGAGAAGAACATGCGTTTTTTATTGTTCAAGAGGATGAATGGCTACTTTGTGTTTATCTCGATTTAATGCCTAGACTGTTGCGCCAAGGTGCTAAGAAAAAGAAATTAAGTTGTGAAGATTTCAGAACGGTGCGAGCAGGTGGGTACTTAATATTGTTTTACAGGCTAATTAAGACTGTATTATAGAGTTCTTTGACTGTGGAATTAAACAATGCTTTAAAAACTGTTTTGAAAAGTAAGCGAGAGTAATAAGAATATGCTAACTAGCAGATTACACAAGACAAATGGCTATGAAAATACTAAGCAGTCACTTAGTATCTTCATGTTTTGGAATAAACCATGTCTTAATCTTAGTCAAGTTATTGTTTTTATGTATTTCATTAAGTAACTAGAATTAAACCAGAATATAGACATAGTGCACTGCATTATTAACCAAACCCCACTGATCTAGTGTAATTTTCTAGATAATTAATTGTCCCTAATTCCATCCAAAAGCAACTATATATTATAACCAAATCGGCATTACGTTTTGCATAACATTACAGTCATAATATGGCCCCCAAATTCAGATATAATTACATCGAAAACCCCATACCAATTAAAATTAACATGCAACACACAAAAGCCTCCGCCTCTTTTAATTTAAAATTATATAAAATTGCTTTTCATTACACAATTGAGCCACAAGAATAAGTGTGATCCTGTTATTAGCATTGCAAGGACTTACAGGGACCCTGGTCTGATCAAAATACTGTTATAATCGAGCTCAAAGTCTTCACTTTCCAAAAGCTTTGTATGCACAACTCCGTCACGACTTACCATCATCATTCTTATTATAACACGCAACGCAATTTTCAGACAAAAACCGAGAAAAATAAAATTCCTTCATCGGTATTATCATCACAAATGTACAGCATTTAATAATGGACGATAAAAGACTTTATCGAACAAAAGGTGAATCAGTTTAGTGGATATCGGCATTTATTTCTTTTTTGGATTCTTTCTCGTGATTTTTGCTTTTTTAATTATGTTTAATATGGAAGTCACGAATTTATTTAATTATTTTATTTAAGTTTATGGTATTTTGGAATCTTTTGCGGAAAACCTTTTGTGTGAAAGTAATGTGAATGAAATAATAACGCAATAAAATAATTTGACTCTGTGCGTGCGAAGTTGTGTAGGCACAATAATTTTATTGTTACCCATTGTGTTTGATTGTAGACCTAGTTTTTTAATCATTGGCTAATAACAGGCTCAAGATGCTTGATTATTTTTGAAATAGAAAAGTTTACATGCAATTGTTTCCGAAAATAGCAAAAAAAAACGGAATATTATCAGTAGGTACTCTTGAAATGGCGGTGTGTACCTTTACATAACACAATAACTTACATAAAGCCATAAAAAGACCTATGTGTTTCTCTACCATGCAGTGAAAAATCAAAAGAAAAATCTACGCACATAACAATTTAATTTACGTCCAATATTGCGTATGTTTACACGGTTTCCATCGTCACGGTACTGATAAAGCAATCTATTAGCGCCAATTTTTCACACACGATAGCACCGATAAGCGAGCGTTCACAATCCACTTAATTGAATTATGTTTACATGTTCTATATGACGTCACGACGTGGCGACGCTCTGTGGCTTCCCATTGGTCCGTTTGAATTAGAGCAATGGCGGACATGCTACGTTGTTAGCGTAACGCTTTAATGTCAAGTTGTTAATAAGAACACGAGTATTGATAAGCTTTTTCTTGTTTGTGTGTTGTAATTAAAATAGGGGTTTGTATTGTATCAATGGGTGTTTTATTTTTTCCTAGCTGTTGCCCGCAACGTTTGTACAAAGGTGGCTGGTGAAATTATTATAAAAATATTACTTCCGTTTTTGAATCGGAAATTTCAAGGGTTTATTTTTTTTGCAACCCTAATCCTTTTTCTAAATAAAAGAATCCTAAATTACTCCTTATAACATTAGCTATCCACCAGTAAAATCCCCTTCAAAATCAGTCTAGCCGTTTCAGAGATTAGCCGGATCAAACAAGCAGACAGACCGACAGATACACAGACAAAATTTTACAAAAATGATTTTTTGTTTTAAGTATAAGACGTGCCAAAAACGAATGGAATCGCAACCATCAGAAACAAACACGATTCTCCAATGTTAGAAGAGACCACTCAAACGAACTAGACATTCCTATGGATTATACCTGTCTTTACCACTATTCCTATATTGGCTCTAGGCTGCATAGTCGGCTGATTGTGCCCGACTGGCTGCGGTTGGTCGGGCTTCCTCTCCCATCCCAGAGCATGTCTTTCCTTACAAAACAGTGCCCCCTGGTGTATCCGGCTTGTCCGGGTCAGGCTTGCTCCTGGCTGGGTGTGGTGCTCAATCATCAATCAATCATCAAAATGATTTTTTTGTTATTTTAAATTAAATTTATTTAATTAAATTAAATTTATTTTGTTATAAGTACCGAATATGCGTCTATGCATCGTGTGCGTCGCGCGTCGTGCCAATATATGCCGCTGAAAATTCGTCCCTGAGCGTTTTTGCCAATTTCAACTTTTAAATGTCAAACTTGCTTAACGCTTAATTGTGTTCATGGAGTTATGTGCACCTATCAGTCTAATCAAATTAAGAGATTTTATCACACCAAGTTATTATCAAACTACATTATGTTGCTCGAATCATTCCTATCTTAATGGTCCATTTGAAACTCAGAATGTGCCACTTTCGAATGACAACAAAAATGTTTTGCGAAATCCGTAACCCGTTTCTAAACCCGACACTTTAACACACCGTGTCGCTTTGTGTTCAGACTAAGAAGAATTTCAAGCACAGTGTTAAGAAATCGTTGGTAATGTGGTTAGTTGGAATACAGTGTTGTAGGGCCATTGCGTTTTGTAATACAAACCGCATTCAATCTTGGAGGAGGAAGCCACTGAGCAATTTAAATATTTGACAGCCTATTTACTTGTGAATTAGTTGAACATCTTGGTTAAGATCTCATTAGTAATTTCGCTTAGACTACAATTTAATTTAACTTTTCTATAAATCATTTTATTATGTCGACTGTCTTATTTATGTAGATTTTTTCTTTATTTATCACTATCGGAAACTGTACTGTCATTAAGGCATTTGATTAATAAAGGTTCCTCCGCATAAATTGATTTTATGACTTAGGTACAGTTTGCCGAAGGTGAACTTGCATGTAAAACACTGATTGCCTATAAAACGAATTTAGAATTGTGAAAAATGAAGTGATTTTATATGTGAACTAAGTGAGGTCTAGTCACTTAGTTCAAATATAAAATCACTTCATTAGAGTTCATTCTCATTATTTCCTAACCGATCATAATCAAAACAAACATTTGAAAATCGAACCGCGCAGCTAGGGTTGCTAACCATTCCCGTACCATAGAGTATAATTAGCTCTATTTCGAGTAGGTGTACTTTATAATCTGCAGAAAGCAATGGAAACCAATAATGACTGACTTAAAACTGAAAATAATTAATTTCTGACACTTCAGCAATCACTAAGAGTCGGGAAGGAAGAAACGGGGCTTTATTGAAATTGATTTAAATGTAAGAAAATAAGTTGGTTCCTTTTTCAATATTTTTTTTTAGAAAAGTTACATCTCTTTTTTACTCTCACTGAATTCAAAGGATTTCTATTTCATCAAAAAAAAAGGTTGTCTTTGGCAACCCTAAGTGCAGCACACACTGGGACAATTTCTTACACACACATTAGCAGTAAGTATGTACTATAGTGGCTGGTGCCACAAATCACAATAAACAGTCGATTTGCTCGATACAATAACCGCTCAGTACAACCACTGGCTATAAATAAGCTATTGTTGTTCTAATCCTGCGTTGACTAATCGAATGCCTGCACTTAAAACAGGCTTACGGGTAATCAGCGTTAATAATAGCAGCGGTTTAATTAAACATGGTGGCAGTGGTCGTTTGGTTGGATGTGTGTTTTGTTTCAGTACGTTTTAGCTTTTAGAAGAGTATTAATAGTCGGGAATTGAGTAACTAACTAGTGAAGGTATTGTTCTTCCAGATTTAGTGTGAGCTAGACTTAATCCTGGTTTTGTATTTTGCATTGGGAATGGTGCTCGTTTCATTTGAATGCCTATTGACGGCTTACTTTATGGCTGATTGTTTTTTTTCTAAGACTCGTTTATTTTAACTTAAACAAAGATCAGTCTCATCTAGGGTACCGTAGAAGATTGCCAGAAAGAAAGAAGAAAGAATGCAATATTTTCAATTCGTTATTGGACATAGGAACTACACTTTTTGCCATAAAACGTTCAAATCTACTTTTACTGATAAATCATGATCTGTCGAATGACCAATTTGGTCGAGACGCCATTGTTTAACTATTATTTCTACTTCGTGGACAGATCATGGGTTATAAGCAATCTTAGCAATCTTATTCTGAAGGATCGGTCCTCGACTGGTACGGTAAACAGACATGCTAAATTAAGGATGCTCAACCCCAGGCCAGCGGGCCATAATGTGGCCCGCTAACGCGTTTGAATTGGCCTGCCAAAAGTAGTCAGCTAATGAGTATTTTAAAAGTAGATTTCAGGGCCGAAAAAAATGTTGTTCCATAAGTATCCATTCTCAGTAAGCCAATATCCAACAAACAATAACTAACTAACTGAAGTTAAATGTTAAAAGCTAAGTCGGTAGGTATCTACCATTACTATAGCAAGTCTTATTTACTAGATGGCCCGCCGGTGGACACAAAATCAAAATTATGGCCCACCTTTAAAATAAGTTGAGCAGCCTTGTAGCTAAGTTAATAGATTGGTAATTGCAATATCATCATGTTTAATTCCACACAAATATAGCTGTAGGTACACTTTTTTGACCTGACCACCTAAAAGTTTCAGGGTGGCCTATTAGAAGCAGACCTCAAACACCTTTTGGCGTTCGCCTCAGGAACATTTCTTAACGTCCTAATATTAGCTCAATTTAAACATCATTCGTTCGCAAAACAAGTAATGATAGCTAATTTTATTGATGTTCGTTCAGAGTTACAATTTAAATACTTATCGTTTGGAACAGCAGATGTAATGACGGTAATGGCCGCCGATTAGTTACGTTATCGACCACCGGCGGCGCCACGCGCGCTCCGACCGGTTCTTCGGGGTAACGCTTTATGAAATGCTTGTATTTCGCTCACATATGGATTAAATGGTGGTTTATGTAGGTATCTAGAACATAGCTTGTGCTATTATGGTTCTTATAGTAAATAGCTGGTGACTGGTATTTCCTTTACGAATTATAATAGGTTTGTTTACCTATAAATGTCAAACCTAAAAACATATTTATACTTTTGACCTGTCAATTAGTCGGTCAGTGTTCAAGCTAGATGAAGCTATAGTTGCCCGTTCCAAAATACAGATCTCTATAAAGAAGAAACGGCAAGAATAGCACGATATATGTATCTGACTGTATACAGGATTGCAGGTCAATGAAAAAAGATCAGACGCCAGATGTAGGATCAGTACGTAAAGATTTATGTAAACTTAGTTGAAATATAACTCGACAAGAGATAAATGTCTTATAGAAAACTAGAAGACATAACAAAGCTACAAAGCGACATTCTTTCAGCAAAAACAATGATGGAAAAGCATGGAAAAGCCAAAAATTTATATTGGACTAACATCAGCTACTGAAAAGCTTCTGTCATCCTGTTAAAAGTCATAACAGGAATACGAATCGCTTTTCACGATTGCTAATTGTCTAATAAGACATTTACAAAAATCCCACAACTAAAGAGGCAAAAGTTTAATTCTGCGTTAAGAATTCAGCCAGTCTTATATTTATACAACACCATTGACTCCAACTCTATGAAAATATGTGCACTGAAACGCCATTAAACACAGAAATAGAGACGTTATAGAGTCCCATAATGAATAATTGATTAAGTACGACCATTGCACTGTTAAGGTGTTCCGTACACATTGTTTTAAAGTTTTAACACAATGTTATATGTTATTCTAAGCTCAAGTGTTTATTGCCGTGCGGCTTAGGCAGAATGCTTTGCAGTTTAAGTTTATAAATATTTGTTTCAAAAGTTGTCGCTTTAAGTTAATGACGTCTTAAATGGGACTTTGGTTTTGACGTCATACTCATAACTTTGTTGGTCAACGAATGTCAAGGCATGTGTATAGTAAGTGATGTTTATGTTAGTATGGATTCCAACTGCGTTCAGATTCCACTACAAAGTTTTTAAGCGCCATAATTTATATTCATTCTGCATCTTGTTTTTATCAAATGCAGGATAGGCATTAACTTGTTGTTTTATGGCAATATCTTCAGGGAGCAATTGGGACATAACTCCTAACTTTAATCAGAAAACTGTTTCAATAAACCTAACATTAGATTTACTATTTGTACGAGCTACGCTGTATATCGGCTACCTATGTACGTCATACTCATTTCATGCATATCGATATTGTTTACGTGTGCATTTCTGTAACTTAGTATATGATCGTATCATTATAATTCAGTAGCAATAAATCCATCAAGAGAATCACTTGTCATTCACATAACAACATTCATCATTTACATAACATACCTTACAAGTCTACATAAGATCTTACAAGTCTACAAGAATAACAATTACATAACATTTTCACTGTTGGGAGTACGCCCCAATGCTCTTCTTATAACCATTAATGTTGACATCAGCAGCTGCGCTTTTATCTGAAGATCTAGTCCATGCTCAGGACTCTTCACCAACTAAAACCCAAGCCTACATCTCACTAAAATACTTTTAAGTAACTTTTAAGTAGAATAAAAAAAAACGTTTAATCTAGACAAAGGCTTCAAATCTCCGTAAACACAGTAGCAGATACTATCATAGAAGAAACGCGTGTTTCAGCCAAATCGATTATAATTTGTAATCACCGTTTTGCCACGGGCGTGGATCCCCAAGCCCAGACATACCTCGGTGAGATCGCATTCGCTAAATTTTAATATTTAGGTAACACTGAATATAGCGTGCCGCCATTGTGGTAGATTTTATTTGTTTCTGCTAATTAATAGTGCTAGGAGTTTATTACAAAAATATCTGGAAAGAATTCGTTGAGATTGTGTGAGTGACGTTTTTTGTGTTGGGTACATCCTAGAGCTTATATAAATCTACTCACCAAGTCTATACTGTTCTTTTCGGATGTTTTCTTAATTTGCATTAAGACGTCTCTTCTATCTTGATCAAACTGTTTCTTGTCTATTTCGATTGCAGTAAAATCAACACTGAAAACCCGAACACTATCGTCCAAAGCGATTCCCATCTTCAGAAATCGTGTCTGTCGGTAGTATTGAGTCACTAAATCACAGGCACGCTCAATCTGTCCAATCGGGACGCGGGACTCACGCGCAGTCCGCGTTAGATTGAGCCATTTCATCGCCGCCCGAGGTCCGATCTTATCTGAGGCGTCCTGATGTTCACTTATTTTGATACCATAACCTCTCATTATGGATTGGAAGCGCTCTGGCTGACGCATGGATGCATTCCTATGTAATTGTGGGATTTTTGTGCTCATTATGCGTTTTAATAGGTCTAGACTAGTGTGTTGGGTGTCCTTTTTTGTATTGCAGAAAAGAATGAGGTTTCCAAGATTTCGTGTAAAATTGAAATGCAGAGGCACCTATAGATGAAATTTATGTCGCAACGACGTTTTAAATTTTAGACGATTACGCGCCATTTAATTAACTGTAGAGAGAGAGGGAGAGAAAAAAGTAAGCCGGATTAGACTGGATGTGAAAGACGGGAGATCAAACGCACTGTCTAGAAAAGCAGAAGAAGCAGTACATTGTAAATTGCGATAAATAGGGTCTGTTGATGACAAACAGTTTTGATCTAAAGTACTATCCATTACCGGCAGATATATCGAAGATATTAATCCTCCTTACAATGCAAGATAACCTTGAACCCTCATAACATGATTTCTTTCACGAACTTAAAATGTTAAATCCTCTTTAGACCGCGCGTCAAACAAAAAAGTTAAACCCATCATTTTCGCAGAACAAAACTTAACGCGAACAATCCCATCCATCTGATTAACCTACATACACCTATCATCATGATTTAAACCTTCAATCGTCTGTCTGTTACCAATCTGAGCCCTTTAAGCCTTATCAGAGAGATCCGAAAGGAAACCAAAACCAGCACCAAAAACTGTTGAACCAAGCGAATTGAAACTTTATCTTATAGCCTTTATGGTATTGATGGGTGGTAACGATAAGTTGGTGGAGTAGATGAGAGAAACTATGTCGAATTGGTAGGAAATCGGGCTTACTGTCAACAGTAAACGTCAATCCTGGTAAATGGTACTCGGTAGGGTTACAATGAACGCGATCTCTTTGTTCTCTAGTGCGGGGTTACACGCGTTTTCTAGTAAATGCTAAAGAATTGAACGCCTGTTCACGGTAAACGTTTTGTAATTCTTTGCATAGTTTCGTTGGTGTCTTGGTTAAATTGTTTTGTCGCGCTTCGCTCTTTGTGTATTAGGATCTTGTTATGCGCTTGTGATAGTTTCGTTTTTAACATCACCTGTCTACATAGCTACTTTGTAATTATTTCTTCATGCAGCAGTGTTTTGTGTTTAATGGTTTTGTTGCCCACGGTTTCCTTGTATTTCCTCGTAAAAAGTTTAAACTGGGATTCGAGGAATTAGAACATTCTCAGATTTATCAAAGCGCCAACTTTGTTTTGGCTCTAGTAACCAGTTAACTCTTTTATGCTATATATTATCTTTAATATTTACTGTGGTTATCTCATCAGATACATTTTCTTACATCAGGTACTGTCGTCAATCCTCTCAACCTTGGTCCTATAGGTAACCTTGTCCCGCACCTATCCACCGCCCACACCAATAAGATTCCCGCAGCGACACTCGACGACCGAAACACATCTTGAACCGTATCAAGTGACCCTAACAAAGGCTTACTAATTGCCCCGCCATCTCGCGGTGAAATTAATCAATCGTAGCTTGCTGTGTACCTGCCTAATATAAACTTCGCGGGCGGCTCACTTTGAAGTCGCGCGCTCTCCAATTAGCGCTCGCCGCCGCCTTTGGCGTTCGCCGCCTGCTTTGAGCCGGCCGCTGTCGGAGCTCTCGCTCGTGCGGCGCTTGCCGTCTTGCTCTTACACCCCTCCCGTCAGCCGGTGCCATTTCGTTTTATACTTCTTGGTTTAAATGCCTGGTTCGTTGGAGGTGTTAGGTTTTAAGGTTTTGAGGTGACTAGGGATTACGGCGTATAGCAGGATGTGTTCCGTGGAGAATTTACTGTTTGTGCTCGATTGGAATTTGGTTTCTCGGATTGGGAAGTTTCGTTCAGTTTTCTTAACAACATTGTAGATCATTATTAAATGCTTACTTTAGTAATTAACTTTATGACCGACTTGACACCGGCTCTGACGACATTTTAAATAAAAAATAACGTAAATCCTCTTTTATCTCTTTTTAACTCATCCATAAACTAAATTATCAATAATAAAATTTAATATTTCCTTTATAAATTACGGAAAATATCACTTAACCCCGGAAACGGACAATTTCTACAATTACGAACACATAAAAGGTTATACAGGTAACTAATACCCGATTTTATGAATGGGCCGTCGGCGGCGGGTGACGCGACCTCAGGCTCAGGTTCGATTCCCGTGCGATCCAATCTTCTTGTTTTACACCACCAAGACGAATCTTATACGTGTGTGGCGATTAGCTCCGGGACCTTCTAATACCTGGACAGAACAGTTATTGTGAGATTTAGAAAACATTTTGAAAGTCATTTGTTGTTTAGTATACGATGTTGGTACCTACTCCTTCACTTCTAGGGCTTTGAGGAGGGGTGAGCTGGCGTAATAAAGGGAACTTGAGTACCAAGCGTAATAATGCCAAAATGAACAGTTCTAAACCCAATGCGATAAGAAGCATGTTCTCTCTTGGCTATATATAACTTAACCTCACATTTACCTAGGTCTAAGTTTGTCGTTACTTTCTTCTGGTTAATAGGCAGATGATAACTTTATTACATTAGAATGCATAGAGGTGTATGATTGTCTTGTACTTATTGACTTTGACATTAGTAGAGCAAGGACACTAGCAATCCGGCTCGAAGGACCAAAATGGTTGTCTAATAATCAAAAATTCTAAGTTCAAATCCCCGTCGGCACCATAAAAGTGAAGGGCAAAAAGACTATAACCACTACTAAACTGCCAAGTTGAGTCTAACTCTTGAATTTGGATTAGAATTCTCAAGAAAAGCATAGGTTTCTAGTAATAAATTCAAATTGTTTACATGCTAAAGCATTGGTTACGGCAATTGCCTCAGCAGTCCGGTCGGGGAAACGGACTAGTATGCAAATTTTCAAAGTCCCTAGACTAACAGCTTGGCTCTAATTATGCACTGTTGTTTTTCATGGCTTTTCTTAGTTCTTGGTATGAGTGTAAAATGGCTTAGCGCTTGGTAAAATGCCGTGTAACATTGAGTAAACTAGCCTGCTATTTATTTTGACTATCAAAATACTCATAGCACTAGCTTCGGTGTAGGAAAACAACGTGCTCGAGGAAACCAAATATGTCTGAGAGATATTTCTCGACGGCATGTAAAGCCAAGTCAGGGGCC
This sequence comes from Xestia rhomboidea, assembly GCA_963853795.1. Classification (NCBI taxonomy): domain Eukaryota; kingdom Metazoa; phylum Arthropoda; class Insecta; order Lepidoptera; family Noctuidae; genus Xestia; species Xestia rhomboidea. Next base: position 6,090,896 of record OY970779.1, on the reverse strand, counting down.
CATGGGCGGCATAAAAACTTTGACACCAGGTTAGGCACTGACCACACGATAAAGAAGGAATAAAGTAGCAGATACCCGAAATTGATTAAACATCTAATCACGCCTATAATTCCACGAAGGGTCAGGTAAAAGTGTAGCTATTCGCTGGTTTTGTTTAAAGTATCATTGCATGTAATAGGGAGAGAGCCGCTTGCTATCAACTGGGCACAAATCCAGACTCCAAAATTGTTAACGTAAACCAAAAACGACAAAAGACAAAATAAGGCTTTAATTTTAAAGCGTCTTCATTCATGTTTATTTTTGTCTGCAAGCGAAATAATTTCGCGCACTGTTGATTTGCCGTCGGCAAATTGAAATATTTCTAGATAGGCGACTTTGGTCACAGAATTACTAGATCTGTCCGTGCATTCATAATTTATAGCTAAATCGATTTTATAAAATTCTCTTTTTCTAAATTCAGTTTTCAATTTTTTTTTCTTAAAATTTCCACAATCTTGAAAATCACCCTGAACACAAAACGTTTTAATTTAGAACCGAGCGTTTAAATAAAAAGTTTTGTAAAATAATCGTACTAAATCTATTCGATCTTGTCAGCTTACAATGTAGCAAATACAAAAGAATGAAAGCTAAATGATAAAAACAAATGACAAACGAACATAATATTAAAACTCACAGCTAAAGGCCACCCGCGCCACAATAAATCTCGCCAGTATCACTTTTATTTTGCATAAATAAAACTAAATTATAACAGCCCTTTGCATCGACCAGTAGCCGCCAGATAATATTGTAACCAATAACAAAAATAAAAAGTAAAAAAACGTGTAAATGCTAAGAGAAAAAAGGATGTATATCAAAGAAGAGCCGCGGTCACGTACAGCGTTATGACGAACAGCGGGTGTTAGTGCCTCTGCCTGGCGAGAAATTAAAAAAAAAATGCTCGATTAAAATCCAAATGAAATCGAATAGATTTACGAGATTTCAATTCTATAAAAAGTAGAACGAATTCGCTAATCTTGGCCCGACTTACATGCCGGCAGTTTTGAACTGTACATTAATCCTTATTGCGTTAAGTAATTTATTAGTTGCGTGTCCCATTAACCCATTAACAATAAAAATTTATAAGCAACGTAATAAATGTCTCACAATTCATAGCTACTGGACTTTGCTGGTTGAGATTGAACATAAGTTTTCTAATAAAGATGCAGTCTCGATTTTACTAAAGTAAGTCTAATTTACGGCATTGGAAAACCGGTTGAAACATTTCCATAGTTCCCTTATTTTGTGCTAGGATAGTTAAATTGTTACTAGTCAATATCGTAGTTAACTTTCGATTTTATTAATACGCGTTGAAGCCGACACGTAGTATGAATAGTTGGGGCTCATCGACGGCACGAAGCTTTTATGCGGGACCATTGACGGTATCGATTCATTTATAACAGTTGTCCATTGTCATCGACACAAATTAAACGCAATATAACGCAATTAATGTTTTGTGAAGGTATTAAGATGTCTACCAATGTGACAGACGTAGGTATATATTAACGCATTAAGCACAATATTGCGTAGAGCTAGACATTCAAGCTTCTTCGAAGAATTCTGAGCCTTGTTCAATTTGCTGTGTCTTAATTAATTACGTACAACTTACGCTCTTTCATTAACTAAGAAATTCTGAATCTCAAATTATTTCTGAATCTCTAACACACGAACATTAAAGTATGTCCTTCAACGTCCTTTCTACAAATCTCATCTCGTTTATAACGCCCTTATCACTCCAATAAAGTCAGCATCCATCCATTAAAGAACCATCTCGTGAGTTGAGACATCGCTTTGCGGCCCTCTGCTCAAGCCGGCGGCTGCCATAACACCATTGTGTGGAGCCATTCATGACACCCACTCACAATCTGGGACTTTCCATTGATGCCGACACAAACCTCAATGAAGAAATTGAAAATAGAAAACTATGAGCGCAAAAATGTTGCTAATCGAACAGTACTAATCTAGATGTGTTTATAAATGAGAGGTTTAGATTAAAAGACTTGATATAAAAGTGTCAATTAATTAAAGATTAAGATTCATCCGAACACCCACACTTATAATTATGACTAACACCTAAAACACGGAGCAACACAAGGGCGGTATTAAGCAATTAGAATATTTCAAAACGCATTCCTGGTCCTTCCGTACGCCAGTGGCGAAGCGCCCGTTTCTTTGAGAAGTGCCGACTGCTATTAAACAGCGATTAACCCGACCGACGGGCACTCGGCTCGAAGACTCCGAGACTATGTGGCTCCCACTTTCGATTTTACAACTGTCTAAAATCGAACCTGACACCTGATTGTGCCGTAATCAACGTTGTCACGGAAATGAATGCCTCTTGCATTAAAGTGTCGGTATCTTAACTTGATAATAAAGACTTGATTTTTTGAGGGCATTTTAAATTCGTGTCTGCATCTGATGCTGTTTTAACAAGATAAAGTTTGGACGAAATTGAGGCAATTTTTTAGCCAAAATATTGTTCTGTTGTATAAAGCAGAATACAGCTTTAATTTTCATAAACGCGCAAGTTGTCTCGAATAATATTCTGTTTGCTTCTTCTTGCTGTACTAGTAAACTACCCAACCGATTTTGATGAATTTTCGCAAAGAGAAAAACTTAATTTTCATAAATGAATAGAGGGGAGCGTTTCATCCCGTGAAGTTAAAACCTTGCCTTAGCCAGCCACAGTACAGCTTGTCAAAACAAATTCACAATTTTATCTACTTTATCAAAGCAATACATAATCTACCATACTTTATGGTCTCTAAATTCGCCTCTTCACAATACGCCTTAGTAATCACGGTATGCGAATAACTACGCGTAACGAGTAAACAGTTAGTGTAACGAATGTCTTAGAGATTTTGATGAAATGACAACGATTGGCGACACGGAAGCTGGTAACAGATGATGTCATGTTTGTTAACAATGAGATGAAGACTGATGACGAATTTATAGTTAGATCTTAGAATGATGAGGATGATAAAGCTTTCTCTAAAAAACATTGTCGAGTATTTTTGTACTCTAAGAGCTCTGTTTTGAAGCTCGTGTTGTATCGTGTGTTAAGCCGGTTGTAGTCCAAGAGCTAAGGTAAGTTAGTTTAGCTTAGTTAGTTAGTTTATTTCAAAAAGTTGATGTTATTTTCACCCTTATGTGCCGCAAACTATGAAAACAAGTATGAAATACCTCAGTTGTGTAGACTTAGCTAAGCTAACTTAACTTAGCATTTAGTTTGCTATTAGTGTTAGCGTTAGTGACAATAAGGTCACATTTACTGAATAAACTGTCAATACATGTAACTAAGAAATGTATTGATGTAAAACACGTTTTCTACTCGATAAGACTAGCTAATTACAATCAAGAGAACCAATGAACTTCATTACCTCTCAAACTAAACGATTTTATATTTACGAGAAGCACATTAATACGGTATTATATCTATATACATTATGATATAAAACAGGCTGTCAATAAGCCCCGCGCGTCAAATCTGATCTTCATCGCATTAAATTAATAAAATTAGCATACTTATAAGAATCTCAACGCTTTTGCAACTTAACTTCAAAAGTGCCGCCGGCCTCATTAACTTGAGCTTTAATACGACTATTTACGACATATTTCTCGTCATTTTATGGCACATCATATGGCTACTTACTAAAATGATATTAACTAGAACCGACGAAATTGGTTTTTTGTTAAAAATAAAACTTATTAGTGACGTGTAGAACTGTAGATGACTAAAAGTGAGAGATTTATTTTAACTAGGTTACGTCCGTGGCTTCGCCCGCGTGACTTCGGTAATTGTCCCACGGGATCGTAGTACCGGGATAAAAGCCTATGTGCTATTCCAGACTATAATCTATGTTTGTGCAAAATTTCATCCAGATCCGTAAAGCCGTTTTGGTGTGATTGAGTAACAAACATCCATCCATACAAACTTTCGCATTTATAAAATTAGTGGAAAGATTTTTGGAGTTAAGCCTTGAGTTTTTATGGTCGGGTTTGATGTGCAATTAGGTATTCGCAGTTTTCTCTTTAAATACGATTATGATAAAGATTACAAGATTATCTGGGCGGTATTTTGAACGAGATTATAGACATGACAGTTATTACTATAAATGATCTGGAATCTGCTACTGTTTAAAGCAGTTTTTAGATCATCGGTAATAGCTGCTTCTGGCTATAAAGTGTTTTGAATCACTCGTTTTTGATAATGAGCATGCATGGAATTAATAAGTACTAATTTGAGCATGTAGGTATGATATTATAGCCCATAGAGGGGGTCGTAATTTAGAAAGTAATTGTATTTTTTTACTTAATCAATTTTATCTCTATGTTTGCAAATCGTCTCAGAAATTAAAAATTCCTTGAACTTGCTATGTGGTAATGAACCAGTTAATTTATAAGGAATTTATTCAAATATCTAATAGCAGGAGTAGAAATCGTAAACTATGCGATAGTATTGGTTTTTATAATTATGTCTAATCACCTATGATCGATGTTCTTGATTCTATTTCTGATTTGTTCATTTTTAATGGAAATGTGGTGATTATATGAATATGATTTCCTTAAAATGTTTGGTTGAAGACAATTTGTATGTGTGCTGGATTAATTAGTTGTTTATAATGTATGATGATTCCGAATATTATTTGGCAAGTTGACTATTAAGTTAGTACAACATCGTAAGTTGTTTATTGCTCAAAAATCTATTACACAGGTGTTTGTCCAAACCTGTAACAAAACTAACAGCTGGTCATAATTAACTTAACTAACTCTACTTTAGTTTTAAAGTTTCTTTCAAAGATTTATTTTTCTTTTTTTTCCTTTGTTTCTCGAGTTCGAAATTTTGAATTTCGAAGGGCGAACGACCATAATATAGTATGACAAAGTTCTCAACCACAAATTTCCCCTTTCAAAAATCAGGTTTTTATAAGACATCGGAAAGTGTGTGTCCCGTTTTTAAATCAAAGAGGCCGCAGTGTTATGCTCGTCATATTTAAAACACATTACCTCATGATTGGGGCTAGTTTAAAAACGATAATGTGGCTGCTAGCCCCGCGGCAGAGGAAGTTTTGTTGGTCACTTGTAAATGTGGAGGAAAGTTTGACGTAATAAGGTTACTTACTGGGTTTTGGATGTGATTTCACTCCAAGGACTGGCTTACTGTTGGGCGATGATATGAAGACAAGGTCTTGGCAAACACTATGGTAATATGTAGGAGGTATTTATGTGTCTTTTAAGATTAGTCTGTGATTGATGAGTGTTGTCAATGGTTACTTTTGGAGTTCCGTTGCCAAAAAACGGAACTCTTATAGATTCGTCCTGTCCGTCTGTCGGTCCACCCGTTTGTCACAGCCATGTTACTTCGGGACTATTGGCACGATATAGCTGAAATTTGGAGAGCAGGTGTCTACCTACTGTGTGACAAATTAAGTTTTGCTGTTTTTGCTTCAATCATTAATATAATTTATGATAAAGATTGTTGGTTTATTTAAATAATTACCTACACTACTTATATACAATCTACAACTCTAAATAATAATAAAAATATGTACAAGTAACAAAACGGTTACAGGGCGTCAAAAAATTCGTCCACATCGCTGTCAACAGGAAAAGTGCCCAGAAGGCGTTTTGCTGTTGAGTGTTAATTGACCTATGAATGCGTTAAACACATTGTTAGGTATTATATTTTTTGCAGTATTTACTTGCAGCGGTTTTTTTGCATGTAAAAGTTGACTACCACAAATACTACTAAGAGTAACTATAGTTCGGAAGAAAGTCCGCAACTCAAAGGACCTTAATGTTTTATTGACTCTGATGTTAGTTAAAGCCAGACAAATTGTTACCAGCTGCAAAAATTACCTCCGAATGTTTAGAAATAAATTGGTGGATCATTTATTTTATAGTTCAGACATTTTTCCCAGACACTAAAAATAGCTAGGCTATCAAGTTAGAATTTCTAAATCTACTTAGCTTGTTAGTCTTGATTTCTTTTAATAGGTTAGTTAGGATTTGAGCACATAATCGTTTGTTTTACTTATTTTACGGTCGTTTAATTGGTGGTTTAAAGAATTTGAAAGAGAAATTGGAATAAGACAGTGCACTTTCCAGTCTTTTACCGTCTATTTTTTGTCAATAATAACACCCAATTACGTAAAAATTGAAGTACGTGTTTTTTATTTTATTATTTTATTTATTATATTTTACAAGAACAAACAGGGGTTTTATTAATATCAAAGCGCTTAATTCTCAAGTTAGTTCTGGAGAAAACACAGTGCAAAAAAAAACAAGATTATATAACTAATTTTGGATTTCTTACAGCTGAAGTTAAAAAAGTGGATACATGCTTTATCATTACCAATTTTTGTTTATCCCGTTGAACTTGTGGTTCCAAGAATTCTTACCCCGACCCCTTGGGAGGCCATATCGTCATTGTAATTACAGGCTAAATAAAAAAATCAAGCACCATATTTTTTTACATTTTCTCTCAACAATTTAACACTACAACATCTTAATCATCAGGACACATCCCACACATAAAATCCCCAACTCGTTAGTACAGTTTTTATCAATAATTGCATAGTTACACCATCAGATAGTTAGAAAGCGGACATGCTATGGCGTTAGGTTTCACTCGCGACTAGGGTTACCAAACACTAGGGTTCGAAATTGGGAAATTCCTAACAAAACGACGGACATATTCCAAAAAAATATTTAGTTGTATTTATTGACCCTTAGGAAAGGTCAGCGGGCCTACCATGACGTCTTAAAGCGCGACATGACGCTTTAAGACGTCATGGTAGGCCACCATGTGCGTATTGTTCGCAAACGGTGAGCATGTATGACCAGATGTATGAATGTGGAGGATGCAAAAATAGTAGGTACCTGTGTCAGGATCGTAGCTGTTGACGTTGTGTAGTTTTTGCTTACTGCCATGGTAAAAGGCATGAGTTTATGCTTTTTTATATTTATAAACAAATGGCTATAAGCTCGGATTATTGACAAGATCGAATAAAGCCTTGACGGGGGACCAGCCAGGCATGTCCGAATATAATCCAGACGAATGGACACCTTACTCGCGACGCTAATATTTTAATGATGGTGATAGAGCATAGCTTGTTTGGTGTTAACTTAATTGGTGACTAATTGCCGGTGATTCGCGAACCTATTAGAATATTGTAATTAATGCTTTCACGTTGTTGTTTTTTTTTTGACGCGTCAAGTGTGATCAGTATTTTGGTATTTGCTGGACATTCAGTTCCTCTCCATCTCTCCAGTTAAAATGTACCGTAATGTAAGTGTTTTTGGGGATTCTCGAAAGTAATTGTGATGTTCATGTGAACTGGTTTTCAGTCAAACTCGAATAATTGGTTTTTGATATTATGGCAGATAGTGTTCTGTTTTGTTTACTGTGTGGTTGCTGATTTTATCATGTTTTTGATGAAAATTTCGTGTCATTCCGTTGTTAATTTATTCATCATTTGTTTTATCTAATAATTTTCGCAAAAAAATGTTGCTACTTTGGTTTTGGGTCAGTTTGGAGATAGATAGATACCCACGTTAATTGTTACTACAGCGGTACAGAGTAATTCATTTTTCACGCAACAATAAACTTAAAAATAAATCATAATCGTGACCACAAAATCTCAAAATCACACCAAAATGCCCACTTCGTTCACTTCACTCGCAGATCAGTCATCCATTGGCTATGTGACATGACGTATATATAATTTGGTATAACGGACAAGTTCCCAGCGCGGCCAGCAGGGTGCGCCACCGGCAACACGACATTGTTCAGCGACATAACGCGGCCGTTTAGCGTGACTGCCAGTTGTTAGTGCTGCGGAGAAAGCTTGAAATCTGTAGGATGGTAAAGTTACTGGTCTGAAAAAAAAACGAATTTAACAATATTTATAAGAAAAAACACTTATTTATGTACATTCAAATATGGGAAAGTTGTAGGAGTCAATACCCCTTTACTATTTTAAAATGCACATTTGACAAGGGGAAATTTGCAAATGAAAAAAAAAATACTTTCTTCATGCATAATCTCAATCCTTTTTTCCATGATTCTTACTTTTGCTTTATTTATTTTTTATTCACATGTAAATTAGTTATTGAAACCCAGTCGCGCCACTCACCGGCGACATCCGAACGTATAATCAGCAAGATTGCAATTAAACTGCTTAGCATGAGAGACGGCTAATGCCTAGTTGCGTGGAAAGTATTAAATCAGCTAAAAGTAATAACTGCCATTTCAGATGTTAGCTAATTACTTTTCACTTAAGGAAGGTAGTTTTATTCACTGTCATTAATAATTAACTACGAAAGATAACGTCTTTCTGAACTACGAAAGTGAATTTTAAACAGGCATTAAAATAAAAGTTTTCTGACTATGAAAATTGTGGTTGTATTGTGGCAAATTTTAATTATGTAATGTAAAAGTTAAACTCCCGAGAATTGCATGCATGCACCAGCTATTGAACTGTTCCTCAATCATCCAATTTCGTAGTTTAGCGGTTACTTCGACTGTGTGCCAATTACATCGTTAGTTCTCTTTAATGAGCCGGCCTCGGGCGCCCGATCATGATCTCCTGTGTACTAGATCACTTAACAACTTACATATTTAACATAAACACACCACAACAACCTTATCACTACCACACAAAGACGATTTTAGCATGTGCTAGCTCGGAGTATATCTTTGTTACGGCGAATATTAGCAGTTGAAGATAATTCTAGTTCTTATTGTAAATTGCTTAAAGAGGATTTTAGTTGGTCATGCAAGTTCAAAAGTTGCCGCTCTCACGGATTAGCGTAAATTCTTGTGTTCATTTGTTGAATATTTTTACGTAAAATTGTCTTGAGTTTTGTCAGGGTCAATTATTTCTAGATTATGTAGTTTTCTTAATGTGACTACTACTTTGTCTCATTTGTAATGTAAGTAGATGTTTGTCAAAACCTGTAGTTTCGTGATTTGCATACCGACTCAAAGAAACTAGGGCCGCCCTAAAACTCGTTGGGTCCATGAAATTAAAATCGCAGAAAACACCTGGATAAGGGACGACGTACAGAACCGGGAACTTTGTCAGAAGAAAGGGAAGGCCTATGCCCAGCAGTGGGTGATTCCGGGCTATATGGTGATGATGAAATTCTATTACGAGTTATTTTGCGTAAAAAACAGACTTTTCCTAAAATCAACGGTTTCTTATTGACCTACGACATTTCAGCAAAATTGTCGCACAAACCTACTTATAAGAATTTGACATTAAGGGTGTGGGAAGGCGTTTACCCAGCAGTGGGACAACGTAGCTTCATAAAAAAATACGTGTAAGCTACAGAATAACATAGTCAATATACCATTTTCAAACCTAACCTTTACTTTAACCTCGCAAACAATACTTAACCTAAACGTTCCGATACAAATACATAATTTAATTTCTTAGTAGATAACTGGCAGCATATAATTTCAGCTGTAATTTTGTATACTTAGGAGTAATGAGCCGTGCCAGCCGTTTATGCACAATTGTGTTCTAGGTTGGATGCCATTGGGTGTCAGGAAGTCAAATATATTAACATGATACAATATTGCTAAATGGATACTCATTTAAACCTACGTTTATGAGGTTGAAAGAGCAGAAATGTAGACCACAGACTGCCGATATATCGTCTAAATATAAAACGAGATCCGAACCTGGATCAAAAGTTTAACCATAGATTATAGTCTATGGTAAAACTTTTGAGCCTTTTTTGTTTAACTTTTAGATTTCATGGTTTTGCCTTCATTAAATTTATCACGTTTGTTAGAGAGATTTGATCCATATGATTGACCCTATCGATTGATGTAAAAAAAGTACAGGATATTATTTTTTCGAACTTAAGTTGGTTTGATATCGAAAATCTGTCAATGCAGATTTGTTTCTTTTTAAAAATAAAGGAATGTTTCCTTTGAGTAAAATTTGCTATCTCCATTATTTAGAGTACTTTCCCTCAAGGTAGCATTGAAAAATTCCACCCTGTTTACTAATATTATAAAGAGGAAAGATTTGTATTTTTGTATGTAACGAATATACTTAAGAACTACTGAATCGATTTGAAAAAATCTTTCAGCAATTGATAGCTACATTATCACTATTATCAGCGAGTAACATAGGCTATAAAGGGTGTAAAAAACCTCGCCGAAAGGCTCTTGTCTTCCCCGTCATTGCAATCATTTTTTGTTCTACACCATACCAGGTATGAACCTTCTAGTTACGGAGATATTGGGGGTCAAAGTTCCAAATTTTTGACAAGTTTTTTTTTTAATACAAGTTTTTAGTGTAAGATTTTTACTTTAAACACCTCCACGACCCCCGTACTATTCAATCCATCCATCAGCACAATGCTTTGTGTGCGTTACATTGAGTTCTAGAAAAAAACGTGAATTTTCACCCAAAAAAAAATCGTTTCCCAGCAATAATTTGATGTACAGAATGCTTGGTTGACGGCTTCGTGATGAGGTTGTTTACACCCTGTATTTTATCCCCATACTTGGGAGTACGGGAACTACGCGGGTGAAACCGCGTGACGTCCGCTAGTATTACATATTACTTATTATTAACATAATAAGTTCAAAAATATAACATTCCTCTCGGAAGTCATATTAATTAGCTCTTAAGGCCGGTGGTCAATAAAAATAAACCTCCTCTTTATCCAATTATGGGTTACGGAGCGTGTAATTGTAAACGTAATTTACTTGTCGCATGTAATTTGGCCTTAAGGCCTCCGCCATATTGGCTAGTGTTGCCAGTTAAAGGTGCAGCAAAAATATCCCGCTAGCAACACTTTTGAACGCTGAAAAAGGTTCGATACGTTGCGGTCGGTAATAAAAAACCACGAATAGTTTTAAAAATGGAATGTTTCATTTTAAATTTGCGAGCTCGATAATTGATTGAAGGTATTAATTTATTCAAAACTCTTTTTGTAATTTGTCGATAACTCAATGAAACTTTATATTGTGACATTGACATCAATATTATGGAATTCAAGTTAATTTATTGGTAGACCACACAGAATAATAATTCGCTACACGGACAATAAAATACAATCAGGCAAAAAAGTGCGTGGGCTGCTCAAAAAAGCTGACTTATTAATTTATAGCAAGTAGATATTTATACAGATAAAGTAGTAGTAAAGTACGAAAAATTTAAGAACCACACCAAGGAATATTGTTTTCGTCAATCAACAAAGAAAACATGACAACTGTCAACTGGAAAACAAAAAAAAAATCATTTTAAATGATTTATAAAGCGTCCTTGTATTCCCAAGCAGCCATTTTTCCCTTCACTATATTGGCTACTAATAACATTGGACTCGAAGGTGCTTAGCAGTGGGTAACGACATTTAAGTGTAGAATATGAGCCTCAGCTCAACATAACCATGTATTAAACATAACTTATGTATGATAACGACAAAATGGTTACTTACTTATTATGAGTTGCGTCTAGACTTTGGCTAAGTAGTAGTTTATTATTGTCTGGTAATAGAATTTGTTATGTTGCCTTTTACTAAAGACATTGAAATATAGTCCTTACGAAGTTACGATATACGAAAATACACGAATCTTCAAAAACCAACGCCACGCCGGCTACAATTGTTACGTGTCAAACTTGACAATAGGCTTAGTTTCCACCATCAATAAATTGCAAATCTATTTAGTCCGTCAGTTAGAGTATTGGAAAATAATGGACACGTATTTTTTGTTTTTGTAAATCAATGAATATTGACAAAGATAAAACGCATCAAAACTCGGGAGTGGGGGCTCGTGACGTCACAACGCACTAAAAATTATAGCACGGCGTGACGTATTGAGAATTTTAAAAGTGTCGTATCTTCGTCAAGTTTGGTTTACGTAACAAAAGAAAAAATACATGTCAAATATTTTTTGATAATCTAACTGACAGACTAAATAGATTTTTTCAGGACACAAGCCTATTAGGTTAGGTCACTTTGTTTCAAAACGTCACTGAGATGAAATAATCTTATTTTTCCTATGACTCTTTCTATTTATTCTGACATCCTCATTCTTTTTAGCCGTTACCAAGTATTTTGGTTCTACTTTGAATTTGACATTTCGGTAGGTGTGAGTGTTGCCAACGTCGATAGATACTGCTGTGATGTAACTATAATACCAATAAAAATCTAATATTAGCACATCCGTGTTTGTATTGCACACATAATTTATATTGTCTCGATAATTTGTCGAATCGAGAATCTGCTAAGATCAATAATTTGAGTCATCCAATAAACATATTGTATTATAAAATCACGCCGTCTGGCTCACCCATATTTTAGGAGAAGTCAATTATCATGTTAGCGTTGGTCTTTTAAATTAACCTAACCTAGGTAAAGTCGCCAGCATTTCAAGTTACCACAAACTGTCAAATTTCTCCATATGATTTTAAACCATAAGATGTTGTAAGTTAAGTTCAAAATCGAATGAGAAAATTTGTCAATTCGTGATGCACTGGTGACTACATAGTTGACTTAGCTTAGTAGATGAACCAACCAAATCGTATCGTGTCAAGACATTGATGATTCAAATTGATGGAACCGTGTTCGATTGCCGTTAGGCAAACTGTCAACGTAACACCAACGTTATTCAACTTTAACTCGTAAGATACAAGAAACAGACACCCATTTGAATAACTGGTTAACTTCGGTTAGGTAAAATTAATGTTAAACCGATAATTGCCTCATTAATTCATTTAATTACTGCTATAATATAGGCGTAGTGCGTTAATTATGTAAAGATATGCATCTTTGCATAATTAAGTTATAATATTACACTGGTAAAATGATGTTCTACAAGCCCTTTTATGGAAAATTAAAAGTCTAAAAGAATTATTTAAAAATTATAATTTTAATTACTAGGTAAGTGGCAAGCTAGTTAAAATGCAGATCAATAAATTATGAGTTATTTATGACCAAAAAATTATGGCCAATGTTGCTCCTTCTTCAAAATACATTGTTCATTGCTCTCTCAGCGTCTTTCATTTTAAAAGAGCAATGCATGGATTACGTGAACCAACTCAGTACCAATAAGTATAGTTCCCTACCTTCGCGTGCTTACGTCACATAAGTTGATCGTAAAGATGGCTGACTTCTGACACGCACGCTCGATAATAAGGGCTGTCGTGAACTACTTTTTTTATTTGCCTTTTTCAACAAAAACAATGTTCAACGTTTTAAAGTTTATTTTTTACGGTGTTGATTATTGTTGTTTTTATTGCAACCTGTTAAGAATGAAGGTAATGACAGCTACTTGTTTTAATTAATCCTGATTATTTTGTTTCACGTTTTAACAAAAACTACAATTGTATTTTTCTCGTCATGTTTATTTTTTCTTCGCACAAAAAGTACTATAAATCAGGAAATAAATTAACAACTACAATTTATTAGACGATCTATCAAACAAAAGTTTTTCATATTCCAACTTTTAATTTAATGTTGGTGCTGTTTGTTGTTGTTGCAACCCTGCTTTATGGGAACGCAGTAACAAACCCAATTACTGCCAATAGTATAATAATCGTTAGCAAAGATGCGAGTTAACGATGTTCCCCGTTTGTAAAGGTTACCTAGTTTTGCATAAATTACATGTGCTTGAGATTCAAATAATAAACATACTTCGTTTATAAGGGTCTAGCGGTTAAAGGATCTGTTACATTGGGTTTAAGTTTAGCGTTGTTAATTTTGAACTGTTTTTGGCGTAAGAATTTTTAATTCAAGGCCGTTAAATTTACTTTTAAATTAATTAACGTACCTACTCTTTTAAATTAAAATAAAATGAAAGATCAGGTACGGTTTTCTTGATAGTTCACTTAAAGAATACAAAAGTGGTCATTGACTAAAATGCCCATTGTCCTTTTCTGTTTCTCTAAACAAAAAATAGGCTTTTTCCGTGAAAAATTGGAATAAACTATTTTTTTGTAGAAATAATTGTACATAATATATGAACTAGCTAGCAACATTTATGAAACAACATAGCAACGACGACATTTTAAATATTTTTATTTGAAACCTATGAGGAAACCGGCATGTCCTAGAACCAAAAACTTCGAAGACATGTGACATCTACCAATCCGCACTGGGCCCGCGTGGTAGATTATAGCCCATTCCCTCTCATAGAGAGGAGGCCTGTGTCCCAGCAGTGGGAACATTAATAGGCTGATGATGATGATGATGATGAGTAAATGCATACCTATCCTCATTTCCAGAAAACTCCTTACCCCACAAGGTACTCGCTAACTTCTTTAAATTGCGGCAAGCACAAGGGTTGGTATTCCTGGAGTATGGAGTATCGAGTTATATCTCATTACTCGAAGTTATTCCTTCATTACATATACTCTAATTGATATGCCGACTTTTCTTACAACCTGGTAGGTACCTGATGTATGCAACACACACCGGCTCCTAATGTGATCGTGTTTTGTTTTAATAAGACATGAGGAATAATAAGAGGTTGCTATGTTATTAATTTCTGAATTTCTGAAATGAATATAATTATTAGAAATGAATATTTTTTTAGAAATTCTTTCCAGAATTAAGATTAAAGCCTTTTTCTAAAACCGTTGGAAGGGGTTTCTCTTTCGTTTAAAATGACAGAAGGGAGGTTCAAAATCACAAACGTAGGCCTGCTCTTTGTGCAACTCCACCTGCATTTTGAGGGACCTGTCCGAAGCCGCTACCAACGACGTCGATGTCAGATGTGGCACAGTTAACGTTGAAGCTAATTCAACTTAAGTGATTGAGATTGAGAATCATCGAAACGACGAAAAAATAACTATGCAAAACGTCAACAAATTGATTAATTATTTCACTCCGTGTGTGGGTACAACTGCGATGTCCAACTGGTTGTACTACGGAGAAGTAAATTTACCCATGGTTCAACTGGTTGTTCTATGGGGAAATATCTTTACCAATGGTTCAACTCGAGTGAGTTGTTCTTTCCTTGGCCCAACTAGTTGTACTTCTGTTGATTAAAAAAATTGCATCCATGCTCTAAAAATCAAAACACCAATTTTCACAATACTCGAAACAAAAATCTAAAGCTTCCCATTCACGGCTCTCATCATAAGGCAGTGTACACACCACACATTAAGATCTCGGCCCCACACACGGGTCACGGGGTCGGGTTACCAATTTGCCGGTAGAACAAGATGTACCGTCATTAAACGCGGCGAATAGCTCTTTATTATCGATGTACTGTTTGCTTTGTGCCGCGGTTTCTCTTGTGGGCTTGTGTGATACGAGTTTTAGCATTGATTTGTCAGACAGTTTAAGGAACGGGAAGGGAGTTTGTATTTTGATTTTTTATTTATTTATTTGCATCAGACACAAGGATCCATAACTTAGTTAGTAAACACACTCAAAATAATGTTACTTGGAAATAAAATAATCAGAGACACACCACATACTACTATTATAACTGGACAAAAGAAAATTTAAAATAATGTACAATTTTTTTTTGTCAAATATAATACAATACTTATATGTATTTTATTTAGTGCGAACTTTACCAATGAAGCTGAACTGTCAGTGTCGTCATTGTTATAAGAAGTTCATATATTCTATCAGTGTCAACATTTTGTAACATTTTGCTCTTGAACATTTTCTTCATTTTGCGTTTTCGGTTTAGGTGAGCTGAACACGTCCTATTTCATTGGACTTGTATTTAATCTTATGGTTGCTTCGTCTCTTGTACTGCTATAGCTCATCATCATCTGCCTAGAATTTGCAGGTAGGTACTGCTATGGCTATCTTATCAAAACAAAATCTTGTCAGGCGATGCAATTTGTTTGGTTTGTTATGAAGAAATTGTTAGCCCAATAGAAACAAAGCTAATAATATGCTTTCCTCATAACAGCATTTTCATGCAATGAGGCGATAGTGGTTAGTTGATATTACTTGTGAATTATTTATTTTACTTCGGGGTGATGCCTGAATCACTAAAAAAATTTACAAAAAAAACTTTACCCAATTTTTGTTTGTCAACAAAAACTGATAGTTAGTCAAGAGTCAAAACGTCTGCATAACGAGTACGTGTGGTCGCATGGTCATGACCCTTGGTTTTTGTTTTTCAACAAAAGTCAACACACTTGTGCAATAAAATGTATTGTCTTGACATTCTGACATATTGTTTCCGCACTTTTTGTGCAAATGCAGTGGGTGGCCATGTTTAAACGGGTCGCATTAATTTATGCGTTGTTTTAGGAAACTAGTGTTATATTTGCCAGCAGTTTTTATAATGTCTGAAACGATAAATTTTACTTTTAATAATACTTACTTGAAGGCTTATTAATAACCTAGTATCAATACGTCTCTTAGTAATAAAACATTTTGAAATTATGCTTTTTCATGATTGTTTATAACGATGTTTAATTCTTATTTGATAGGTACTCGTTAAGTATATTGTGTAATAGATGTATTACTGCAGATTTATTACAGATAAATCAGCTATGAGTAACCTCTCTTTGTTCCAAGACGTGGGTAATTACTTTTTAAGTATCCATGTACATTTTTTGTATGTACCTTTAGTTAGATACACTTCTCAATTACATCACATAAATCAACTTACGTTACACAATAATAGTCCAATAAATCAAATAATGGCCATTACATAAAGATCAAGGGAGTACACACATGCGGGCCGGCAAAAAGGCCGCTTATCAGAACTACCACTTAGTACTATTTCATAACATGATGGCAACATCGGCGTCTGTTTAGTGTTGGCTCGTTGCGCGTCTGTCAAAATATTGGCGCCAATCCACAGCAAAAAAGGGCGGGAAAAAGTTATCTGCAACTTTTTTTGACGTTTCAAGTGCGATGCAAAAAAGGTTACAAAGTTCTACCACGCGAGCTTTTTTCTAGTGAAGACGCCAATGTTTTTTATGTTCAACACCAGTTATGGGAAGGTAAACCGTAATAGCAACTTAATAATTATCTTCAAGCAGATCTTTATAAAATGTCTAGCTAGTCTAGCTTCGTTTTCCTGCCGTAAAATCATAAAAATAAAGTTTATCGATTTACCTCCACAATACAAGCTCATTTACTCCTCCACTAGGTTTCCACAGATTTATTAGGCCATTAATTACGTTAGAAACGAATCTACTGAGAGATAATTTCATTTTAACGGCCTCAATTTGCTAATAACCGCGGCTCATTCATTACGATCGCGATTCAGCACCGTCATACTGTTTTGTTTCCCTTTTATGAAAAATCATCAACGGTGAATGAGTAAGAAATGAGAATTTTGTAAAACCCGTATTAATGTCGAATCACCGTCGCGATTGCTTTCGATGCTTTTTAAATTAGGAACGTTCGCCGGCGCCCTTGTTCTAGCTCGCTCGCTAATGAAGATTTCGAATGCGGCCGTCCTTTTTTGTCAGCCATATCTGTTTGTTTTGAACTCACCATCAATTTATTTTCGAGTTTTAAATTAGGTGTGTGTAGCACCGGGCTGTTGCTGTCTCGTTTCGCGCGTGGAGGTAGTATACCTCTGTCTCGGTCGCACGCGTCGCCTCAGTTTGTTTTATGCGTGACGCGCCCCGCCCCTACTTGGTCGGCGGCACGGGCGCGCGCGGCTGCTTTGACCGGTAGCAATGCAACTCGTTATCTGTTTTTTCTTTCGGGCGGTGTGTGTCCGGCCTAATATTTGAGTAGGACGTTGAAAAAGTCGTTTTGTGTACAGTGGGAGGTGCACAATGTGTTGTTGTTCCGTTTATTGCCGCTGTGCCGCATCAGCCGCATGCCGCTGCCGCGTTAATCAGCCAATGGTACGCATCAGTTGGTCGGCAACATCTGAAGACCTCAAAGTTTAAATTGATATTATTTAAGGAACACTCTTTTGATAAATGTAGTAGCGGGTCACACATGCAAGAATAATGGACACTAAAGATAAACTTAATTTAAAATAAGTCTCGAACAATCTTTTCCACACACATCATTAAGCAATTTTCAGGAAACCAGCAAAAAAAGTTCAAAGCACAATTCTGAAGCTAACACGAACATTTTTCATAAATTCAATTAGCCAACCCATTTCTCATGCGTAGTCACATTATTTATAACCCACCCACCAACATATTCTGATGTAAGGAACACACGACAACTAGCCATGTCCTCGTTTCGTTGTTCTTTATAAAATATAGCTGCTAATGAGGGCTAGTTCATAATTCCAGTGATTTGTCGCGATTCCGTGCGACCGCGCGGTTTAACGCGCGATCGGACGCGCGATAGCTCGGCACGCAACCGTCTCGACGGCAAAACGACACGGAACTACCCTAATTGTAGCCCAGACTTTGATTGTGCACGGAACGAATTCTTATTTGGTTTTCGTTGAGAATAAGTTTACGACGTAGAGGGGCAAAAAAATAGCTTTACAAAATTCGTACAATTTTTTTTTAATAAGGTGTGGTTTTGCTGTAATTAGTATGTCACTTTACATTTATCTATTTTGTACCTTATTCTTAGCCGTGTCCCATAAACATTAATGGTAATCACACATAGATATTTAAATCAAGTTCTATTGTTAAAACATACATGAAAAAACACTTAATCTAAACATAAACAGTGCGAGAATTTAATTAACAGCAACCTTAACACTTGCGTCAATACTTTTATTGAACAGAATTCAATTTTATGCACTCCTGAACAAAGCCCCAAATTATTTCGCAATATCATTCACACTTTACGATTGCAAAGCTTTTCAATGCTGCTAATGCTTCAACAAACATGCAAAGATGTAAAGGGTACTACGCAATGTGTAGGGTGTTAAGCAAGAACTCATTTAGCTAAAGACAACATTGGTGGAAGCCTCTAATCTGTACTAATGTTATAAGCAAGGGAAGGGTGATTCGGTACGCTTCAACACGATTGCGCATTTTGTTAAGTTTGGCTTCGGGGACCGGTAGTAATGCGACTTTTTGCCGCTTTTTATACGACATATTTTTTCATGTAATTAATGTTTATAAACTCTGCTTTAATAGTGAGGTTCAAAAAGGGGCTTTCTTTTTTGTTAAAACAAATGTTTCGATTTTAAACTAATACCGTGCAGTTAAATGCAAGAATATAAAAAAAAATTACTGTTACGGCACTCAAAAGCTAGGTAAAATTTAATAGCATGTAGCACTTGAACAATAGGTATATCGTCCTGTCCTACCATTTGCAGCCAATCAAATAGGTAGGCGTCATCATGCAGAAGTCATGATAGCATTTCAAAGTGCACCACATTAATGTATTGTTCAATCGTTTCATGTTATATAAGCAACAATTATTTCTAAACAGATAAAACGAAATGAATCTAAAACATGCTCATTCAATTATCAAGCGGTATATGCTCAGCATTGTGTTATCAGTTATTACATCTGTTGCGTGTGGGCACAAACACAATGTTATGCTGACAGATCTTAATCTGTCATGCATGTGGACGCATGACCAAGGTTGGGCCAATGTTTGTGTCCAACGACGGATCGGCAGGGACTTTGATGGACATGTTAATTGCAGGAAGGACGTGAAAGAGGCTTATTTTTAGAAAAAAACACAAAAGAGTTGCAGAAAATAGCAACCCCAGAATGAAAGTTTATGTGTTAAAATTGGTGACACCAATTCAATTTCATTTATTCTTTTCAGCTACTGCCAACATTTAATTTCATTTACCAACCAAAAGAAAAAAAAAAACAAACTATTAACCAAAAAAAAAACCGTACAAAAAACTAATAAAAACAAACATAAAACTATTACCGCCAACAAAGGACCAATCACAACCCAGTCTTACGGACAAAAGTGCGTATAAAACCCTGTAGAGTAGTGGTTTGGAAAATGACAAAATAACCCTGTGTATTGTGTGCTGCGGTCGTGATTGTCCCCGCGCGTTCGAGCGGCAGGACCGCGCCGGTGTGTCCACAGCTTTATGATCCAGGGAATCTATTGCGAAAACTCCGTGAATGGGAAATTTATTGCGCCTATAAAGTATTTGCTGTTCGGTAGATTATGTATGGTATTCGATATATTATGTCGTATAATACCTACATTTTAAAACACAAGAACAGAAAATTATAAGTTTGCACATATTTGTATTGATCTATGCAGGTTTTTAGTAGGTATAGGCGTCTAAAAATTTTACTTCCTACAAATGGTATAAATGAGAAAGTTTGTGAGGATGGATGAATGGATGTTTGTTACTCTTTTACGCAAAAACAGCTTAACGGATTTGGATGTAATTTAGCACACAGATAGTTTATTACCTGGATTAACACATAGGTTACTTTTTATCCCGGTAGCATGATCCCGTGGGACAATTATCAACCTCCACGAGGACGAAGCCGCGGGCATAATTTTTTACCTTTTCTATGAACGATTGAACGACAAAAATAAAAGAAAAGTAAGCTGTGCTTGTACAAGAAAATAATATAAAGCGAGTCTTTTCAGCTGATTACCAATCTGTTATTGAGTTGTCTTCTCCACTTGTCAAAATCAATTAGTATCTCTAAACAGTGTCTCATTTATATTCATCAAACTCCATCAAATGTCGATGACCGACAATAAAAATCGGTTTTCATCTGATTTGCTTTCAGAGTGTGAATAAGCACACACTTGTGTAAGTCAATGTACTGTAAAAGATAATATTTGTCACACCCACATGGCAAAGGGGACTATTTAAACAGCCAACAATCATACTCGCCGAGTTTATTGAGCTTGCCATAAAAATAATAGTTTTTTTTTGTATACGGCAATCATGAGTCATTTTTATGTAATTAAGGGATTATCCATTTTTATTAAATAAATAGGGTAATTGTATGATATTTTGTTAATTTTATGGTTAGAGCCTTGTTGGTACTTGTAAAGGACCACCCTGAAAGCCTCTTGAATCGTAGGTAGGTACTATCCCATGTCATTTGTTGATCATTATAGTATTTAGACAATTTGCAGAAAAACGCGGCAAAAAATGAACGACCATAGAGAAGCATAGCTTAGCCAGCCTATTACTCTCAATGCTGTTGACGGATATCATAGATCTTGGATTTTTTTATTTGCCTCTCGGACACGCCGGTTTTCTCAGGATGATTGCAGTCACCCTTTTAGGCTGTTAACTGAGTACTGGCTGAAAAAGAAAAGTAGACGATATTTTCCATTAACCATTACAAAAAAAAAACAATCAACTTATACAGTCCAGTATTTTCCATAGGGCGTCAGCCTATCTGACCTCCACAACCCATTAGACAATTAGTACACCCACAATTAGTACTGGGTCATACGATACCCCTTGGTAAGATTGGTGGTCAGACTTTTGGGCCACTGACTACCTGAAGCGACTGTCAAAGATCTATAAATGACACAGCGCGGGGGAAACTCAGTATGCAATGGGTGGACGGACCAACCTAGGCAAGAACTCGAGCAACTGTTATTATAAAGCCACGAACTCCGCTAGAAATTACTTAAGGCGCCTCTCCGACCAAAATTAGCAACTCTATTTGTGATGGTTCAAACTTCGTTTGAAATACTGTTAGAATCAGCTTGCACTACAAAGTGATTGTTACGTCAGTCACTGCGAGCCGAATAGTGCGAAATGAGTGGTTTTGATTCTTTATAAAATCAAATATTCGTCTTTTGGAAAAAAAAAACGACCATTATGTTCATTATTAAATTGCCTATTCATTAGTTTAAGTAACAAATCAAAATAATGGTTACTGTACGAGGAGTAGCATGTTATAAATTATTATTTCTCATTTCTGCGGTTTCGTTGTGAGAGGATTTATGAAACAATAGGCTACTTGAAAAAAAAACGACAATTTTGGAGTCAAGAATATGTAGAAATTTAATGTATTTTTATTAGTTCGGTTTTCTTTTGGAAAAAGAGGAGTAGGCTCCAAAAAATTGCTCACTCAAGGTCATTAGCTCGGGGAGGCGCCTTAAGACATCAATAAAGAAATGAGTAGACTTAAAAAGATGACAATCATAACGTTGTATTTAGTTTGTCAGTTCAATGTCCAATTACATCCCAACCTACGCGGCCATTAATCGTTTGGAGCAAGTAATTTATTCTTGTATTCAAAATGGTGGATCTGAAAATATACCACGTTAACAGATTGTTCCGAAATGTATCTTGGAGCTAAATCTTGCTATCTTAGTGAAATGATCGCGGCAAATGGTCTGAGGATGTTAGGGGTGGCTCTTGCATTATACTTCGTCGTAACATACATTTCTGATCATAAAACTCAAATTGACTTTTTACATTTCCTGAAGCTTATGGAATTACGTAAATTTCTTTTGTTTTTTTTTTGTATAATTTTAAAATTCCGCACTCTTTTCGTGCTTCTAGGTGTCTTCAAAAATCCTACTTTCTTTGGTGAACTTACTGGAAACTTCTTACTCTAAGAACAAACCAGTAGCCAGAAATTAGATGTATTCCCTCGGTGCCTTGTAGGTAGGTATTCATAAAGGGGTCTATACAAAATCGCTGCTCAAAGTTAAGAGACTATTAAACGTCAAAGATGAATGTTGAAGCAGACGGTAATCTTTACGTATCACTTTTTAAGCATCGTTTGTGAATCAACCCCAAAATTAACGTAACCTACCGTTTTATGAAACCTCATTCATTAGTTACGTAGATTTCTTAGTTACTAATGATAACCATATACTTACTAATACTCTTCCTGTCAACAAATCTATCAACCCTAAGAATCTCCGATCTCTGGCACATTAGCCGGGCATAAAACGGACCCGTTTAATTAGTGTCAATCTGTATTTAAACACACAGGTATACATAAATGTAAACGGTGAGATTCAAATGATACGTTACGCCAAAACTTGATAACTATAATCACGACTTAATACAGGGTTATTCTTTGATAGCTTATTAAGTAAAAGTCTAAAACATTAGATAATGAAATGATGAAGTCGAAAATGTTCTGTTCAATGAAAGCACCTGCAATATTTCCAGACTGCAACCCTCTGACATCTACTCGTTCGTCTTGTGGTCGCAAGCACTACTCCAGGCATTAAGTTTGGGTTTCGATTCCCAGGTTGGGTAAAATGTTATTGGGTTTTTCTCCAAAGCAGTCCGGAGTCTATATTAAAGAGTGTTAGAGAGAAAGTGTGAGAGTGTTTGAGTGTGTTGTCACTAACAACACACTCAAACACTCTCACACTTTCTCAACAACAACAAAACAGACAATAATAAACACTCTTTATTATTGTCTTTTTTTTATTTGTATAAATACTTTTTTTTTCTTTTATATTTACATGCTACAGGCTACAGGCTGGGCTAATTTTCTAGTCATGACTGACCAGAAAATGAGCCTTACGGCATGTTTTTATGTTATGTTTCCATCAGTTTGAAGTATTCGCTTCTTCTTCGTGAAACTATTGCAGAGCGCTCGTGGTCTTCACGTAGCAACGATAGACGTAATTTGAAGTATACAGGCTGATTTATGTTCAGTTTCATAAACCACCTTTTTTAATAGGACAATGGGTCTTTTGTTTCCAATAAGTAATTTCGATTTAATTCTTCATAGTGTAAGGAGTTCCTGAATAATTTGTCTCTGCTACTTTTATGGTTAAAGTAGCTTTTGTTATGGTATAGACTTTTCTTCTAAAACGGATAACCAAGACACATACGATTTTATACCCATCTGAACTTATTTCCGTGTAACGGGATTGGCTTAAGATGGATGCTCCAGGGTTCGCGAAATTCAACTTTTCTTACGTTTTTTTGCAATTTGCAGGACAGTATCAGGTTGTATGTTGATTAAAATATGATTCGCGGCTGTAACACATAGGTACCTATGTAGTTACAGATTTACAATCATCAAAATCAACAATACTATCTATGTGCTAAATTCCAGTAGTTTTTGCATGAAAGAGTAACAAACGTCCATACATCCATACATCCTCACAAACTTTTGCATTTATAATATTAAGAAGGATAAAGATAAAGTTTTTTACTTGGGATGTAGAAGGTAATCTTCGAAACTACTCATCCGATTTCAAAACTCATACTCTGAAAGAATGGTACACTATTATTGAGTGTCATTAGGATAATTATGGCATAAGTTACAACAACTATAGTCTACACTAGTATTATAAAGAGAAAAGATTTATATTTTTGTATGTGTGTATGTTTGTAATGAATAAACTCAAAAACTACTGCGCCGATTTTAAAAATTCTTTCACCATTAGAAAGCCACGTCTTTACTGAGTAACATAGGCTATATTTTATCCCCGTAGTCCCACGGGAACGGAAACTACGCGGGTGAATCCGCGTGACGACCGCTAGTACCACATAAAACACACAAACCTTTCTTCAACCAACCTGCAACATGCAGAATAAGCATGACGACAGTATCAAAAAATTGCAAATCTATTTAGTCCGTCCGTAGAGTATTGGAAATTAATGGACACGTATTTTTTGTTTTTGTGAATCAATAAATATTGACAAAGATAAAACGCATCAAAACTCGGGAGTGGGGGCTCGTGACGTCAGAACTAGCTAAAAATTATACCATGGCGTGACGTATTGAGAATTTTAGAAGCGTCGTATCTTCGTCAATTTTGGTTTGCGTAACAAAAGAAAAAACACGGGTTAAATATTTTTTGATAATCTAAGTGACGGACTAATTAGATTTTTTTTGTCGTCTCGCCTATTGCACCAAACATTTATACTTTATGTTCCATCAGCCATTCCACCTCCATACATCAACCAGACGAAGCGTTATTATCGCCACTTACGACGCCGTCACTCGTTTATGCTTCGGTAATAACAAAACGTCACTGCGAGGACATTTTTCAGTTCACGACTGAAACTGAAATGTAATTACTGTAAACAGTTTACAGGTGTTGTTTTATGTTGTTATAAATAGAGTTTCTCGTTGTTTTATTGAGTGTTTGTGGAAATTAAAGGGTGTAAAGAACTTTTAATGTTTTTTCTTGTACATAACGTCATCACGCCTGTAATCCCCGAAGGGTTGGGCAGAAGTGTTACTAATACTACTAACACATTTCGCCAATTATGTTTAAGTCTAGTGTAATAGGGGGCGAGCCTATTGCCGGGCACTAGTCCAGACTCCGTGGCTGCTATTGAGAAATTCCTAATAATAATCTGCCCGACCCGGATATCGAACCCAGGACCTGCTCAATAGTCCAACGACCGCGACCACTAGACCGACGGGGCAGTCAATCAGTTTTGTTTGTACCTAACTATATATTTAAATACATACAAACATAAGCTGACGCCTTTTTCCAATTGCGGTTGGTAGAAACTACAGCACACCATCTCTTGTTACGATCCTTACATAATGCTGTCTTAAAACATTACTGAAAAAAATAAAGGCATCTGCTCGTGAAAAATTTTTTTTTTAATGTTAGTTGTATTTTCATTTAGCGTCATTTAAAAGCGTCAGAATCAATATTCCACAACAATTATGACACTGAGAACTGAAAGCGGCTTGAAGGCGCGGTCAATTTCCTTCGTAAATTTCTTCCTCTCAATTTTGTAAAGAGGTACAGTAAAAAGAACTCTAAAAGAAAGAAAAAAATGTCCTCAACTAACTGATGCATTTCGATTGTCACACTAAAAGCAAAAGAACAACATCACTATATAAACCTAGTTCCCCGAACTAATTTATATGATACTCAGTACATAAATAAACTACGGAATCCAGAGCACAGGGTATAAAACACGAGCGTCACTAATCACATCGAATGACAGATGATATCGTCGCGTTCCATTGCCGCCTGCACCTGTACCCGGTATAGTCACAGGAAAACACAGAGCACGTAATCGTTGGGACGACAACGTTTAGAGATGGCATAACTAACATTAAGCCTGTAATCGATACATTCTAATAGCATAAGTCATAGGCCTCGAGTTCGAACCCGAGACGAGATTGTATAAAAGGCGAGACGACAAAAAAATCGAATTAGTCCGTCAGTTAGATTATCAAAAAATATTTGACTCGTGTTTTTTCTTTTGTTACGTAAACCAAAATTGACGAAGATATGGCGCTTTTAAAAATCTCAATACGTCACGCCTATGTTTAGCCTAGGTTTAGCTAGTTCTGACGTCACGAGCCCCCACTCCCGAGCTTTAATGCGTTTTATCTTTGTCAATATTCATTGATTTACAAAAACAAAAAATACGTGCCCGTTAATTTCCAATACTCTAACTGCCGGACTAAACAGATTTGCAATTTTTTGATACTGTCGTCATGCCTATTATCACTAGCTTCGGTGAAGGAAAACATCGTGAGGAACCCAAACCAGCATGCTTGTGAAATATTTGTAGAGTAAATCCAAGTCCATGGGCGGTATAGCGGTATAAAAACTCCGACACCAGTTAAGGCACTAATCACACGATATGGAAAGAAGAATAGTACACGCACATTTCGTCAGTTATGTTTAAGTTCCATGTAATATGGAGCTAGCCTATTGCCATCAACCGGGCACAGATCTAAACTTTAGAGTCTGCTACTGTAAAAGTCCTGATGGAAAAGTCATTAACTCTTTTACCGACCCGGGAATCGACATTAGGACATGCTCATCAGTGGCACGGCGGGTACTTCTTCTTTCACTAGCCGCCAGTTTCTAAACGCTATTTGTGTCCTAACATAGTACAAGCAAACTAAGTCGCATTCTGACAGGCTTGGTCCGTCAGGAAAGTGTTGTCTATGCCGCCTCTATCAACAGCCTCCTTGCTCTATGATCAGGTACTCCCCGCAGAGTACCAGATCGAACACTCTTGTCAATGACGCACATAATAAAATACAAGATGACGAGCAAAGGAATGTCGTTTTACATAACACCGTAAAGCGGAACGGTAGCAATTGTCCACCTGTTCCACGAACATAAAAACCTATTTGTTGATTGTGGATGGCTATGTATTAGTTACACTTTAGGTACTACTGTCCTCTCTCTGTTATTTTACGTCTAATTTGAACGTTTTATAAACCTTGTACCTATATTTATAACTTAGCATAAGATTTTATTTTAATGTACTTTACACACATACACTACATTGCATTGTACAACTGTTGATTTTCCCGAATAAATAAAATAAAATAAACCTTATAGCAATGAGAATAAAATTCAGCGTATAACTGCCAAATCAGACGTAAAATAAAGTAGAGTAAAGTATGACCACTTTTTGGTGTCCAGTTCAAGGTGGCGTTGCTTGTCAAGAAAATTTGCATCAATTTGTCGAACTTGGTACATTTATTTTAGTTCTGTGGTTTCTCACCTGCACAGGTAAGTTGGTTGAAGTGTAGCAGGCTGGTTACACAGGCAATATGAACGAAGTATTGTGTTCCGGAATCTGTCTATGACATTTCGAAATTCAAATTCAAGTGAGGATCCTGACCGAAAATTTGTATATCAATTTTGGAAAGTGTATATTGCCCAATGATGGGTTTAGACAAATCACAACTAGTATTTTACTGATTAAGTTTAATATAAAGAAACAAATAAAAGAACACATTTAGTCACTACGATGCCACAGATTAGAGAGAAAAACAAAACAGAAACAGTCATAGAGCGTATTAATGTTGCAAGGCGCTAAGTTCGAAATAAAAATTCAACACCCAATGTGCTAAAGAATTTGCATGCCAGCCAATGATGTCATGATGTTTTAAAGGCAGTATCGGTGTTGTTATATCGGTTTTACTAGAGACTGAAATGGATTTTTAAAAATCCGGTAAGACAGTACAAGTACTTACAAGTTACAGTACTCAGCCTAGACAACCACTTAATTATGTATTTTCGGGCAAGCTATGGTAGCAAAAGAACAAATGTATCAATAACAAAAAAAAACTTTGAACGAAATAGGCGACCAGGCGACCATAGAGCATACACAATTATAACGCTTTATAGTTATGACCAGCAACTATGTATTTGCATAGTTGGTACAAATATAGTTGCAGGCAATCGCTTACGACCAACTTAACGTCCCTCTCACAAATTATTACAAGTCTTGCTGAAGCATTCACGGTTTTATGAGTTTCTCTCATTTTCTCATGAAAATTAAAAGAAAATTGCCTACCAACATAAAATAATAGCTATTGCAACTTCACATTTCAAATTACTTAAGATTTAATTATAATTGCAGAAATACGAGTTTTTTAGGGTTTGTTAAAGAATAAAATGAAATTGTTCTGGCTTGAGTATCTCTAATTGTACGGGAAACCTATACAAAGCGAGGCCATGTTCTACTGGAAACGTACTGTTTGATGTGTCGCCGTGTGTACGGGTCATAACCATGACTTGATCAGAAATACCAACTGATTGACATTTGACATTCTATTGTAATTTTTTGTCAAAAATAAATCAATTTAGCATAGATATTTAACTATCCTTGTTATGTCTAGACTTATACTCAGCAGGGTTTCGAAATTTGATTATTTTTATGAACATTAACAGTTTATATTTAAGTATAAAACTTTCAGAGCACCCATCACATAAAGATGGGGTTACAAATAATAAAATATTTTGCATTCATCAAAGATGTGTGTTAAACTTTTATGTTAAAAGTTTAAGTGGAAGTCTTTTTAGCCCAAGCTTCCATCGTGAAAGTAAACTCAAAACTTAAATACTATCCATTTCAATGTAACTAAGTAAGGTTAGCAATACATAGACTTACTTAACGATCTCGTAATGGATTCCCGCAATAAACCAAGTACGTACTCCATACATTAGTACCTCTGTGTTCTCAAACAGAAGCACGCGCACAGTGTTACACATCGCAGTCAGGTGGACAAAAAGTAAAGTTTTTATCACAACCGGTTGCAAGGTGCGACAGTTGTCACGAGCGACGCTTAACAATCGTGGAACACAAGAAAACACGACGATACTCAGTTACGGAACAATTGTCACAAATACCGATCGCTAATGGATGTTTTATTAGACATTCTTGTTATAACGACGCAGCAACTACGTCAGTTTGATGGAACTTTTATATCTCTCTTTATAAAACCAATAGAAAAACAATTACTTTCAATTTAATCATTTCCTTCACCTGAATTCCTTCACGTGTAATTATTAGCAGTTGTCGATTAAACAAATTAATATAATAAACGACACTTAAAACTGAAATAACGGCCACATTAATACCTCTAACTGCACGACTTGTAAATAAAATTAATTTCCTTTCTTTTAAATAATTACCCACGATTAGATAGCCCGTTTTTTACGTTACAAAAACAGCTTATAGCCAACAATTAAGAGCGAAAAGAATAATTGGCTTGGAGAAATAATTCTACGTTATTTAGCTTCACAACAATGACAACGCTCCTTAACTTAACTTTCGATTGTTCATCACTACGTTTGGTTACGAAGCCAAACATCCGTATACCGTAATTTGTACGGTCCCTACAAGTCAACACACACACTTAACTGTATCGGCGTTAATTAAAGGGGTGCTCGACGTCTATAAGACAAGGGCAACGGGTCTAAATCGAATCAATTTGTCAGTACAAAGGCTTTCAGTTGAAACGGGAGCAAAATCGCCCTTTAGCCCAAGTGACAGTTATGACGTGGCAGGGCGTGTCCGCGACTGCGCCCTCTCTTCATTTGTCGAGCCATTTGCTCACCGGAATGCGGTGTCATCAGCGGCGAACGGAGCGTGAAATGGAAAACGCCCCTCTAGTGACAACCCACCCCCTCGCAACCCCCTCTATTGCCCTTAACGTGCGCTAACGAAATTTCACTTTGTCGAGTGAATTTTGTCCGCTTTAACCCGCCGGTCGATCCACTATGCGCTTGATATGTTCAAATAGGCGAGCCCGAAGTTTACTGTTGATTGCTTTAGTTTTAGTTACAGCAAATAGACCGGAGTAATGAAGGACGGAGCTCAGAGCTGACTTGATCGTTACCTTCGGAGGCAATTTTGCAAGACGAGCTGGGAAAAGCTATTTTCATATTTAATTAAAATTGTGGGAGCTACATTTCGTTTAGTCTAGCGGTAAAGGGTCAGGCAGTTAACTTTTATTGAGCTTTTTTACTTTCAGTATTTTAAAATGTATGTAATTGTAAAATAAATCTCCCGCCTCACAGATACAAAATAGAAAGTTAATAACAACAAATCAAATGTAAAGAAACCGACGGCTTATCTTGAAAAAACAGCGTTAAAACAAACGCAATTTACAACAATTCTCTTCTCTTCAGTAATTGTAACAAATTACCGACGTGGGTCGCGGCTCTCAAGTCGATCCCGTGTTATCCGCTCAAATTGTCACCCTAATCCCGGGATAATCCCGGGATTCGCACTATTTGTTTGCTAAAGGGATCCCGGCGCTGACGGCACGTGACTTACATGTAATCACGTGGCCGCGGAAGATCAAATAAATGGAGCTATCTTTTAAAAAGTTTTATTTGAATGTAGAGCATTTCTCTCTCCTTTAAAAGTGTTAGTAGTAGATGTAAAGTAGATGTAATTTTTATTTTCTAACTAAGTAGTACCTAATCATCGACGAAAATTTTCTCGGTCAATAACAGGGTCTTATGTCATATACGTAATGTGAGCAGGGATTCGGAGTAAGGAACCTCCTTACAAAACGCGCCGCGTTGAACATGTCTTTAGAGTTAAGAGCCTACAAAAACGTCGACTTTGACTTGACTTTGGATTGACATAATCTTTTCGCCAGCTTATGTCCATTATATTTTTGGCCTATTTATCATCATTTACCCGACTTAGGACCTGTTTCACCACCTACGATTAAGTTCCCGTTAACGTACTTGGCAGATATTCTTATACAGATTCTGTTCCATTTTTGAATTTATTCGGTAAGTAGTAGCTATTTGGACATCGTGGAATAGGCCCTGAGACATAAAGCTTACCTTTACAAAACAAAACACACTCACCTACATTGATCCCCAGCACGTCGTCGAAGGGACAATCGATTATCAATTTGTCAATACTCGCTGACACAAATCGATTGCAACCCGATTGGAACAGCCCTGTAACTGGATTGGAATTGCTCGCTTGACAAACGATTCCTAGCGAGGGTTGCGTGTGTTGCTTGTAGCTGTCCCGTCTTAATGTATTGGGTTTAATGGCAAGTAGATAGTGTTAGTCGAAGTATGGTTTGGCCACCTTTTGACGATTTGGAATAAGGGGTTATGACTTTCAGCCGTTTTTAATCACACTGTATTTTTTTTCTAACTTGTTAGAATTAGAAAAAAACACAGTGTGATTTACGGATAATTAAAAAGTGAAGCTACTGCAAGTTCATATAAAGAACCATAACAGGGGTTCTGTGGTAAACGACAAATAACATAAACCACGACCAAAACCAA
This sequence comes from Xestia rhomboidea, assembly GCA_963853795.1. Taxonomy (NCBI): domain Eukaryota; kingdom Metazoa; phylum Arthropoda; class Insecta; order Lepidoptera; family Noctuidae; genus Xestia; species Xestia rhomboidea. Next base: position 6,059,546 of record OY970779.1, on the reverse strand, counting down.
AAACAGACTATTGACTTCCAGTCACAATAACTAACAGATTCCGTGGAAAACTGACTTATATCCTCATCCATAGTGTTGTGCCATCCCACCGGGACTGGCCATAAATCCCGGGACGAAATAAATCTAATTCGGCGTCGACGTTTAAATTGTTGGGCTACAATCGTTCCTGTTGGCCGTACAACGGTTGTGCCGAATAGGCGCCATTTGTTTTATCCACAGTGGCGTTATTTGCGGGATTATTTGTGGCGGAATTTGGGTAAATTGAAATTTAGGAATCAGGTGGGTACGATTTATGTGGGCCTTGTAGAAGACGCTGTGTTGCACACAGGATCACAGCTTGAAACTATCAATTTTCTCGTTCATTTACGCGGTCTCCGGTATTTTACTTAATCATGCAGTTTTTCAAGTTAACACTGGCATTGGCATTGGTATTTGGCATGAACTCTTTCATGCCAAATACCAATGCCAATGCCAGTGTTAACTCCTACCTCTCCACCTCCCCCCCTCCTCCACCTCCTCTCCTCCTCTCTAGGTCTAAGAGGGCCCACTTTTTCATACAGCTATATCATCTAGTATTTTTTACAAGTCTGTTTTATAGCCATAAAACTGAGTTTGATTTCTGGACAGGAACTGACATATCAAAGCTTCTAATTAATAGCCAACTACGTTCTCAATTAGTAATCCGCGTCTTAACAATAATTAGTAAAAGCTATCTACATATATCCCCATTACGTCCTCAAAAGAGACTTCATGTTTAATGTGGCGATACAGAGACACGTCGCAATGTGTCACAATTAGAGACGCACACTGCGACAAATGTCATTACAGGGGGACAAAATTGTCAAGACAAAAAATCTTCAATTTGTTTTTTTTTTAAAGGTTGATGAACTTCAGGAAATTATGGTTTTTAGTGATTTTATGAATCTGTATTGGCTTAAACTTTGTGCTATCAAACATAACATTTTTGCTAAAATGTCAAAAAAAAATTTAATGGAAGTGGTGACCTCATAATAACCACTTGAAAACCATTCATTCATCACATAAAAGTGATGCCACACAAGATTTCTAAACGCACGTTTTTTTGCTATTTTTAACATTTTTTGTGTAAAATGGCCCGATTTGTACGGAAAGACATGGAATTTCCATAAATATGTCAAACAGTCGTATTAAAGTGGAGAATTCGAGTTTTAACCGATGAAACATCCAGATTCTGCCTACCCTCTGTTGGATTTACAGTTGTGAATTAAGATATATGTGGTTTGCGGTTGTCAAAAATCACTTGTATTTTTATCTCAAGGGTTTAAAGTTGAAAGTTGTGTCGCAAAGAGTTTTGTAAGTGTTTCTCTTCCGTGGTTTTTGTGTGAATGCAATGCCGCTAATATATCTGTCAGTGGGGTGTTTTGTTATAGGTTTTAGTGTCGAACACATGGCAGTGATTTGTTTGGACCGCACACAAATACTCTGTTTTATTATTGTTATTGGCCGCCGAAATGTTTGTAATACATTTTTAAAGTGTCACTTCATTTGAAACTCGTAAAACTATTAGGAGGAGATTTCATTGTCAACGTTCGGGTCGTTAAGAATTACAGCGCTCTTGCCAGGAAACGTACTGAATGTTGTTTTAAGCGATTGATGTTTTGGCTCATCAAGAAGATAAATGATAATGTTATTAAGATGGTTTCATTGACTTTATTACTTCCACAAACATGAAAATATATCATGTTTAAAATATCAAAGGCAACATAAAGTCAAACTGTTCTAAACTAGTTATTGCAACATTTTCAGTGTCCTCTTCATCATTGTCTTCAATATCGTCACAGAACACTAGATCTACAAAAACACCAAAAGAAACTGACAAATAACCGTCTTAATAGCTCTGAATCACATCATTTATCAAACTAGATCTCCCTTGCAACGCCCCAAAAATTATTACCAGCACACAACGATTCATCCGTATCACACTATTAAAAGATCATCTCGTACAGTCTATAAATATCGTGTTCTCCCGAGTCCCACAGCAATATGTCTTTATTCCGTCTAATAACAATTTAGGCAATTATGTCACAAAAGGAAGTGTTTTCGTCGAACGCATTTCTCTCCGAGGGCGAAGTTCCCGGGGGGCACCACATTATTGCCTCACTGTGATTTATATGCAATACGCTACCGGTTTTCGGTAACCTCTTTCGTTTTATTCTTTGTGCAAATCGGATTCGCGCGTTTGAGTTTGCGGTTCGTAATTGAATTTCGGTGATTAAAATGTGATTTTTAACGTTTAATATCATGGCTTTACTTTAATTAAAAACTGTATTGATGGTTGATGGAAGTCTTGCAAATGAATTGAACAAAAAAGCATTGGTTTGTGGCTAACAGGCCATTGCGTAGGGCTCTTTAGTTCAAGCAAGACTGTACTTCATAAAAACATCTAATCAATTTTAAAGCAACCAGATTAGGTAGGTACAGCTGCAAATAAATAGAAAACCCAATAAGTAGTACAAATTCTTACGAAACAGATTACTTTAGGGTGATTGCGATCATTTTTCCGGAACGTAAGTCACAGACACAGTGTGCTGCGACAAGAAAGCCGGGGAACAAAGCGGTGTCGCGTAACTCTTACAAATTGTTGTTAAACTCGATTTATGTCCGACTGAGACCACGTCGCGCCCACTGTGCGCTGTGGGAAAGACAAATGTCTCCTCAGATTGTATCCAGTGAACCTAATGCGAACGTTTGCGGCGTTACGATATTGTGGTACTTTGAAATGTTATAATGGCGTTAAAAATGTGTTTTCTGATGTCGTGAAAGCGCATCTCCTGTGTATGAATGTAAGAAAATGTAACTATTTCTAACGGCCAATTTCACCAATTGAACTGAAGATAAAGAACCGCGTTCAAGAGTTACAGCTGTTAGTTTCATCTTCGTCATGAAATATTTACACTGACAATCCTTGAACGCCGTTTAGATTTGTTGAGAGCGTTAAGTTTGGGTGAAATTTGCCCTATATCTGTCTGACCTTCTATGATAAGTAGATAATATTATGCCTCCGAAGCAACTGGATAGATTCGCAACTGTTCTTGAATTGGATGCAACAATATGTAAAGAACACATTCACAGAAATAACGTTAAATACGTACTAAAACAATAAATCCTACAAAACAATGTAGATTTTGACTACTTCATAATTCTATTACAATTTATGATGATTAACGTTAAGACAATAACCAATTAGCAATATTTACAGAATCCAAGAAACAATGAAGTAATAGAGTAAATATGATTTGTAAAATGATCAATAGCCAATTTTTTTTCTATTTATTTATTTTGTACCATAATATCTACTTTAAATATCTCTGCCAAAGTCTACGGGTAAAATAAACTTATTCGCTGATGATTCTACTCCAAACACAAGTGACAAGATTTATTATAATCCGTTAACCATGTTTTCTGAATCATGTCTAGACTGAAGTCGTAGATTCTAATGGCCAAGTATAAATAATGTCAGGCTAAAGTAGGAATAACCACGTTGGTCTTATACTAACACCTTCATGCTTCGGTGGGACGGAAAGATAAACACTGCAAGCAAAAATATATACTTATGTGTTTTTAACTTTCATTTATTCTTCATAGAAAGTTTTTTTTAAAGTTAAGTTTTTATAAAGCAAAATATATTTAAATAAAAAAAAAAACAATTTTGAACTGTCACGTGTACCAAAACACTTCATACTACTTGACGGTCGCACAGTGGTTAGACACAAACATCTTCAAGGACAAAAAAAACAGTAAATAAAAAAACATCAATAAAAGGAGGCAAACTCAAGTGGCTTCTCAATGGGACTCAAACGGTTTGTTTTGACTACCCTCCTGAAGAGGTATTAAAAAACGTTATCAGCCTACTGAAACTTCAAAGCGTCTTTCAACCGAATCACTTAACTAAATATCTGAGATTATTCAACTAGCTAAATGGGTTTTTATGGCTACATTTATAATAAAAATCATTTTATGTAAAGATCAAAAGCATAATAAAATATTATACGAATCTTTTTCTTGTGAAGCAAATAAAATACGCCAATGTATTTCCGATTCAAAGAAAGATAGCCTCAGGCGAAATGTGTTTTACATTTACGCCAGTTTGTCATAAAAGCTGTGATTTAATATCTAAGAGGGCTCTGGGTATCATTACCATCTACAAATCTATCAACTTTGTCCACCCAGGGATCTTAATGTATTTATGTTAGCCTCTCATATTATATAGTTAACCCCTATGGTAATATAAAGTACTTTCATATTATTAGATTTTATGATTCACAGCAAATTATGCCTCACAAGCGATTCTTCGAAGTCCCAGGCTTTTGTCGTAATTTCCATGCAAAATATAGTCAACAGCTTCAATTTAAATAATCATTTAAGTACACATATTATCGTCTATTGTACAAAGATTCAAAGTATGGTAAATGCAGCAGCGGCAGCGTGAAGGAAGATAGGAATCTTAATGGCACATAAGCTGTAATGTACATATTAAGTACGCATGTATTTATTTATGTTTGATGAGGTGCGCACACAACATGGCCTCGTAAGGCCCCCGCTCGTGTCAAATGGTTAAACGACTGTGCGGTACTGTCAATCAGTGTAGCTGGAAATTAATATGACAAGGGCGAACATGAGTGCACTTCAAGTATGAATTTGATTAGGTGCTTAGATTTTTTGCGGTCAGTTTATTAAGTTGTTGAAAAATTTTACCAACATTTTGTGCTGTAAAATTCCATGTTAAAAAACTGACAAGTTAATTACAACTACGTAGGATAAGGAAGTATGAATAACGAGAGGGTATTTAAATAAAGTACATAGATACATTTTACAAAATGTCTGTCGGCTTCGTCTTGACTAAAGACGGCCGATCTTACGATAAACATCGGTCGTTACGCAGTCACGGGCGGTGCACTAACTGCCGGGGTACTCCACGCGTGCAACGTTTTTGTCCACAACACCGCCTTTTTGTAGCACTGGGCTTTCTTTCAAATTCTAAATTAGAATGCGTGCTGGTATGGGTAATACGGACAATTAGTAAGCGCCTATGATTTATGTGGCTGAAAAATTTGGAAATGGATTTTGTCTATGGTTGGTATTTTGGCGCCAACTTTGATAGGCCGCTAACGGTTTTCTGTATTTATTTGTATAGGTTTTTTTTTTTCAAAAAAAGATCTGCAACTAATCTGGTAATTGTCTTAATTTTATAGACTTTATTAAAACATTTCGTATTTTATGACCATTTTAATTCGTCGATTTCAAAAAGGAGCAAATTTTTCTTCAATATTTCATCAAATACAGTGAAACACGTGCTAACGAAAAAGCCAAAGAGGATATAAACCGCCTAAGAACCATAAATTAATCTCTACAAATTCCTAAGTATAATAGCAGTAAACGCCAACGCGCCAAAGACAATGTCTAGTAATTTATGCCATACTAATTGTTACTAATGAGACATTGTGGCATCGTAGCGTGGGCTAGACAACCTTTATGCGCAATACGTGGCGTTTGTCACTCACACTGATATTAACCATTAATTAATTAAAGTAATTTAATGGCCGGTAATGATCGAGTAGACGTATCGGCTCAATTATTGCCTATGCAAATGTGAATGTCTTTATGACTCGTTTTGTGTGACAGAGTGCAGAACGAAGTATAATATGGCAATTTTGTTTTTGTTTGGAGTTGAGATTCTTCCGACTTTCTCTGTTTTGTTTGTTAGTTTGTAATGAATGTTGCATCTTTTTCCTGTGTACCTAATGCATATTGTTGCATAATTGCTTCCTCGAAGTTTCTTCTATTTAAGTTAGTTTCAAGTAGTGTTCCGGAAGTACCTACTGAAGTAGTTTAGACTTTTGAATGAAATAGTCAAAGCAATTTTCTAATTTTAGAAATCCCGTTACGACAAAAAGTCTTGCTGACTTATTCGAAATTGAGTGAGTTCTATTGAGCATTTCCCAGCGGTTTACCGACGCTTACCGATCTTACAAAATAAACTAAAACTGCAAACAGAGTTGTAATTTGAACACGATTTTTCTTGTAAAAACGATTTGATTTTTTCCTTGTAATCTGGTAGGCAACGGGCCATGAAACCAGAAGGTCCGACGTGTCAAGCAAGCACCCGAATGTTCAGTCCGTGTGAACTGGCGTCCGTGAGAATGTGGTCGAACTTCGATTGTTTTATTAGATTAACACCCTCCCTTCTTCTGCGCTCCTGGTACACAGTCATCCATTTCCTTCGATTAACTCATCGATATCTAAGAAAATAGAAGCGATACCAATTATTAACAGTCTTAATGCGTTGAATATTCATTATTTATTGCATAAAACATGCTTTAATGACTCGTTTAAATTCATAACGGCTATAAGAAACTCATTGAAATGATAACGATGATGCAAGTCTGTTTTCATTATAGATGCTATTTATTATTATTATATCAATTCGCGTATTGATATCATAATGCATGCAAGTTGAAATCGTGCCAGAATCTGCCAGATTTCTATTACATATATTTTTTGCCGCAGCAACCCACGGCCTAACTGTTCAATTAGAATGAATGAAATCATCCGAAAAGGCGAAAAATAGTATTTTTTTATTTCACATTCAATCCTGGTCACCAAGTACGCAAAAAAAACTCAATCTCGGAAAGAATTCGAATATTATTTTTGACATGGATTCCGAGAAGCAACCGCAACAAACCGAATCGTCTGTGATCGTTTCGATTCGATTCGACCGCAACTCACTCGTTTGTCAAATTGGCAGTTGCTGCTTTTTTGTTTTCACTGGACAATTTTCGTCGCTTATCAGATGGGAACATTATTTTTGGAATTAACGAGAAAGCTGTCACACACGAGAGCAGCGGTGGCTCAGTGGTGGCGGCCCCAGCTTACATGCAGTAAGTCAGCGGGTTAGAACCCAGGCAGGCGTTTTACTTTGTGTAATTTATTTCATCACCACTGCTCCTAAAAACGCTGAAGGAAAACACGGTGTGAGGGTGTGAGGAAACCGGCATGTCCTAGAACCAAAAATTCAAAGACATGTGACATCTACCAACCCGCAATGGGCTCGCGTGGTGGATTATAGCTCATTCCTTCTCATAGAGAGGAGGCCGTGTGTCCCAGCTGTGGAAACATTACAGGCTGATTATGACTTTCTGCTCTGAATTTTCCTCTACAAGTTTTTTCGAACCATTTTCTTAAGCCCTCAAACAACAAACAACTTATTTTATCCCCAAAAAAATCGTCTTAACCGGATACTTATCCCTAATTAAGAACTAAAAACATCGTTATATGTCACGGATCATTTTGCGGCGGCGTCTCAAACGACGGACTAACTCGAAACACTCCGGAGTTGTTTCAAATAGGCCGTGGTGACAACTCACCCGTTACCATGGAAACGCTTTGTGATGTGTTTTGATAATGGCCGTGTTGTGACGTTTTTTGATACCGAATCTAAGAAGTGATACATGTCTGGGAATATAAATAGAATTGAGAGACTGATTTGTAACAGTCAATGGCAGTTAGTGATGTGCTGACAGTTTAAGAACTTTTAGTCATTCATTTGTGTTTTTTTTTAGTTTTATTTATTGTAACGCTGTACCATGGCATTTTAGGGTTCTTACAGACAAGCGGCACGTTGCCAACGTCAGATAAACTGCAGCCGTCGCCACCTGTCGATGGCTGCAGTCGACGCGCCGGGCGGCAGCCGCCGAAGCGTCGACGACTGCCGTCGACGGGTTGCGACGCTTGCAGTTGTGACATGCCGCGAAAATGTGTGTCAACTGTTGCCGTGTGCCGTGTGCATCGACAGGTGGCGACGGCTGCAGTTTATCTGTAGTTGGTAACGTGTCGCTCGTCTGTAAGAACCCTTACTCGCTTTTGATTCTTCTCCAATTACTTAAGGTTAACCATATTCTTCTTTGCCCTCGCCTCTTCTCGTTACGCGGGGTTTGCGCTCTTAATCTTTTGGCGCCATTCACTTTGATTTTGGATCAACTACGAATATTTTTTCTTGTTCTTTGCGAGATAAAACAGCTCAACAGCTCTCCTCCTAGCCTAAGGAACTATTTACTCCTTTGTGTGGTACTTCATGAGCATAGACCAAAGTTCATGAAAGTAATCCTTGGTTTTTCTCCAGGCCATGTTAAGGCTCTCTTTCATAGAAATCTGTTCAGTACTTTAAACTTAAAGAAGTAACAAACACGGAGGCATTCTTTCAGATTAAGGTACTATAAACTTTTTCTAATGGAGATAATTAGTAGATCGCAGTTTATAGCTGCTATTGAATATTTAACATTTGTATCATTATCATCAGTTAACAAGAAAATAAAAACAATATTACTAACACATAAAATACGCTTGATAGATCAGACATTACATGTGTTAGAAAAAAAACAACAATAATTGTTGATACGACGGTAAAAAATTAAAACATAGACTAATCAGATACTCCGACTGATACTAGTTTATACAATACATGTAATTACCTAGGTATTAGTCTAGTTAAATGTACTGAAACACGCTGCGATATTCAAAACAATAGTTTTTGTCCATGCATATTAGTTACAACAACATAATTATCAAATACCAATTTGTTAGCAAACACTAATCACATTCCAGTCACAGCATTTTCGAATTAACATGATTGTTCAAAACAAAAACGCAGTACAAGAACATTTTTTATAAAACAATATAAAATAACAGTCATTAAAGCGTGCGCGTTCATTCGTATTCATACAATCAAACAACTTCATATTTTTTTCTATTTTTTGGTAGCTACTTCGTTATTATGCATAGTTTTCGTAATTACACTCACAAATGCATTTTGCATATGAATCGGGTAAAAGGATATTATCGGGTAATCTATCTTCAATTCTTATATTATTTTACGGTAACATTTAAGCGAATACCACTTTTATTTGTAAAAGTTTATGCCGTTTATAAAAAACAAATTGGTGAATTATTTTTATTCTGTGTTTATGATCGCCTTCCGTCAGGTTCCATGTCATTGTTTTTTTTGTTTACATCTCTTTGTTTTGCTTACAGAAAATATTTTATTCTTCTTTTCATGGTTTGCAGTTTTATAAAGGACAATGCTGGTGATAGCTAGCAATTAAAAGCAACACAAGATCACGCCTGTAATCCCTAAAGGGTTAGGCAGAGGTGTAATGGAGGCGAGCCTATTGCCATCAACCAAGCATAAATTGAGTGGTGGGAGAGCAGCGGTGGCCCAGTGGTGGCGGCTCCGACTTACGAACAGTAAGTCGTGGTTTCGAACCCAGGCAGGCGCATTACTTTGTGTAATTTATTTCATCACCACGGCTCTCAAAACGGTGAAGGAAAACATCGTGAGGAAACCGGCATGTCCTAGAACCAAAAAATTCGAAGACATGTGACAACTACCAATCCGCACTGGGCCCGCGTGGTAGATTATAGCCCATTCCCTCTCTTAGAGAGGAGGCCTGTGTCCCAACAGTGGGAACATTAATAGGCTGATGATGATGATGGCCATAAATTCTAGCCTAACACTTTGCCTGACCTGGGAATCAAACCCAGGACCTCAAGTTCAGCGGTAGCGCTTGCACCCACAAGACCAACTAGACAGTCAGACAGGCAATTAAAATGATATTAATATACTAGTATCTTTAACACATTAGCCTCAATAAGGATACAACAGTACCCTAACAATGTAAGCATGACTTGTGGTCACTGAACCGGTTTCAATTGCAAAATCACACCTCTTGGTACACTCAGATACTACTGACAAGCAAAAAATAGTTTTTTAATTAGTAAGTGGCTAGTTTTTTATAGATTATTCAATAGTGAGAGGAAGTCTGTATGTACAGATAATGTGCATTTGAGGGCTATAGTTTTTGAGCTCACCAGATAGCACCACTGGCGAGAAAAGTCCTGTCAATTCTATTTTATGCTCTATGTACCAATCACTTAATAAAAAGTTTGTTTTATTACGTATAACAAGTTATCATAGTCTAAACTTCAGATACATATATTAACAATATTCTCCCTAAAATTAGAAAGCATGAAAAAAACCATTCTTCCTCTAAGTACTAACAAATTAAATCCTAACTTGCTACTGAAAATCTATAAGTCATAATTAATCAGAAATGGCTCCATTCTCTACCACAATTGTAAATATTGTAAAACTTGTTAAAAAGAACGCGAGCACTCTATGACATCTAACATTATTTAAAGACGTTACTCTACACGTACGCCTCTAGCGGCGAATTCTTGCACGAGCCCCCTTTGGGACACACGCCAAAGAGCCTTTGAAAAGCGGGTAAGTAGCAGAAGTCCTCAGTTCCAAAATGGTGGCAAACTTACGGCAAGCCTTTTCTAATAAGGAAGTTATCTTTTTCCTAGCTGCTAATTTCAAATGGACGTAAGCCTTCTTTTGTTTTACTTATGTCTGGTTTTATTTCCGTGTTGGAACCATTACACAACAGAGCTATAAAAGTAAACTACGGCAGACTTTCACTGGTACAATATCTGTAAGTAATCACCACTCAAGATAGGTTATTTACCACTGTAGATTAGTCTTTAAAAACAAACAAACATATTATTTTCAATGCTTTACATCTGTCTAAACTTTTCCCAACTGTGTAAGTCGGCTTTCAGTCCAGCTGAATGAAACTGGACACCAGTATATCAAATGAGATGGGACGACTACCTATCTGACCTCCTTAATCCATTTACTGGGTACGATATCCCTCGGTAAGCTGGTTGTCAGACTTTCGCGTTTCTGACTGTCAAAGATCTACTTACAATACTGCATAATTATTATTTTCAATGCATATTGAAAAGATCGTACCTACTATCTAGCTGAATAATTAGTCATTTGCACAAAAACTAAAGATGCATTCAGAGTTGCAAAAACATGCAAAAGCCGATTAACCTAATGAAGTTATGACCTATACACTGTATAAAAAACAATAATCAATTTAATCCTTTTAACACGAATATTATCTAACTATTCAATTAATATAACACGTGATAACTCAATCTTTACAAGAGCTTAAATATTTAACAAAAATAACCAAATTCAATTAAAACATATCACGGATTTTACCGAATTGATATGATCGAATAATCGGCAATTGTTTTCAATCGAATCGAATAAAAATCGATAAACAAGACCATCTGTTCTCCAATCAATCAATGTTCAAAAAAATCAATGCACCACACATAGAGCCTCTTTTCGCTACGCTTTTTTGCGTATAAGTCCAAATGAGCGTGCGATCTAAGAAAAAGAGCCTCGCCATTGTGTCTTGGGGTCCGAATAACAAGGAGTACGACGGAAAAAAACAGGAGAGGACAGGACATTCAATTTGTGATCGTTAAAGAGCAGTCCAACACTATTGTTCAAATATCACGATGGTACAAACTAAAGACGCGGGTTGATTAGCGAGCTTAGTGCAAACGAACGTGAAAATATATTAAAGCACTTTTTTTTAAGGTGTTGGTAATAGGCTTGCTGTCATACCCACTATGAAGTCTTATTGACCAAAGCAAACGCCGAAATACTCGACAAAATAAACCAGTATGACGAACATTGCCGAAAAATTCACCTCAATTATCCGGTAGCCAAAATAACTGGCATAAAAATCTCAGATTTTATTTGTAACGATCCGCTATTCGTCGGCTAGTTGCACCCAACCCGTTACCACTTAACCCGTCGCTCTTCACTTAACCGTGCGCTGCAAAACAAAACCGACCTCTAACTACAGTTTACGTGCGTATCGATCCGTTCAGAGCTGGCAACTCCATTGATTACGAGTCTATCTATATAGCAACACCGAATAGCGATACAATTGATGAGTCGATATACATTGCGCGTCAACCAAGTAGTTTTTATTGACTTGTGCGTGACGATGGAGCAATGGATGGTGTGGAGATCATTGTATCATGTTTCTTGGTGTTTTGAAAGGAGAAAAGGGTCAGTCCGATGCCCCTCACATACAAGCCCTGCGTGATGTTATTGAAGAATTAATTAAGTACGTAAAGCAACATCCATGACAAAATAAAACGATGGAGGAAGTCTCGATTCTCTCCATCTTTTGGTGGAATTAAGATTCAGCTTAATTCTGATAAATGATGCGGTCGGAATGATTGTCTTTCGACCTTTGAGATTCTGAAGAACTTTATTTCTTTACGTGTTTTTATTGACATCGTTTTAGATTTTAAAAAAAATGCAATTAATTAAATTTATTGCAGTGCCGTTTTTGCTGCAATGTTTTTTATTGAAAAAGAATATTAATCGGTTCTTGTTATGATTCATTTATCGTGTGATAAGATTGTCATAACAAATCATGTTAAAACCTTCCTTAATAAGTAATTCCTTTAATAAGAAAATTGGTATCATTGGCATATCATCAAAACATTAATTAGAACAGTCTTTTTCTGCAAATATCGCTGTGAAGCTCACAGAAGAGGCGGGTATTATTTTAACAGCCAGCTAGAAATCTGTCACAGATTCATTTTTCAAATTCAGAACCATTGATTCTGATTACAAAAAGCTGTACACAACCTGGCCGTAAACATTTATGACCTAGTTCTTGCTGACTTCTGCCCGCGACGACGTTTACGTGGACCACAGGATAAATAGTATTCAGAATAAAAACTATATGTTGTCAATGAACATCCAAAAATTTATTTACAAATATTCACATTTATAATAATACTAGTTCTGCTACAAAGCCTTTTTCTTCAAACTTCCCCTGGCGCAGTTGTTATATACATTATAAGAACAACTATGCAAAATTTCATAGAAATCGGTTCCGTAGTTTAGGATTCTATAGAATACGAAGAGATATTGATTTATATTATGTAGATAGATTACTTGGACTGAGTTTAAGAAAAGTGCAGCTAAGTAGAGCACCTTCTCTGTCATTAACCAACTCTTTCAAAAGCTCAACATGTCTTTAAACACCCAACTACTGATTCACGAGCAATCATTTCGCCATTAATTCATGGAGAAACCCCAATACCACCAAAATCTTCCCAGCAAGTGACACAGCTGGTCAGGTGTTTCCACCGTGACTGATTCCATGTTTTTTGCCAAGTCTTTAACGATGTCTTAGGGTCGGATGTTTTTTCGCACTTTGCCCGTTTGATTCACATGTAATTGAGGTCCGAATTCGTTAAGGATACGATTAGGCGATGATTAATACAGCCGGCGATCTTTAGTGAGGTAACCTTTACTGTTGGAGGGCGATGGGCCCGGGATTTGAGAGAATTTTGGAAGAAATCTTGTTTGTAATGTATATACAAGACAGTGAAGGAGTATAAACGAAATATGAGACAGCAGTACCGACCTGTCTTAGTTGATTAGTTTGTATAAGCTGGCTCATAAGTATCTATACGTAATGTTTCAAGTTCCACCGATACAATTATCGGTGGAACTTGAAACAATCAATATAACAATCAATATCTTGAAAGAATCAATGATTCTTGGTGCGCACAGCGACCAATCAAGCTATATACATACAAAGCGAGGCCATGTTATACGTTTAAATATCGTATATATCATATCATAAATATCATATAGCATGATGTGTCGCCATGTGTGCAACCAGAGGTTTTTTTTTAAAATTAAGTATCAAATAGACTGAAACTCAGCATGACAGCATAGATCTAGTTCCTTTAACACATTTTTATAGCTGTGATCTTAAGCCAGCAATCCTTAATTTTTTTCCTAAGAAAATTGTAATTTGCCAATTCTAGGTACAAAGATTAGGTGAATCAGCTTCAATTCTTCAAAACGCAAAAGCGACACGTCTTCTTAAAAATACATTCCTTTATAATTTTCGCAAATGATACGTGACGGTGACCGAATGTGGCTGACATCTGATAAATGGGACGGGATTCATTTTATTATATTTAATTACAACTCCATGCATCTCGTGTCCTGTTTGTACTAATTGATTCTTTTGATGTATCGAATTCTATTTAAAAAAGTTATTTAGCGATGTTTAATGTCTTTGAAAATAAAAAGAAAAAAATGTTGCCAATGTTTTTTAGACTGTGTAAGTGTGTACAAAAAGGTTTTATGAAGCAAATTATTTCCTTGTTATTTATTATACAAGTTGTTTTGCGCTTATTCTAATCAGCTGTTTGATAAAAACTTGTTTAATTACTTTAGCAGGTAACGAAGCATTGGTAACTAGTCAGCACTATTTATTTCAGGTTTTTCTTAAAGGGAAAAAAGGGAAATTCAAACTAGAATTCTTGGAAAAAGCAAGTAGGTAGTTTACAACAAAACTTGTAATTTACCAACAACGATACATGACAACATACAGACGAAAGATTAATCATCAAATTGTGTTAAAATGACGAATGCTTTTTACCACCAAACCGACTTTACTTAGCGTTAAAAAATCATAAAGTTTTCTTTTAGCATGTGGTCAATGTAATTGTGTTATTAACTTCAATGTTGTGAATTCCAACGAATCCGACAATGCATAGGCAGTTTTACTTAACGACGACCATTATTTTAAGGGTTACTTTTTATTATATTATCTGTGGTAAACCACGCAAATTCCCGCGCAAAATATCTCTGAGGAGGTCGCGTTTTGCATTCATACTTTTTTAATGATCATAAACAATCTAATGATTTTTTCGCGCGTCTCATCGATTGTTTTCAACGACCGACGATAAAGTTGCTACCATTGTAGTATCGGTAGCAGATAGCACAACAATAATTAACCATGAAAAGATTTGTTTTACTAAAACACAAAACTGATACATATCTGATTATTATAAAAGCTAAAACAGTTCTGAAACGTTACACATTATCTAAAAAAAGCAAACCTAAAAACATTAACAAGTTAATTTCAAAAAAATAATTACGCACAGTGTGCAATTTGAAACACAGATAATACAAAATGTGCCGGATGTAAAGATAGCGCCATTGTTGTGTCTTCATTTCCTTTACGTTTATTGCCAGGGCAATAAATAGAAAATTGAATTTTAACAGGCGTGGAAAATGTTTACTAAACTTAAATAACTGAGCACTTAAGAAACGTTTTTTGTTTTTCTATAACTGTTGATAATGATTACTATGGATGGTGTTACATCCTTATTTTGTTGCTTTATTAAAATATTGAAAACATCAAGTTTTGTGCACGTGTCGATGAATTAATGTAGTCATTATTTTCGAAGGTCTTAAAATAGTAACGGATTTAAAATTGAAGTAAAACTAAAAAAACTAGTAACAAGACAAAGGTATTTCGATATAATAATAGCATAAAAAGGGCTTAATAGATCTTGATAATAAACATACAGTTTAACATAAAGGAAGCCAATCTTTGCAATCGATGATTTTATGTTTTAATGCAACCGATCAACTCCAATGAATTTAATTGATTTATTCTTTGTTAAGTTTACTAAACAGACAATTTCAATTTATCGTACACCTATTATATTATCTTGCACCTATTATATTATACGTATCATAAACACAGAGATCTAAAAACGAACTAAACGCAATCGCAACACTAATATATTTGCAACAAAATCGCCAACATTGTCTTATTTGATTGTTTTGTTCATTATTATAAAATTATTTTACCGACACGGCCCGTATATGATTTCTCTGCTCGTTAAATTGTAACGATACCTGGGTGTGTTTTATAGTGTATTTTACGAGGGAACAGTAACATTTTAGCGCTGCGGGCCTTTTATTGCACTGTCATAGAGACTGGTGTTTTAGTGCCTGATAACGAGTGAGTGGTTGATAATCTGTGCGTCTGCGCCGCTATAACCCTACTTTTACTTCTAATCTTTTTATATGGGACCTGATTTCTGTGACACCTTTTTGAGACGTTTTGTGGGCTTTTGGTTTAGGGCAGAGGTTTAAATGGGTTACGTTCACAATGAGTTTTAGCATAACATAACATCGCGCCTGTTATTCCCGAAGGACCTCTAGTACCTAGTAGTAATAGTACATTTCGCCAGTTATGTATAAGTCCCATGTAATAGGGGGCGAGCCTATTGCCATCAACCGGGCCCTAAGCCAGACTCTGTGGCTGCTACTGAGAAATTCCTGATGGAAAAATCAAATAACACTTTGTCAGATCTAGGAGGAGTAGGAGTTTTTTCTTGCTTCTTAATTAGACAGTTATGCCAAGGATCTGAATTTGAATTCAATTTAAATTGCAGATCTGCTCGATAGTAATACTCCTTGAAATATTTGCCAGCGTTTTCATAACTCCTAGACGAGTTTTAGCATAAACGTTAACCTTAGAGAAAGGCGCTTCGTTAGTAACAAAAAATATATGTAAATTCGTCTAATCAACAAACTCGTTTGATTCTATCGTTTAACGCAACTTTTTTCCTTTTAATACCTTGTCAATTGGCCACTTACTAAATTCTTTTTTACACATAGTTAATAACTTAATAACCGTAACTAATTCTTTGATTTTTTGTTCCAGATGGTCAGTCAAATCACCTGAATCTCTTCAACTCGAGGCCGCAGCCCAAGAAGAAACGAAAATCTCGAACCGCCTTCACCAACCACCAGATCTTTGAGCTGGAGAAACGGTTTCTCTATCAGAAGTACCTCTCACCTGCAGACAGAGACGAGATCGCCAGCTCTCTGGGGCTCTCCAACGCCCAAGTCATCACGTGGTTCCAGAACAGACGAGCAAAGTTGAAACGAGATATGGAGGAGTTAAAAAAAGATGTCGAAAGTGCTAAAGTGTTGTCAGCTCACAAAAGCTTCTTAGAGAACGTGACTGATTTGGGAATTCTGAAGAAGAAAGCCATGAGCATAGGCGCTAGCGAGGAGGCGGCGACGAACCTTGTGGTAAACGCGTCCAAATGAAACGAGGCCTCACGCGCGATCGCCACCGAAGCCAACTACGATCGACGCGTGCTCGACTATTAACTAGTCGAATCGACTAAAGTGACAAAGTGTTACGATTTCAAAACGAACGTTCTAGTGACGTTAGATGTTTTTATCTCCACTAATAATAGTATTTCGTAAAGTACATCACTATTTAATACGTCTGTAAATAGTATTAGTTGACCGTAGTGTATTGTTGTACAAAACTTATGAAGCTTCGTTCGAAATAAATGTGATAGTTGATTTTATTATTTAAGTACTTAATATTTTATAGAGATATTCTTAAATTATTTATTTTCGTTGGATTATTAACTGGCTCGTAGGGCATCAATGATTTTAAATAGAGTAACAGAACAGTGAATAGTTTTGGACATGTAGATACTGGACTGGGAGTTTTTCATTTAATGTGCAATAATTATGATAAAATTACATCTGTGAGCCAGTTAGAAGTTCCAGCTTACGTTACTATTGTACATAAATTAATGTAAAGGTAGTTCGTTTAGTAATTAAAACTTGAAGCGTAGTTTTATAATCTTAATGAGAGTATGGAGTTGATGAAGTGTATAGTACCTACCTATCTTATCTAATTTTTAATTAGTAAGTGTAATTACTAATTTTAAATTGGTTCAAATTGTGAATTTCTACTAATTAACTACCAGCAATAGAGAACGAATATTAATGGTGGTGACTAAGTAATTTCATGTGATTTTAACACCGTTACGTGCAAAATAATGAAGTAAAGTCGTAAAAAATACAATATTTTTTAAGAAAGCAACATAAATATTTTCCAGTTTTACAATTTTGTATGCATTGTGTAAGTAAAACATATTCAAGTTACATCACTAATTGAATGAATTGGCAACATTTTGTAACGATTCAATAAAAACTCTTTGTATTAAATAACTAATGGAAATGTGACTTGATCGTGTTACATTTTTATCTGATTAGTTACTAGAGATCAGGTTGTATGCATAGTATATTAATAAAAATATTCTTGCCTTTTTATAAATTTCACGTCGTCATTGTAAAATTTCATCAATTTATTGTAATGATTAAAAATCTGACTATGTTTCATTGTATGTATGACATGTTTATGTACTTACTTATAATAAAACAAATAGGCATGGATCATATTTTTTCTTTGGAATCGTTTTTAAACTCTATTTTCTTTCTACTAATTGTTAAATACACCTATTGAGATCAATTCCAAAATACCACATTAATTTGATAAATAATCGACTAAAAATCGTTATTTTCTTACGTTCATAAACTATGTATTCCATTTTCGAATACAGAAATTGTCGGCTGCCATCACGCTTCCATAGACAATTTTTTTTCTTGAAAGCATATTATGGCAATGGTTTTGATCTGATAGTGTCTTCTTGTTCCTACTACGATAACTTACAGCTACTTAATGTAACATTTTACAATAGGCACTATTTGTGCTTCAACTATGTGAATATTACTTAGTGTAAATAAACATTATGTGTTCTAAGATGCTTTGTTTGAGTTTATTTCAACCCTTTCCCAAATGGCCGTACTTCAAAACATAAGTAAGACATGGACATAGGTGTGAGACAGCCATGAACACACCCTCTGTTTCCAAGGACAGAAACAATACCATCACCTCATCTTAATAGGGTAGATGACAAAAAAATGCTAATTAAGTAGTCCGTGTCCGTCAGATAGATTTCCAAAACTTTTGGACACATATTTTTCTTTTTTAAACTCTAACAAAAAATGAAGACGATACAGTGCGTCGTGAAAACTCGTGTGACGTCATATTTGAGTACATTTTTTACTCAAATGAGACTACACAAGGCCCCACTCATAATCTTTGACACGTTTTATCTTCAAATACTGTTTTCACGGTTTAAAACTAAACTTATATAAATTAACAATAATCATGGAAGATAAGTATCCCGTAATAATATCCTGTAAAAAAACAAAAAACACAAAAAAACATTCAATTTTTTTCGATAATCTAACTGACGGACTAAACAGAATCATATTTTTTTTGTCAGTCATCGTCCCTATTATATGCATACAGTGCAATTAGAAGGTCAGCCCTACTTCAACCTCATCTTTTAAGCGGGGCATGAACTAGCTAATAATGGAGGTAATTATAACATAGAATAACATAACAGCAAGCCTGTAATCCCTGAAGAGTCAGGCAGAGGTACCTAGTACACCCACATTTCGCCAGTTAAGTATGTTTTAAGTCCCATGAAAATAGGGGGCGAGTCTATTGCCACCAACCGGTCACAAATCCGTGGCTGCTACTGAGAATTTCCTGATGGAAAAACCCAATAACACTTTGCCCAACTCGGGAATCGAACCCCGGACCTCATGCTCAGCAGTCGCGCTTGCGAACACTTGACCAACGAGGCAGTCTATGTAGTACGATGTATATAGGTAATTCTGATGCCAAGTCGAGAGAAGAAGATAGCAGGCAGCCGAATTAAGCAGGTACTACTAAAATAGGATTATGTTCAAGAAGAAGACAGCTCAGTAGGCTTAGCCAAGTTGACAGTCTACAATCGTTAACGCTTATAGAAAACTAACCAAATCTATACGAATGACATCATTTCAACGTTAAGTCACGTGGTCAAAACAAAAGAATAGAAACTTTTAAGTTCAGTCAAAACTAAGTTGGCTACGATTTATATGGGATGTAGCGATCACGATTGTATAAACGAATTCATTTCATTCTATAATCTTAACCGATGTAAACTTGTCTACGAAGTTTCTATTCGCTTGTTTTGACCACGTGACTTAACGTTTACGATTGTAGAAAGAGAATCGATACGATTCGTTTGTAACTTGGCTAGGCCTGAAGAAGTATAAAGTTACAGTCGCCAACATATCAAGATACCACAAACTGTCAAATTCAAAATGATTTTAAACCATAAAATGTTGAGAGTTAAGTTCAAAATGGAATGAGACTGACTGTTTGTAGTAAATTGATCCGCTGGCGACTGTACTACCTACTCTGGCTGGCTTCAAGTTGAAAATCAATGTCATGCAATAGATGATGAAATTTATGTTTTTTTTTTATATTGACTAGGAGAGCAGCGTGGCCCAGTGGGTTCAAACCCAGACAGGCGCATTACTTTGTGTAATATATTTCATCACCACTGCTCTCAAAACGGTGATGGAAAACATCGTGAGGAAACCGGCATGTCCGAGAACCAATAAATTCGAAGACATGTGACATCCACCAATCCGCGCTGGGCCCGCGTGGTATATTATAGCCCATTCGCTCTCTTAGAGAGAAGGCCTGTGTCCCAGCAGTGGGAACATTAATAGGATGATGATGATATTGACTAGAATTTCGAATTTCATAGAATAGTGGGAGAGAACGCTTTGTGCCACACACCTGAGCCTTGTGCAACTTATTATGGACCGAAACTATGTGGAAATCGATTATTAGAATCGAATGATTTGAAACATCGATTAAATTATAATGTGGGCGTCAAAACAATTGACGAATTTCAACATGGA
Organism: Xestia rhomboidea; assembly: GCA_963853795.1. Classification (NCBI taxonomy): domain Eukaryota; kingdom Metazoa; phylum Arthropoda; class Insecta; order Lepidoptera; family Noctuidae; genus Xestia; species Xestia rhomboidea. The sequence continues at coordinate 6,039,160 of OY970779.1, read as the reverse complement.
GGTCGTCAAATCATCGTATCGCTAACGATCATAAAATTCTTAACACCTAATTGGCGACTCAGGGAATTCGAAGAGTCATCGAGTAATCTTCTACTTTAGGCTCTGTACAGACTTAAGTAAGTATACTTAACTATGTTTTGAAGTCTGAAAGTGGCGCCAGTGACTGAAAAGTTGTGTAGTAATCGGTTGTCGTGGTATGGGCATGTGAAGCGGAGGATTGAGGAAAATGTCGTGAAGAATGTTTTGAGTACGAATGTGAATGTGTATAAGAGTAGAGGAATACCGGAGAAACGATAGATGGACTGTTTAAAGGATTATATGCTAAGAAAGGAAGTGTCTGATGAGATGACGAGTAATAGAAAAGTATGGGAGAAGAAGATTGCGCCAACTAAATAAGCTATGTGTTGACTAACGAAGCACCTACAGTCCGTGCCACGAAAGATGAGACCTGTCACACCACTTGAAGCCAGTGAAACTTTGTGAAATCTTGATTATGCCTCGAGGTAAAACATTAGGAAGACAAAGTAGGAAGATGGTGTACTACGTGTACACCTATATGTCAAAAGAAGTATTTCGTTACACAATTATCTCGTATACAAGTGGTGTGACAGGTCTCATCTTTCGTGGCACGAGTTGTACATAACAGTCTACATTGCACATGACACGTTCGCAACAAATGAAAACACCATCACACAGATGTTAGTGGTCAACGGTAGGGACGGCACGGTTGGCGCAGTGGCTGAGCGACTGGCTGCTGGGGTGCGTGTCGCAGGTTCGATCCCCGCACGGAACAAATATTTGTATGACTTTCGGGTAGTTTTTCCAGGTCTGGCTGTTTGTTTATATGTGTTTAAATGATTGTAAACGCACCCAAGATACGGTGGGTCAATGTTTTTTTGTTAAATAAAGAAAAAACATAAAGCTGTTTAAAATCTCCTGATAAAACTGTTTCTGTTTACTGTGTTGCTGTTATAGTTCTGAAAAATTTACTAACACAAATAAAATTGTCAACCAGTCTTACCCAGTAACTGGGACTAGTGGGCTTCATGTAAACTACAAATATTCAGCTGTATCTATCTGGTTAGAGTTAGACTAGAAGCCGACCCAACATGGGCTAAGTCTTGGTAAACACATCATCGTTTTTCTGTCAAGAGATCACAACAGTTCCAACAACTTTAAATGTTATGCTAAATATTTAGTATGCACACAGCAGCACAGCCCGCCCTCTCACGACTCACCCGAAAAATTTTAATATTTTTTTTCTTGTAAATTTTCTTCTTTTCCGGCAGTGCAAATTTTTGCGGGCTGGAGAGCTGTGCTGCATCTCCATCCTGCAACCAAGCCTGGATCTTTTTCACGGAGTTAAACTTAACATTTTGCATAACATTTATTATTATTATTATTTTTTAATCTCTTGGATATCCACAAACTAACGCCTTATTCTACTCGTCTAACTTAGTTACAACAACTTTGACAGACTTTTAACAAATTGTGTCGAAACAGAAACCGGAGGTACCTAAGTGTTAGTTTTTCTGACAAACCAAGTGTTATTTAGTAATACCGGAACTAAGCGTAGATCAAAAGTATTACCTAATCAAAAATATGCCGTGCAGACATTAGTTTGAACACAAACATGTGTTCTCATGCTGGTCGATGTAATCAATTCGGTACAGATCGGAAGAGCAAGAGGGTCGCTGTCCACTGTGAGATAGCGATAGTTTCATCTTTCAGCTGCCTAACGATAAAACAAGTACGAGATGCACTCGCGCACCGAGGGTTCCGTATAATCTTGTAGGTATTTTATTATTAAACTACATATTTACGGTTTTTAGATTTTTCCCTTTACATGTGCTGTAAGAACTTGCTTTTTGCCAAATTTTATGATCCTAGGTTAACGGGAACTACCATATAGGTTTTCGACCCAAAACCTATGGGGTACTTCCGGTTGACCTAGAATTGTCAAGTTTAGTTAAAAGCAAGTTCTTACAGCACAGGTAAAGGGAAAAAATTAAACATTAAGGTAAATTTTTTACAAGTTTTCGCGAAAATCTAAATTTGCTCATATCTTTTTATCGTGTTGACTCAGGACCTTGATTTTTAACGATTAGACCTTAGACCTCAGTATCTGGTGTAAATTTCAACTTGCTAGGTCCACCCGTTCCTGAGAAGATCGGTGGTGACACGCGGACAGACAGACGGACAAGAGAGTGATCTTATAAGGGTTTTTTTTTACCTTTAGAGGTACGGAACCCTAAAAATTTGCTTAACGTTAATAGAATAAAAATTACCCTGTACCTACTCTTTGAACCAAAACAAAGCAGCTGCAGCTTTGGTAGGGATATTCCTCTTCCTGACGGTGTTCGGTTAGTCCCAAGACGATGGCGATGGCGGTTTCTCTCTTCCTTTACTTCCATAGACCAATGGTACGGCAAGCCGATACGACCGAAGACTGCCGAAGAGAGGTCTGGCCCAAGTCTAACGGCTTAACGTGAGACTCTGTATTAGATCACCAACTTCGCATTTCTCATTTCTTCGCATTCGATCACAATCTCCGGGCTTTCGCTTTACACATTGTATTCCACCAGAGGTACTAAATAAAGCTACCAACTAAACAATTTAGGTTGATTTGAAATGATGCGAAACCTGTAAAATTACAAAATCCCATTATATAACAAACACTGATAACTTAAAATGAAAACTACGCCATTTATGCTCATTAGCTTAATTGAAAAGCAAAGATTTAATGACTCGTAGCGCTCGTAGCACTTTGCTACGGTTTTTGCTACGAGATATTTGTTATGCAGCTCTTGGTCTATGCAAGAATTTGTTTTTATAAATTGTTTGTTTTAGGAGCTTCGCGTGCCGACGGTGGATAAGTGGGAGTTTACTTTAGCCTGTGTTCACACAAAGCGGGGGAAATAAGAAGGAAATTAACTAAGAAGGAAATTTTAATATGAACATTATTTATAATTTACAAGTCTATTAAAATAAACTAAACTAAAAACAAAAAATGGCGTCAAAAAACTCCTCCTCAACGTTGTCAACTGGTGATGTCCCCAAGAGACTGGCGACGTTACCACGCTGTATGGCAAAATTAAGTTTTAAACGTTAAGCGGTAAAAGCCAGCCCTAGGGTCAAATGAAGTGTCAACTAAGCGTTTTGAAATTTCCTTGAAATGGCTGTGAGCACTCTGAACGCCACGGTCCAGAGTTTCAACCCCAATTTTAATTAAAGTTATTCTTTCGTATCCCGGGACGTATAACCATTTCTATGTTTACTCTATGAAGATAAAGAGGCAGTCCTTTTTGTTTTTTAGTATTGACAAAGCGCCGTAGAAGTCATTTAGTCTTATTTTCTTCTTTAGTCTTAATTTTTTAATTGATGATAATTTTAATTTTGTGTTCGATGATCTTTTTAATGTTCAATGATTTGTGTTTCCCGTTTTTTTTTATAAAATTGACCTGTAATTCTTTATAATTATTAATAAATAAACTAAACTAAACTAACCTAAACTAATCTTTCGTTTTCAAGGCGTTCATATCATCGCTCTAGCCCATCACTCTCTGGAGGCTGCGCTTTACAATGTTTCAGCGATTGTCTAAGCTCTGTGTTTGTTGTATGGTTGTAGGCGTCGCGTGCCGGATGAATATCAGCTGGGGATACAAAAGCCGATAGAAAAAAAATGATATTTATTGTATAACGCTTTGCAGAAGATACTGATATCTAAAAATTGCACAACAGTGCAATTCAACAAGAAGAAGAAACAACAAAACGACTACGAGCGACGACGACGACTTCTAACAAGAAGTGGTTGAATGTTGTGCAAGGTAATATTTACAGGCTTATATTTATTATAGCTAGCTAGCCCATAATGTCCCACAGCTGGGCAAAGGCCTCCATTCCTTCCAACGGTCACGATTCTGTGCTACTTCTTTTTAAGTCTCAAGGAAGACATCCCGTTCGTCCCGCCATCTCCTTCGTGGCCTGCCACGACCCCGTGTCACAGCTCGTTCGGCATGCGACAAATGTTTGTCGCATGCCGAACGAACTGAGACACTGTTTTTTTCTTATACTATTTCTGTAGATAAAGGACATGTGTCCTTTATCTACAGAAATGTAAAAGAAAAAAAATGGCGACGGCAATTTGCTATTGTTAAAATTGCGTTGTGATTCATTTCGAAAGGTTTTATGGCTAGGTTACAAACAGTGACAGGTGGTGAAAGAAGGCCAATTAAAAGTTTTCACTGACAATATTAAGGTAGCACAAGAGACAGAAGACAGGCAAGAGAATGCAAGAACTAAAGACTCGGAGAGAATTAAAAATCTCAGTCATCTTCGAAGAAGAATTTGTATTTAAAAAAATTAGTTATATTAGTAATATTTAATACGCTATTAAGAACTTAGTTGTCAATATTCTCTTAACATTATATTAATAAATGAACACAACTAGAAACTTCCCCACATAAACCTTTGTCAAGATCGCCAGGCTCACAGGTTTTAATTGAAATTTAAAAAAAAAACCAAAGCTGATAAATGTAAACTAAGCCTAACAGCCGTTGTCAAATTACACCAAACGTTCCAAACTCAAATTGTTAAAACTGTACGAGAATTTGTTACGGACAAAAGTTTGTTAAACGTTAATTGGTCGCCCACTATAGCCGTAATCACCAGAATAAAATGACCCGCGAAGACGAAGCAGTTTCTAGAAGTTAGAGGTCTTTCTTGAGAGGTACCCATGTTAGCACGCACGCTTGTTTCGGTCACATTTTAAATATTAATTCGTAGTTGTTAATACGTTAACTATGGTCACTATTCTTGCACAAGCGTGATATGATGAACCGTAAACAATAAATAATTGCTTAAATACCGTCTAAGACCCACACCAAACGTTTATAACTATAGTCAATTTCCTTCGCTATTTTAAGGCTCCGTTTACTTAAGACTGATTTTTTTCTTGACTTTTTTCGACCGCCTTTGAATTGCGGTTGGTATATCAACGCGAAATTAAAGGAAACATTACAAAGATATGGACAGTAATTAAGTCAAAAACACACTGTACAGAAAGAAACCCAGTAATAACACAGTCATGAGCTATTAATTTATGTTACCTATTGTCCCGTAATTAATACTGGGCCGCCTTTTATTGATTTCGCGGGCTGCACTCAAAAACTCAAAACTGCGGCTTTCGGCCTCTTTGTTCCATATTTAATACAATAATTTTTGAGGTCAACGCGCGTGATGGCGGGGTGTAATGTTGCTTTGTAAAATGTGACCAATTTAAATACACCCTCGGGCGTCGCTGCTCCTCTTGACTCATCTTTTCAAAGTCCAAATGCAAAAGGCGGGAGGGGCCAACTTAAACTGGCAACCTTATAACAGTTGTTGATTTCGAATGCAACAATTCGAAATTCAAAATAATTACCGCGCACATCATAGGATGTTATTACGCAGCATTTGTTTTTGGAATCGTAATGAAAGGTGGGAGCTTTGTTTGGTTAATGTGTTGCCAGCCTAATTATTATTTTAAGTGGCAAGTAAAAATATCATTCCTTGATGTACCATTTCCCTATTTCTTTTATTGGTGCTATAATTATGTTAACATACTAAAGACGACAATTTTAAAACGACTGTAATTTTCCGTGGATTCGATAGTTGCTACACGAGTACGTAATTTAGAAATAATAGTTTGTATAATGAAAACGTCATTTTAATTATAATTAAAGCGTCATTATAATTAATTTGAACAGCACGCGCGCCTGAGGCGTTGACAGTTGTGAGTTTTTTTAATAGACCCCACCCACAACTAAGTGGATATTCTGGGAGTTGATACAAAATGTAATAAAATACTGGCTGATATCACAAAGTGTGAAAGGTTCTTTTTATATTCATAAATGGAACACTTCCACTGTTTTTGTCATAATGACAAATGTCAATTGCACATTTTTTTCTTTTCAGCTGCAGGCTGTTGGTGGTTTTTCACTTCAACACACATGTTTTGAATCAGAGGAGCATAAACAAAGCTGATACATATCTTTATGGAGAAATGTCACTCACATCATACTGCTCTCACTATAAGGGCGGTAAGTTATAATTATATGTATGTATTATAAGTTTCATCCGCTTGATTTTTTATTGGAATAAGCAGAAGAGTTGATGTTGTAATTAAAATATCCTGCAGTTACAATATTTACTTTTTGCAGTTTTAAAAACTGTTTATTGGATTCGAAGTTATTCTTTACATTTTTATGCAAAAAAAAGTAAATACAGGAAATCAATTAAGAAACTTGAGAAAGTTCTGACACCAAAAGCGGGTCAAAACGTCTGTTAAGGCAATAAACAATTTTATAACGCCATATTGCAACGCTAATAAATTATATTCACAAATTCATCACCCCACACGACTATCATAAAGTTTTTTTCTATAACTCCCCAAGGCAAAAGAATTGACCCAAAAATCCAGCCTTCACTGTATCGAATTAACAAGAGAATTCGCTTGAATGATAAATTGTTTCGCACATTCGTTTCCCTATTATCTTTCAAAACTGCCTACCGAGTGCCAGTAACATCGACAACACGACTTTAAGAACTGTCAAAATCATTCAAAGTATTTCAACCCTTATGTCAATCGCATACAGATTAAAATAGTCAAGCTATTTCATGAATCCTCTTTCGATTGCCCTCAGTACGTGTAAGTTTAAATATGGAACACGCGATTCAAAACTATATTGTCGTTGTGAAAAAAAAATAAACAGTCCCGCCAAAAGTTGTGCGAGATACACAATAGGCATTGGAAGTTGATTGAAATGGTGACAAAGGAAGATAATGAAGTGGTTTTGTCATGTTTTTAGGCGTTTCGCCGCGTGTGGGTATATTAAAGCACAATTATGTTATAAATGGTCGTTTATTGGACGATTAGTGCGACGGATCGAGGAGGCGTTAGCTCTTGTGAAACGTTTTGAAATCGTGTACGGTTCCGTTCAGAATTGTTTGGTTCGTTCTGAAGTGCCATAGAACATTAATTATTTGGAGCAGTTTTTTTTTCTTTCTGTTGCACCTGGATGCGTAAGCGCACGTGTGGTAGACCAAGAGATTTATGAAGTTGAAAAAAATATTCGGGAGTCCACCGAATCTTACTACTATTATAAACGCGATAGTTTAGGAGACCTGTTGTGATCCATGCAACCATCGTTGTATGGATGGACGTGTTTGTTACTCTTTCACGCAAAAACTACCGAACGGATTTTGATAAAACTGCAGCAATATAGCTTACATTTACAGAATAACACCTAGCTATGTATATTTTTATAAAGGAATTGGTTAATAAATTCATGCGGGCGAAGCAAAGGGCGGAAGCTAGTCTAAGTCTACAATAAAGTTGTAGATCTGCCATCCATACCTACTATTAATGCAGTTTCCATGCATCCATACTAAGTATTTTCATCTACTTCAATTTATATGAACTACAAAGTTACTAGATGTCATCACACTCTTCTTTTTCGTGTCGATGATTCCCTTTTGTATATTCAAATTAGCTTTAACAAGAACTCTGCCACCGCTGCCTGTGGTGGCTTCGGACAAGGCCCCTTAAAGTGCAATTGAAAATACACATAGAGCAGGACAGGAGGTAAGCCATAGTTTGTGTCGAAGCAGCGCAGTCACACTGCTTCTTCGGAATGGTCCACCGGATCAAGTTGTACTTGCAGCGTCCTACCTGGCTACGCAATCGGTTTAGGGTCTTCCAGCTGGGCCATGGCAGCAGGTGTCACGCTGGGAGCTTTTCTGAAAGCTCGACAAATTGTGAAAACGACAAAATGAGGGAGATGTCTCAAGAGCTACCATTACGGATTATTTAGTTCGACAGTCATCGTGCGTCAGTATCTCAACGTGAAACAACTTGTGTGACCGAAGGTACCCATTTAAAACCCAACATAATAGATTTTTGAAACATTCGCATTAACTACATGCTTCATTGTACTGGGACTGCTGTCACTTAACCGCATCGACACGGAATGTATCAAAATCTGTGGCAGTCAGTCTTACGTTACGCACACGTAATCAACGGCTATTTCTTTGACAATTGAATAACAATGTATTACATTGCTCTGTTACTTCTCATTTTTGTTTTTTTTTTTTTAATATTTTGTCTCACAGCTGGGCAAAGGCTAATTTTGCATTTTTTGGGAAGAAGACTTCCGCGAAGTCCGTCAGTTAGAGTATTGTAAAATAATGGACACGTATTTTTTGTTTTTGTAAATCATTGAATATTGACAAAGATAAAACGCATCAAATCTCGGGTGTGACGTCAGAACGCATTAAAAATTATACCACGGCGTGACGTATTATGAATTTTAAAAGCGTCGTAGCTTCGTCAATTTTGGTTTACTTAACAAAATAAAATATACGGGTCAATTATTTTTTGATAATCTAACTGACGGACTGATTAGATTTTTCAGTTGACAAGCCTATTGACAAAATAGGCAAAAACCCGACAAAAACCGTCGGAGCTTAGCCCAAGATGTACGAGCCCACCAGACACGAAGCAGCATCCTCCTCTTTCTGAAGAAGATGAAGAACTTTCGCACCTTTTCTTGTAAAAACAGATCAACACAATCAGTAAGAAGAGCAGATTGGATCAATACATCGAAATGACTTCGCATTTTGAGTGTAACTGCTGCAGTCTAATTGCATGAATGTACTTTTGCAAAGAAAACCGTAGCGGCGCCCCCATCTCCCTCCAATGATAGCCGGCAGCGACACGACTGGTTTGTATGTAACTTTATGAAAACGCTACAGTCCACCGCCTGTCTCCGCTTTCATAATATAATTTAGAAGACCACCTTTGGCAGCTTGTTTACAAGATCGCTTTTAGTTTAGCAATCAACGATATGCATTGAAGGAGCTAATGTTTGTGTGATGAGCATGGGACATTTGTTTCCGAGTATATGAATAATAAGTATGCATTTACAAACAAAAAGTATCTATGTAGTATATATTATATCAACTATCTGGTGTCCACGACACAAGCCTCGTTGCTTAGTGTGGCACTAGATGGCGCTATGTGTATACTATATACCAACGATATTTATTTATTATTTATTTATTTATTTCATTGGTCTAGTTTTCAAACACATATATTCCTTAAACACTGAGTATCAAACATTTTTAAGATCTTGTTGCGTGGTCTGATATAAACGTAACAGTCATCATGCCCACCTGTAGGTACATCCTCGTTTCGCCACTTATCTTAACGTTCCAGATAATCAAGGCGAGCCTATTGCCATCAACCGAGCTCAAGTCCAGTCTCCCGGCTGCTACCGAGTCATTCCTGATGGAAAAACCTCATTACACTTTGCCGAACCTTCCTGTACAGTGCAACCAACAAGCAGGCAATCGGAATAAAATGACAAGAACTTATGTGTTGCAATAAAGCAGGTCTTTATATGGAAGTACAAGTAGACGCGCCCGCATCACACCATATTTTATTAGCACTACAAAGTTGCAAAGTTTTTACCGACAAGTGACAGTGGTAATTTGTCCCTGTGATAATACATTGTTTATAATAATAGGCTGTCTATGAGTGATAGACAGTCTATTATTATAAACAATGTATTGTAACTACCTACCACTGCGCATACATGTCACCATGAGTACCATATATCATTACCGGGGACTCGCGTGATTATCTAAAACGATGGCGGCTAAGAACACGATTGTTTACATTTTCATATATTGTATTTAATTGTAGGTACATCGAGCTGTTAATTTGGTATACAATGTTTTTTATGATCATTACATGGGATATGATAGTACTTGATTGCTATAGTTTCATTGTTTGTTTTAACGGTATTGTCAGCAATACAAGTCTTGTGCACTGTTTAGAGACCACAGGTAAACAAACTAGGCGCTTTTTGGGAAATCAAACGCGGGTATTCAACTGAACTTTTCGTTATGTTACATACATATAACATCACGCCTGTAATCCACGCTGAGTAAGGCAGAGGTGTACCTTATAGTACACCCACATTCCGCCAGTTACGTTTAAGGTGGATGCTCCAGGCTAGCCCGCGAAATTCAAATTTTCTTATAATTCTGTAACTACATACGACTTACAGTCGCGAACAATATTTTAATCAACATACAACCTAGCACTGGTCTGCAAGTTGCAAAAAACGTAAGAAAATTTGAATTTGGCGGGCTAGCCTGACGCTTCCACCTTAAGACCCATGTAATAAGGGGCGAGCCTCTTGCCATCAATCGGGCACGAATCGGCTCCGTGGCTGCTTCTGAGAAATTCCTGATGGAAAAACCCAATAGCACTTTGCCCGACCCGTAAATCGAACCCAGGACCTCATGTACAGCCGTCGCGCTTGTGAATACTCGACCAAGGCAGTGTTATATAACACTATACACATAATACGTAACTATACTTGTCTCAATACGACGGCCCCTACTTACTTGCGAGTAGTCTGTTACCTGAAGCATGCTTAGAATTTGCGTAAATATTGTGCATGTGGGTCTGCGATACGGCCATCTTGTTCCTAGTTGAACCTATAAACACTTGGCAAGTACTTAGAGTATCATTGACTTAAGTGCAGAGGTATAACGATCTCGGATGATAGTGTAGTTATGCTGTTATCTTCTGCGAGTTACTTGACTATCGTTCATGATACTTGTGAATCATCACTATTAGCACTGAACTACAGTAATATGTATCTACGGAAAGTGTTCTCGATATAAATAGGAGTCAAATTCAATAATCATTGGATAAAATTAAGTTACACAAGTACTTTTAGAACATTGAATTAATCAACACGACTTAGTCAGTGGACTAAGTCGTCTGTAAGTGGCGTCTACCAAGGTGCGCTACATCACCCTGGCCGGAACCAGCACGTCCTCGTGGTCTTCCGCGTCTACGCGGCCTCCTCTACAGGACTTGTAATCGTTAAGTAGAATATGAAAATACTCCTCCAAAGCTTTTAATTAAAACCCCAGCTATAGGCAGCAGAAAGCAAGCTCTCTTTTTTAAGCAACTTACTTCTAGTAGCAGATTCGTAAAGCTCATTGGTCTGCTGAGCATAAGGCCCTGGGTTCGATTCCCGGGTCGGGTAAAGGTGTTAGTGGGTTTTTCCATCAGGAATTTCTCAGTAGCAGCCCAGGATTGGATTTGTATCCGGTTGATGGCAATAGACTCACCCCCTATTACATGGGACTTAAACATAACTGGCGAAATGTGGGTGTACTACTAGGTAAATAGGTATACCTCTGGCTAACCCTTCAGGGATGAAGCCGTGATTTGTAAACTAGCCTATCAAATACTCAAAACTAACATACCAAAGATGTCAAACCACATCATTCCGATTATTTAACCCTCGCCTGTCCAAATGTTAATCTGTTTAACATGAACAACAGCCGTCAAGTAGAAACTAACAAGGATCGCGTCAATTGTATCGTTCGTATCGTCGTATCAAAGACACCGGCGGCGTATTGTTGGCGTGTCTCGTTGCCGATACCACGCGTGTGTTAATCCCTTCTTTGTGACGCTGAGGAGAGGTTAGACTGAGGGCGATTTGATGGAAAGCAATAGATTTGACTCAACACAGATTGTAGACAGCTGTATTGGAGAAGGATACCATGATTTCAAGAGTGTGAAATAAGAAACTGGAAAAATAAATGTTGTTGGTTTGTTGAACTTCTGATGAATATTGTTGAACCTTATATTGTCATACCTAAATATTGCAATGGCTCATTGATAGAATTAAACATAGGCACATATAAAAACCTATTAAAGAACAGCATAAGGTTTTAAAATTACGTAGATGTAATTTAAATTAATTAAAAGTCGAAGTACAATCTTGTTGAGCGTGCTCGCTCTAACCACAGTCAATTCAACTTAGTTTTTATAACACAAGATCCAGATATACTGTTCAGTTCGGGATTTACGAGTCTTCTTCGCCATGCTTGACCTTATCAAAAGCCTTACCCAAATCAAAACAAACGACACATCTAATTCGAAAACTCTAAACTTATCTAAATCACTTTAAGTGGTTGTAAAATGGACTGCTTTGATTATCTTATTTATACAACCCGCTAGATATCGCACCCGTGCCTTAGAAGTGTCATAAATGCTTTCGGTATCAATTGATTTGCTATAAGTACTAATGAGGCATGGTTCCTTTGGGTAGACCTTGTCTCTCGAGCGACACATTTGAATTAAACCTCTATACCGTTCACCTATTCAAATTTAAACCTTATTTGTTCTTTGTCCAGCTGGATGGTATAGTTTGATGAATGCAAAAGTAAGTTGGTAATATGGTAAGCCGATAATAATATTATTCGGGTCTAGTTAATGTCGCCTTTGATACTAGGATTAGAAACGATTTAATAGTTTCGGCTCGTCTGTGGTATGATGGAGCAGCCGATACTGACATAGAAATGAATTTGATTGTGACAGTTTGATGAATGTATACAAAATGTCGAGTTGATTGTAGTGGAGAATTTGGAGCAGCTATGAAAAAAGAATTTATTACTATTAATCAAGTCGGGAGAGTCAGTATCCTGTGATTAACTGCTGCCTAATTCTGATTGGTGATTTTACCAACGACACGGCTGTTGAGAGGCATTTATTTGAAAAATAAGGTGTACTATGTACAGTAAGTACCTTGTATGTTTTAAAAACAATGGTGTTAAATAGGTGATGATTCTATCTCTTACTTGCCTAAACACAAAATCTTCATTCGCGCTTATCCGTCACGAAATCTTTTCCATTAAATTCTAACAAATGAACTAAGAATTTCTATAAAACTAATAAAGCAAATAACGATCTTACTTATACTTTTGATAACTCTTATCTGATCTCACTCTTAGATGTTCATTAGTTTAAGTCATTAGTGTGTGACATCCCGCGATCATGGCGTTTGCAACAGCACCGATATATCGGGAGCTCACAATAATTGAAAATCACGGAAGATATCTCGTAAGTGACAGTGTGAGTTTTGTTCATTCGTTTTCTAGAGTCGGATAATTCCACTAAACGAAAGATGATCTCAAACTCAATCCTTATAATCCACCATCTAATATACTTGTTAAAGCCAATTTCACATCAACTAATACTAGTCCACAAGACAAGCCACTAATAACACCGATAGACACAGTCGCCATGATCAATTACGTATGACAACGACAGCAAAAACTATCATAGAAAGTGCTCAATGAAAAACTGTATTAAGTTAGCTTATTGGACAATTTATTACTGCCATCACTGGATAACTTTCGACGTAATTTTAGTACTGATGGATATTGCTAGCAGAAAAAAATGCTATTGGTTAGTAGGATGGTTTGACACCGTAATGGGTGGCAATTTTATGTCGCTCATCAATATTATTGAAGAATAAGGATGTGGTGTTTTTCCGTTGGGAATTGACATGCGTCTTATTAGCGAGAATTTGGTTGCAAATCGTTGTTCAGTTTATTGATATTCTCAAATAATAGCTGTCTTTCCGTAGACTTTGGGAGCATCTAAATCAACATGGTGATACTTAACTTCAAACTACTGCTGGGCCTTTTATTTAGTATCTTCAATACCAACTCAGCTATGTCTTTCGTTCTCTATGAATATACAAAGGAGCATCTAAACCATTATCATAAAAAAAAGAAAAATAATAATAATAATTTCACGAAGCAGATTGCGGGACGAACAGGACAAGTTCCGTCCGAACTGGAAGGAAGACGCGCGTGATCGCGAAAAGTGGAAAGAGTGGAGGGAGGGCTTTGCCCAGGAGTAGTAGTAGTAGGCAAAAAAAAAACTTTTTTTTTATTGTGAATTAATTTTGTGAAAGTAAATAATTATAAATGTACCTATATGGATCTAATGATATCTGAATTAAATTAATTTATTTATTTTATTTATCTTGGCTTAACCCCAAAATACAAGGAACACTGGTTCCTCGTATTTTGTAGAAGTCTCTCAGAACTCTTCCTCGTATATTAGAGGAAGATTGAAAATTGCGCCAGTTACAGAAAAGTTGAAAGAGAATCGATTGTCTTGGCCCCATATGATAAGCGGAGACGAATCGCATGTGACTAAATGAGGGATTAATCTAAATGTTAATGGATGGAGAGGGAGAGGAAGGCCAAAGAAAAGATGGATGGATTTTGTGAGGAATGATATGAAGGAAAAAGGAGTAAATGATAGCGTGACGATTGACAGAGGAGAATGGAAGAAAACAAATATGTTACGTCGATCCCAAGTAACATGAGACAAGGGCGGGAAAATAATGATGAAATACAGAACACTGTTAGGACTGGACCTCTTCAATTGCACACACTTTTCTTCAAATTTAGCCTCTCTTTCATCCTTCTATTGCCTTAAAAATCATATTGAATTAATGCGATTACTATCAGCATTATTAACTCTATTCATTGTACTCGAGACTACAGCATTAGCAATAAATAATGGAGGCAATGCCAGTATACTTCGATCAATATTGTTTATGGCATTAATGTTCTGGATCAAAGCAAGGAGAGGAAATGCATATTCCTCTCAAAATCATAATATATGATGACAATTGGGGTAGCTACAGATTCTGAATGAACGAACAAGTGTGTGAATGCTTAAATAGCAAGGAGCTTAAATACAGCATTCATAATACTCAAGAATTCCATGGAGATACCAAAGTATTGGAGCAACCACAAAAAGAAATTCAAAGACTATTACAATGAAGTTAAAACCTACAAAATCGTTTAAAAACAAGATGTCAAATTCCATTTAACAAAAATCTTTCCCAGAAAACGCACATTAATTGCTGACCACGAGCACTGAGGTACCAGGATCACATAAAACTGTATGATTTATATCTTATTTATCAAATCAAAGGCCGGAGCATCGTTCAAAGGAATATCATAATCTGCCGTTTGAAGCTGGCACTTGTTTGTTATCATTTTATAAACATAACGAATTATTGTGTCTTTGGTAGATGTGATATAACACAGGTATAGTTTTATGAGTAATGTCGGCTTTGAGCGTTGTTTAAACATCCTTTTGGGTTTTAACTGCGGTTTTGAATTTGAAATGGGTTGTAATCGCTGTATAAATGTTATGGACTGAAGATATTTCTAAACGCATATAAGAATATTGAACATTGGCAAGGATCTGAGTTAACAACAATGCTCCATTGAGTGGGGTAATGATCATCATCATCATTTCAGCCGAAAGACGTCCACTGCTGGACATAGGCCTCCCCAGTGTCGGCACATTGACCGGTCCCGTGCGACTCGCATCCAGCGGATCCCCGCAACCTTCACCAGGTCATCGGTATACCTAGTCGGAGGCCTTCCAACAATAATGATGACCAATGATCACTCTTACTGAACGCCAATCAATCGATTCAGCCTGCAGTCCACTGCTGGGAATAGGACTCTCCCAATTTACCCAACACCCTGCGGATATGAAAATTAAAACCTCAAAATCAATTTTGAGGCCCGTTTATTACGGTACTGGTTAAGCAAACATACCGAATGTGTACTTAATATTTTCTAGAAAGTTAACAACTTCCTGTGTGTTAATAATGTCTTATTAAAATTTATACTATTAACTAAACCTTGATGTTCATCTTTCTTTTAGCACAGATAATATAACTTTTAGCAAACAAGAAAGAAAGTAGAAGAAGATCTATTGGAAATAGAAAGTACTATAAAAAAAATAGTGTACCCTGTGAGTGTAACCAATGTCCTTTACTGAAAAGAAGAAATCTTCTTCTTTCTTTATCGTATGGTTAGTGCCTAACCTGGTGTTAGAGTTTTTATGCCACCCATGGGCCTCTGACTTGACTTTACATGACGTCGAGAAATATCTCTCAGCCATGCTGGTTTCCTCACGATGTAGAAAAAGTAAAAGTAGAAATTAAATGGTAAAACCAACACTGGCGTAGATAACAGTTTTCATGAAAATCATAATGGTTTTATGTTTCAAAATTGGTCTGTTTGACAAGGAAATGCGATATTCAATTCCAATTCCATAGTATATTGCGTTTGCCATTTACAATTAAAAAAGCAATTATTTATTACAAAAAGCAATTGTGATTTCAAGTGTAAAACACTGTTATTTACTTACGAAAGCGATTGTCATTACATAATTCGTTGGAAAATAAGGATATACATATCATTTATATACATAGTTTTTCATCTACTTAAAAAGCAGGGAGAGAACAGATGTTAAAACTGACAGCCGATTAAAAAAACGGTTTTAAAATAAATCCATCAAAAAACTATCAGATAAGACTTAAACATTAGCAAAAAAACGCCCGTAGCCTTTATCCAAATTAAATTAAGCTAATCGATACCTTTCAATAGAGAACGCCGGCCACCCTAAAATTCCATTAAAATATTAATACACACATAAAACATAAACAATTATATAACTCTAGGCCGTTTTAGGAGTGAATTGATCCTAATTATGTCGAAATAGGCGTTAATAGGACATCTTATGGGCCGTTTTATGACCACGCGGGCCTTCAAAGAGCCTCCCGTACTATTTATTGGCCTCTTTTTTGTGCCCCGATCTAAGTTTTTGTGTAAACAGTTCGGAACTTAGAACTTCCATGCAATCGTTCAATTTGAACGTTTCGAACGTCTCTGTTTTAAAAGTTGTTCGGTCAACTCTGCTTGTTCGAAAATTGAAAATCTTTGTACATTTTGAGTGACACTTAAAGTTGATTTGTTTGGTCAATATCATAAACATGTCTGAGGTTTTTATGTTAAATGTGTAGCTGAAGAAGCTTCTAGTTTTATGGACGAAGATTAAAGCCTGGACGTAAAATTATAAGTAGAAAAAGTTAGCGATAAAAAACTAATATGTTGGTGGGTTTAAAATTCTTAGTTATGGTTATGAAAAATTGTATTGGTAGAAGATTGGTAGTCTTGAGCCGGCTGAACCCAATTAGTACGCTTTGCCGAAAGCAATTACATCCTACTTTACTAAACCAATTAAATATGGGCATTCCTGAAGCTTGTTATTGACAGATCATCATCATGCTCTTGCCCAATTCCTTTGGGGTCGACGCAGCATGAGTCTTCTTCTTCCATACTTCTCTATTACTCGTCATCTTACCAGACACCTCCTTTCTTGCCATATCATCCTTCACAAAGTCCTGCATCCATCGTTCCTTTGGTCTTCCCTTACTCTTTTACCCATCCACGTTCATACTCAAAACTTTCCTCACTGTTTGGACAGGCGGCGTCGTCAGGAAAGAAACCTTTTGTTCCTTCAAAAGCGCATTTGCAGATGCAGCTTTCATAAATCCTCCAAATCTACGATTACCACTTACATCTTCTATTTTTTTTTTTTAATATTGGAAGTAATTAGATACTCTTATTTGCTAAACTTTCCAAATATTTCTTCGCTTCTAAATTTAAACATTTAAAGACTATACCATTTTTACCAACGAATTTCCTTAGAAACCTAGAAACCTCGAATATAGTCGAAAACCTTTAAGAATTTCTGTCATATCGTTTTGCTTGTAACCGAAGGTATGACCAAAAGAATTGGTACTATTGCACCATAATTTATAGCGAAGCCCGGACGAGCTATACGCTATAATAGCTTCTCAGACACCTTCGCGTGTTAGAAAGGGACGGCGTTATTTGTGAGAAAGGGATGCACGACCAGAAGCGCCGCTCCACGTCAAAATACGTGCTCCGTTCGTTTTATTACCTTGCGGTGATGTGGCTGAAGGGCGGGACGTCGATATCGATATAATTTTGGAATTCGATTAAAATGCGAAATGGATGACAAGAATTAAAGAGAAGAAATATTATCTATTTTTCTCTATTTTATAAATAATGAAATGATGTCGATGATGATGACGTGATCATTATTTGTGTAAAATCAATAATCTGATAAATTCCATGAGTAATTAATTACACAGTACGAGTACTGTAAAAATTGTACCTATTAAATTAACAGATTTATTTTCCACTCAAAAAGAGCCTCTGAGAGTAAATGCATAATCATTACATACCCGTGATACAGCGATATGGTTATCGAAATAAAGATTCTCGTGTATACGACAAATATAATCCATCCTCACAGTAGAGCAAAAATATTCAAAACCAAATCAATTAGGTAATAAAAACAGTTTTTTAATAACAACTTTAAAACATATACCGTCTAACTTCAACGTTCTACAATCAAGTTCAATATTAAAACACCAGACTTCAATATTAACTCCAACAAAAAACATCGACAACAACAAAACCGCTCAGTCACACGCACATCCCTAAAGCCGGTGCGGCGGCTACATCAAAGGAGGCCACCTCTTTGATGTGGCCGATGGCGCGCGCCGCCAAACGCCGTAAGCGCCAAATCCATACGTCATCCTCCTGTCATTATAACGCCTCACAATCGAGGCACGGAATGTGAAATTACTTACGAGACAATATAAATTGACAACTCGGTTAATACCGATTACTTGGCTTTAGTGATGTCACTCTGTCACTCGAAATTTCGATTGGCGAGGTGATCCGATGCCGTCAATTAGGTGAATCGATTACGGTAATTTTTTGAGTTGATGATATTGACATGTCTTTGTGTAAGTAAGGTTCTTGGTTTGGTAATTTTTGTTGGAGTAGTGGACAGTTGTTTAGTAAGATCCTTGAATGGATGAATTTTTGGTGTTTTAAATTATTAAATTAACAGTGCCTTGGAAATTAGTCTCTTTGTTCATTATAGTTTGTGTGAATGAGAAGTGGCCCGATATTCTGATAACTAGTCTTACCAAGGGACATCGTATTACCCAGTACTGACTGGGTTGTGGAAACAGATAGGCAGTCGCTCCGTGTAAAATACTGATATGCAGCTGTATCCGGTTAGACTGGAAGCCGACCCTAACATAGTTGGGAAATGGCTAGGCAGATGATGATGTGAATGAGGAGGACTGACACAATGGTTTCAGAAAATACATACATGAAAAGTGCTCATTAAAATTCAAGAATGCAACGCATGATAGACATTTGTTTTATGAAAGTAATCTTGATTTCAGTAGATTTTTAGGAAAGTTTAGTCCAAAAGCAGACAGATTGATTGATACTCCTTTTAATAAATTATATTTGATATTATCAAGTTGCTCAAATGCTCTCTGGTCTCGTTTTCACCCATTTGTCTTATAGTTGCATTTAATTTAAGATAAAGTCATATTTTTACTAACGTATGAAGTATCAATTTAAAAACTTAATTGATTAATCTTTTGTTAGTAATTGATGAGTTGTTGATGGACATTTAATTAATGTGTGCAATAAATACTTATTAAAAGCTATTAAGTTTTAGAATTACATACTTGACAGTTTCAGTCATAGAGTCAGTTTTTATGGTTATTTTTTTAATGAGTTAAAACACTTTCCCGTGTCTTAATTAAGTTAAATTGAAATTCAGGTTTCTAAAAATAATCTTAGTTTAGTCTGCACCCCAATTGCGTAAGGCGTCACAGGGAGCATTCGCATGTAATGTCACAATCCAAGATTCGATTTTGTACAGAAATCTGAACTAAATATTATAATAACGGGATGTGGACTCAACAGTGATCATTGTGTCGATAGTCGTATCAGCCAACGACTTAATCTGTTTTCGACGGTTACATTTTTTCCTTAAAAGTTGTTTTTCGACCTCTGTACTACTACGTTATAACTATGTCGCAACCAACTAGTTTAATTAGCCGTTCAATTAACCGCCTAGCCTCTTTACTAAACAGCGGCCCGAAAAAACAACATTTCAGTTCGGGACTTGGGGGCACCCCGATGTTAGGTTTGTTAAGTTCTTTTCATTACTCAAGCTCTGAAAGTAGGTCTGAAGTTGCCTGAGGAGCGGGTTGAAAGTAATACTTTTCAGCCCTAGGGAGAATCGTTTTCAACTGACAACTGTCAAATTATAAAAAAATTGTTCATTTTTCTATTGAAAAAACTGTTCCAACTTTCTATACAGCCACGATGTAAAATTGAAATAACCAAGTTAAAATAAACAACATATATATTCTTTAATAAATACTTATTTATTAAAGAATATATATATTGTTTAAATAACTTGTTAGAATTAAGTTTCACACAACATAGATTTTGGCAAAATATTTACCGTTTTTTCGATGATGAAAATGAAAAATAGGTATTAGGTAATGGCTGAATAGCTGGCCGGCCACAGAAAAAAAAAACAAAATAGACGGGAAAGCGGCAATCCGATTTTCCTTTTGTTTTTCGTGTTGATTCATGTTTTTATTTTTACTTTCCTTGTATTCGTAATGAAAAGCACAGTGTTTACCTCGGGTTAAAGACTTATTTAGTCCCTCGAACTATTAGCGCCCTCGCTGCGCTCGGGCACCAAACCCAGTCTCGGGACTAAATAAGTTACTTTCACCCCTAGGGTAACAATGTACTATTTAAACCCTGCGGACAGAAATAGGAGCTCCGCGAAGCGGGGTTACGTTGACTATACTCTTTCGGCGAATATAAAGTGTTTTGAGGTTAGGTTAGTTAGGTTTCTTTAAAGTAAAGAGGTTAGGCGGTTGATTTCATTTCATTTCATTTATTCAATAAGAATTGTGTCGGAATGCATTACTTATAAAAAGCTTAAATTAGTTATAAAATTAGTTAAATAAACAGATAAAAAACACAACTCGACTAATAAATAGGAAAACAACGGCTACGGCTAATAGCTAGTTGGCTACTACCTACCTATACGAGTTCGGAACCTACAATAACAAAAGTACCTACCACAGCCTTTTCAGAATCAAACAGACCCAATTTCAGATTAGATATCCTCAATATCCCGGAGCATAACCCGACACTTAAGCCATTTCCACACCACGCTTGAAACAATAGTCGCGTTTTGAAAGGGCACAAAAAGAAAATTACACGTTACTTTGCAAAGGCATTGTGAACAATAATTTGGGCAACCCTTTACTTGTGTTCCACAGTGTGAATCTTTTAGATTTTTTGTAAATTCACGTCTACAAAAGATGTCGGCCCATTGATAAGAGTTGAGGGTAATAATTTAAGGTTATGTTTAATTTCAGTCATGGTGGTGTTTCAGGAGTACATTTAATTTAATTAATGACGGACCAGATGTCCATTGGCTTGACCTTTTATTATTTCATTGGAAGTCCTAACCTTATTCAATAGGCGAGGCAGATCTGTACACCTGCATGACGTTTCCTTACTAATATGTTACAGGTCGCTCCCAGTTTAACCAAATGCAGCTGAGAAAGATTTACAAATGACAGCCGGGATCACCAGCACGAGGTACTAAATAAATACTCTTTGTATAAACTTTAGATTAAGCATTTATTTTGGAGATCAGCGACAGTTGTTATAGGTAGTCAGTGGCCTCTAAAGTCTGACAACCAGTCTTACCAAGGGGTATCGTATTACCCAGTACTAACTGGGTTGAGGAAGTCAGATAGACAGTCGCTCTATGTAAAATACTAGTATTCAGCTGCATCCGGATAGACTGGAAGCCAACCCCAAGCCCAACCTAGTTGAAAAAAGGCGAGGCAGATGAAGATAAGCTTCAGATTTAGAAAAATGGGCCTTAATAACATCAAAAACAAATTATTTAGCACGTTATCTTGACGTTACTCTAATGACCGCAAACTAAATCCCACGGACCGTAACCAAAACGTCCGAAATGTCCGAAACAAAACTCAATTAGCATCTTCACAAAAAAATAACCCGCCAAAAGCTCTAGTTGACCGCACACATCATAATATTTCAGCTAACAAGAACTTTTAATAAAGGAGACTGCACAAAAGAATCGGATAATTCTCATCAATCAAATAAACAAAATATGCCCGGAACAGACTATCAGGTGTATTATTAAATAACATTTTAACAGATAACCGTGAATAATTAGACAATGTAACATTTTCCGTCCATCCGTCAACCTTTATCATGGAGAAAAATCGTCTAATTCACACCTTCAAACGGTCAGAGTTTTGACGTATGACGAACTTATTTTTATTAGTGTTGCCACGTGATTTAATTACCTTTTATGGTGGGTGATTTCTGGTGATTGTGGTCGGGTGTTTTGACGTCGAATGTTTTCATGTTTTGGAAAGGCAGAAATTCGATAAAGAGTTAGATTATTTTGATGCTGTTTTGCCATTGTTAGTCTTGTTAGTAGAATACTGAAGATTGCTGAATATAGAAGACCAAAATCAGGACCACTTTCAAAGAGAAATCATTCATTTGGAAGGTCCCTTTACCAAACTTTAACATGAAATGCCCAAATAATTACAGAAATGATAAAATTGAAAGTTTTTTCGTCATTAATTCGACCAATTGCCAAGCTAAATCAACGTCATCACTGGCAATACCGAATCCTGTGGTCAAATTAATCAAATGGGTCCCTAATTATGGCATATTGTAAAATGTTTTCGTTGAACGACACAGTTTTGACAGAGGCGCAAAAGATAAATGATCGCTAATTACGGAACGGTCCGCTACGGGGCGTGACTCGAATCCGCACTGAATCTAATGGTGTGCCTCGCAACTCTTACGGACATTGGCTTTGCGTGTGGGTTTGCTTGACTTTTAACAGACTTTTGGGGATATTATCATCATCATTTGAGCCTGGAATCACTGCTGGGTATTTAAACCTCCCCTTTCCTTTGCCACTCTTCCCAGTGAAGTGTTAGATGGCTAAAATCCCAGACCCTGCAGTCTCGAGATAACGACAAATCGCTAACTTTTGATTGCTAATAACTCAAAAATAAATTAGGTTGCAATAATGATGCTTGCGAGAAACGCAAGTCTCTACATCAAAGACGCGTTTCTATCAAGTAATCAAAAGTTAGAGATTTTGTCGTTATCTCTATCGAGATGGCGCTCTGGGAATGGATGGTTCTAAAGGTTAAGCTGAAACTTTAGCAGTGGTAATGTGTGCCTGAACTAGGTAGGCACTTAATGGGCAGTGTTTATAGATTCAATTATAAACTTATTTAAGTCAGGTTACATTATATATACCTACAAACTACAAGAGAACTAAGTACAATAATAATAAAAAATAAGACTGAAAGTAAGTTCTACCTACATACAACGACGACAATAAGACACTTAGGGACTACTCACACTTATTCAGCTTATGCCCATAGAAAACAACGATTTTGTATGAGTCGCGTACGCTTCGCGCGCGCTGAACGGATGCGTACGCGTTTCATACAAAATCGTTGTTTTATAAGGGCATAAGCTGAATAGAGCTGAATAAGTGTGAGTACCTGGTCCCTTAGGCGTCAAAGTTCTCCTCCACATCACAGCCGCTCGCATCCGGGAACGTGCCCAGAAGACTGACAGCATTGCCACGTTGAATAGCAATGCTAATTATTTGGCCACAAAAAGAGCCAGTCGGCGAGAGTTTTCCTTAAAAAAGAGACGCGCATTCGAGCACCATGACCCGAGCGTTTCGTTTCGTATAGATTAATCTAAATTTCTATACCTAATCAAAATTACAGGAGAACATGCCACAAACAGACAAAGTTATTTATGACAGTTGAACACATCAAAATCTCCGAATATAAAATTAAGAAACAACTGTGACCTACAGAACTTTAATAACAACTTATTCTTAATTATGATAAAAACTTCGGACAAGTTTACCGAGGTATAAAATGTGTTTGTGATATTCAAATCATCGGGGATTATTAAAGCTTCTGTATAATAGGCGAGACGACAAAAAAAATCTAATTAGTCCGTCAGTTAGATTATCAAAAAATATTTGACCCGTGTTTTTTCTTTTGATGCATAAACCAAAGTTGACGAAGATATGACGCTTTTAAAATTCTCAATACGTCACGCCTAGGTATAAGTTTTAGCTAGTTCTAACGTCACGAGCCCCCACTCCCGAGTTTTGATGCGTTTTATCTTTTGTCAATATTCATTGATTTACAAAAACAAAAAATACGTGTCCATTAATTTCCAAGAGAGAGAGAGAGAGAGCAGCGGTGGCCTAGTGGTGGCGGCCCCGACTTACGAAGAGTAAGCTGTGGGTTCGAACCCAGACAGGCGCATTACTTTGTGTAATTTATTTCATCGCCACTGCTCTCAAAACGGTGAAGGAAAACATCGTGAGGAAACCGGCATGTCCTAGAACCAAAAAATTCGAAGACATGTGACATCTACCAATCCGCACTGGGCCCGCGTGGTGGATTATAGCCCATTCCCTCTCAGAGAGAGGAGGCCTGTGTCCCAGCAGTGGGAACATTAATAGGCTGATGATGAATTTCCAATACTCTAACTGACGGACTAAATAGATTTGCAATTTTTTGATACTATCGTCATGCCTATTGTGCCTGTTGGCATATTTCACCAAAGCGAACTGGTACTTTGGAATAGGTAATTTTTATTAGTGTATTTATCATGTCTTGTGTCATTATCATCATGACATCTTGATGCTCTCGTCCTTATACCAACTTGCTATGAGTGGTCGCAGCTTTGTCATCTCTTATACATTTGAAAGTGTTTCCTGCAAGAAATAAAAAGTATAAGTTATTTATTTCTTGCTGAAAATTACAATTTATTTATTAATATAGGTTCACCAACAGCTTTTGTGTACAGCATTTAGGTATACATAGATTTTACAGTCTCGGACCTACACAGTCGCCAATTACAGGTTAACCAGCATTCACAAAAATAAGTGAAAAAAAAAATGAGGGGCTATAGGACATGAAATACAATAGTAGACCCCACATTTAAGAGATTACTTAACTTACGAAAGATAATACAAAGAAAAAGAAAAACAATCACATTTTCTCATTTTTTCAGCAAGACTAATGTCTTTGAAGAGAACTTTGCTTAAGTATATCATTGGCGGCAAATCACAATTACTTAGGTCATGAACCATTTTATTATGTATCTATCTAGCTATTTATATACATTTGGCTAAGTCTGAAGAAATGACAGTTCTGAGATCTCCGGTGGTTTACACTTAGTACTTATTCTTTTCCAAAAAACTGTCTTTATCTAGAGGACTTCGACACGACTTTAACAGTGGCATTCGCTCAAAAGTGTTTCGTATTTCTAAAACAACTTCACAGAATTGACATTCATGAGCTTTTCGGTAGCGTATTTCAATCTTTTAGTTAGATAGTTATTTCTATTACAGTTATCACTGATGGAATGGCTGATCCGACTTGGATACCAATACCACAGTGAGACATTCCACTATGCTATATCATCATCCACCGAGCCATTTCCCAATTATGTTGGGGTCGGCTTCCAGTCTAACCAGATGCAGCTGAATACTAGTATTTTATATGGAGCGACTGCCTGTCTGACTTCCACAACCCAGTTAGTATTGGGTATTTCGATGCTGCTTGGTAGGACTGGTTGTCAGACTTTTGGGCTACTGCATGACCAGGTAGTCATGCAGTAGCCCAAAAGTCTGACAACCAGTCAAAGAGTTAACGACTTTCAAAGATCTAAAAATGACAGCCGGGACCAACGAGACCAACGAGGCACGAAGGAAACTCGATATGTAAAACTCTGCTAATATGCTGTTCTAAATATCCAATATTCTTAAAAGCCTTGGCCAAAAGCCAAAACCTAATAGAGTTATCAAGTCCATAGACTCCATTAACCAACCCTGAACTAAAAATGCAAAAATTCTCACATAAT
The DNA here is from genome assembly GCA_963853795.1 of Xestia rhomboidea. NCBI lineage: Eukaryota > Metazoa > Arthropoda > Insecta > Lepidoptera > Noctuidae > Xestia > Xestia rhomboidea. The sequence continues at coordinate 6,013,513 of OY970779.1, read as the reverse complement.
TTTAATAAAGATAACTAAATGTACACAATGATTAATTATTTAAAGCAATTATGTAATTAAACATGCCTGTTAGGTGTGACATTCTTTGGGAAGCCGAGTGTCCTCGCCACACCTGTGCTGTGTCAATATTTGAATATTTATGTATGTGCTAGCTGGCCATGTTTCGAGTTGGCAAAGTCAACTGGTATAATTATGAGGTGAAATATGCCCAAATCTTTTGGTATTTTGGGTGTGAATAGATGGTCTAAGTATTAAACAATTAAATTGCCTAATCTTTGTCTAAAGTCTAGTAGGGCCAAGGCCAGTGTCTAATCCTTTTAGACAGAGGTGTACCTAAATACACCCACATTTCACCAGTTATGTTAACAGGGGGCGAGCCTATTGCCATCAACTGGGCATCAATTCCAGACTCTGTGGCTGCTACTGAGAAATTCCTGATGGCACTTTACCCAATAACACTTTGCCCGACGCTGGAATCGAACTCAGGACCTTATCTTCAGCAATCGCAAATGCGACCACTATAGACAACAAGGCAGTCAGTCGCTTTTTAAAGCGTTTCATATAGGTAGTCGTGGCCCCAAAAGTCTGACAACCAGTCTTACCAAGGGGTTTCGTATAACCCAGTACTAACTAGGTTGTGTAGGTCAGATAGGCAGTCGCTCCTTGTAAAGTATTGGTATTCAGCTGCATCGGGTACAACTGTAAGCCGACTCCAACATAATTGGGAAAAAGGCTAGGCCGATGATGATGATTTCTGGATGTCTAAGTCATCCTTGTGCGTATTTCACATCCAGTCTCATGTACTAGGGGTCGAACCTATTGCCATCATGTGGGCACAACTCCAGACTCCGTGACTGCTATTGAGAAATTCCTGATGGAAAAGCCCTTTGCCCGACCTGGGAATCGTCCAGGACCTCATGAGGTCCTGGTTGCGATTCCCAGGTCGGGAATTTATTAAGATCTCCCTGTATAAGAAGAAAACTAGTTGCGCCGACCCCCCCCCCAATAGAATCGTACAAGGGCTGAGATGGTGATGATGAAATCAAGGTCTGCTTAACACTTTTATTAAACAGGGTTTTAAATTTTGTTGAAAATCTCTGTAGAAATACTAAACAGTACTAAAGCATTAGCAACCGGTCTGCACCCAAAGGACAAGACAAGTAGAAGGATTGGCAAGTAACTGAATTTCTTTAGAGCATGCTCTACAGTCGCGTTTGCGATCACTAGACCAGCGGGGGCAGGCTTTTAAAAACAAATATGCGTGCAGAATCCCACTCACTCAAACCCATCAACCCGAAAGCGCATCAACGAGAAATACCATCTTTATCAATTTCGCGATCGTGGGAATCTATTAGGAGCTTCACCACTTTAAACCATCGACTCGACTGGCCATGAGTCAGCATTCTTTCTGTTAACACAGCACCATTTAACATGACTTGTCCCACCTCTCTTATACCCAACAATATCTTTCACCTGAGGGGTAACACGGTACTTTTTGACAGGTCTTGCTACCTTGGTCATATTAGATGTAATGAGTAGTTAGCTTTTCTCTTCTGATGTGAACATGTCATAGATAATTCGATTTAATAGCTCGGAACTTGTAATTATCGAATTAGGGAACTCTCCCGCTTTGTGATTTGGCTGCCATTTTTTTTTCCTGTTTTATTTTGTAAGTGATTGCTGGTTACTGATTATGATATTGATGAAATGGTGCAAGGTGTATGGGAATTGTATGTCTTGTTCAAGGTTTTTTTTTAACTTCACTCTACACTAGGATTTTTTCCTGAATCGTGGGTGGGTTAACGAACATTTAAACACACAAACAGCCAGAACAACTCCCGTAGTTGTTCTGGGTCTGGCGGTTTGCTACTGTAATATTTGTTCCGTGCGGGGATCGAACTGCGATACGCGCAGCAGCCCACCGTTCCGTTAAAATTTTCAATACATAATGACTTAATTTTGACTTTCGGTAATGAAATTCAGTTACTTGCCAATCCTTCTACTTGTCTTGAGCTTTAGACGCAGACCGGTTGCAAATGCTTTAGTACTGTTTAGTATTTCTACGGAGATTTTCAACAAAATTCAGAAGCGTTTCGGTATCTTATCTCAAAACTAGGCCATCTTGAATCAAAGACTTGTACAATCCTTCAAGAGTATGCACATTGCACTGTATATTAAGATAAAAGGAGAGTCACCAACAGATCTTGATTTATTCCAGTAGAATAATTAATTATTCTGTCTTTATATAATGATATATTGTTATACCATAAATGGGGCATGTGGTGTTAGCCTGTAAGTGATTGTTGCACAGATAAAAGTATTAATAAGGATTTGATTGTAAATGTTTTGTATAAACAGTTGTTGGCTAACTGAAATAAATATTTAGGTAAGCTAGAATGACAGCGGTTGTCTTCCTGATTTATCGATATTAGTAGTGACTATCGATTGCCATCCTTAGTTTCTTTTTCTATTAAATGAGTCAATATCTTTATCCGCCAATCAATCACCATCATACTATATGCCGTAAGTCTTTCTCTTTATAACTTAATAGTGCTCATCACATCTTCCATCCTCTTTTGAAATCCAACGACATGTTAAAAGCACTAATTCATATAACACAAAAGTGCCACTTAAAAGCTTCTTTTAAATTAAATAAATACCTCTACTTAGTAGCGAGCATTTAGGTAGTAAGTTAGAAGTAAGTACTTAATGCAACATAATTTCTTCTGTAATGATAATCCTAACAAATTAAAGAGGCTTCTTAGAGCTTTCAGTTATTCAATTCTTCCCAGTGGACATGTAGTTTTTTTTTTCATTTTCCGAGCAGAAAGACGAACGTGTCTTTTAGCACTTTTCTTGGTATCAAACCTCTGCGAAATATAGGTATTTTTTCGCTCAAACAGATAAATATCATTATCAGATAAATAATTTAAAGTAAAGATCATCATCGATGATTTGGGCTTTATTTTGATGTTGCTTAACTATATCCAAACCCTTTACCTCCAAATCTTATCACCCAACAAGACTTCTGTATGCGATCCTCTGTTGGACATACGTAGCTTTATCACCTACATATAGCCTTCTAGAAACCCTTCAAGGTCGAAGCGAGATACGGGCATGGGGGGGGGGGGCAGGTGCCCTCCTCTAGAAGATGCTGGAATGCTCACAATCCGTAAAGTAATATTACGTATGTAGCCTAATAAACAAAAACAAAGTTGATTCTATTGACAGGCGAATTTTATAAGATTGTACTAAGAATGGTTGAATCTAGATTCGCTTTTTTACGCGCGAAACTGTTTTCTCAACACTGCTCAGTGTACACCGAACCATGGTACAAAAAACTAAGGATACAAATGAATCTGAGGTGTTAAAACGGTTTTGTAAAGAACCTCGTCGACTAATTTGTAAAATAAATATCGCAGGACATTAACACACAGCGCCATCTAGTGCCACACAAAGCAACGAGGTTTGTGTCGTGGACACCAGATAGTTGATATACTACATAATATATATACTTTTTGTTTGTAAATACATACTTATTATACATATAAACATCCATGACTCGGAAAACAAATGCCCATGCTCATCACACAAACATTTGCTCCAACCGGGATTCGAACCTTATTTTGTTTTTTTTTTAACGTAACCTGTCCCTTTTCTCATGCAGCGTTTACGTTAGATAATTATATTCTTGTTTTGTCTACGCCTGCCCCCACCTTAACCAAATCCTAGCTACGCCCTTGACTGTAGAATCTTACTTTCACACCGGCTTAAACTCAACCCTCCATATTTTTAGTATCTAATGTAATTTTTGTCAATAATCTACCCCTGTACGTAACTCAATAAATCTAAGCATCGATTCTTATATTTAATTTGAAAAAAAAATAGACAGTATAAATATTATTGCACAGTCAAGAAACTAATTTTCCTACCCTTGTCCCAATTCATCTAAGGTCCTCCCCTAATCCTTATCATCTTAGTAGTAACCCATTTCTAGCCAAATACCATCTTTCACAAACATAAAATCATCATAAAACACTCTTCAATCACCCTACAGATATTTTAAGCATCTCATAATACTTACGTTTGCAGATAAAATAATTCTGACCTTGTAGGTACTCTACTGAAGAAATTGTCGTACAATACTGTCCAATATAATTAAGTCGGGTAATGTTGTCGGAGACTTCATCCGCGGCGTTTGATTTATAAACAATACGTCAATGACGTAAGCTTCTTTAGCGGCACAGATTTATCGATAGGTTTGGGACACGGTAGATGCTGCGGATATCGATAAATCGATAAGTTCAATGTTGGTGGAAAATGGAATGCAATTATTCCTATGTGTTGCACATATAATCCACGTATATTAATTCAGTAAAAAAATAAGAGACCACGAAATAAAAACACTACAAAAAATTTAAGGTTTTTGTAAAATAAATGCTAGCTTTAAAATACTCTACAACCCCTCAAAACTTTTTAAATAATTGCCCAAGGATTAGCGACTCACAACTTATAACTAAATTAGTAATCTTATAGGTAGGTTACATAGTAATACTAAGTTTTTTGGCCTTAACCATGCTAATAGTTTAAAATACAAAGTTAGCAAGTTATTATCAAAATAAAGGGTATAATATACACTATTTCAGGATAGATATGAGCTAGCAAGCTTGCAAGCTACCAAATTAATCACGTTTAGATTCACTTAGATACAAAAATTTTCACTCTGTGGTCAACTGCACAACCGCATTTCCACTAACTAGAAACAAAAAGTAAGCGCTTATTCACATTAAGCAGTTCATTTTCCAAAACTGAACCAATGACTATGACGAGAACAGGGTTAACTTTAGGTAGGTAACTATTTGTTAAATAGCAAGGCATACCAACATCATCATCTGCGTAGCCTTTTCCAATTATGTTTGAGTAGACTTCCAGTCTAACCGGATGCAGCTGAATAGGTACCAGTGTTTTACTGACCTTCACAACCCATTTAGTGTAATACGAGTAACGTATCTTCTTCTTCTTCTTCTTCAACCTTTGGCTACCCTATACATACATAAAACTTAAAATCTTAATTTAAAGCTTGTATCTAGCCTAGCCCACACAAAAACTTAGCGAAAACACAATATCTTTTTAAATACCAACTACTTTATCGATACCAATCGCAGCGCACCACTATCCGCCATTCTCACAATCTTGAATCAACCCGTTCATAAGGATTACTACTACAAACACACTCATCGTCCATCTCTCTCTAACTTACGCGGTCTCACGTCCTCTCTCTCTCGCACATCAATAAGCATTCCCTTTTGCGGCGCAGCGGCGGCTCCTTTGATGTTGCGAGGCCACGCCCTCCTGACCCGCCCCCCTTCTCCCCGCCGGTTGACTGTAGTTAATTCGTCACAGTTTAATCACAATGGTTTTAATTACGAGCGGAAACTAAATACAGCGAAATGTTGCAGTTTCTGGTTAGAATTTGTTAAAGGATTAAGGGTCGCCGTTGTTTGTTGACTTTGCACTGTTTTTGTGGGGAATGACGGTTTAACTGGTGGTGATTTGAATAATGTGTTTGTTTTTTGTTTTACAGTTTTTTTTTTTAATTATTTCAGATCGGAATTTGTCATAAATTGTTGCAAGAAAATATTGCTACTGTTTTTTATTTTGCATCTTGTTGATTAATTCTATGTATTTATAGAGAGTTAAAAACAATGGATTTATAATTATGTTACTTATATGTCGAGGACGTTTTAACTTGCTATACCTACCTAAAATGATCAATTTCATGCACAGGACTCCGTAATACGTTCCCGTGTATTTATTTGAAAGCTCACCAAATCATCGAGTCATCATTTTGTATTTACAGTTAAAATTCTTATTTAATTATTTTCAGAGTTCAGCATAGGTAGTACCTATACCTCTGGAACTGTTTTGGGCGTAGGTATCTCTAAGAATTTCTTGCAGTACAACCAAAAAATAAACCACCAAGCTCTAAATTTTAAGGACAGCTTTCCAGACC